>JAODKE010000055.1:10397211-10418841 GCA_026779605.1 Mormyrus hasselquistii
GTATTGGGACCCTGTATCAGCCTATAACAAGTAAGCAGCATAGGGCTGGGTGTCTAAAATCAAACCGGAGTTGCCTACTTTGGTCAGCTGGCTGGAGTGAGATTTTCAATGCAAAACAAGACTGAACACATATTTACATGCATGTAACAGCTTCAGACTGTAGACCACCTGCTATTTTGCCTTCCTATTAGTTTTAATGGGTCTGGATATTTTCTTGTGACCTCTGCCACTGACTGGATGTTCTTTGTTCATCGCAATGTCTAGACAACAGTTCAGAATAATTACAATAACAAAATGACATTGATTGTGCATCTTACACATTCTAATACTTGTGAATTGAACCTCTTGACCCTGTCTTCACAGTGAAGTATGATTTGTAGGAGTAGTTCATTTTCAGTACCTGCTTGTCCTATGTGGGGTTGTGGGGGACAGGAGCCTATCCTGGAAGCTATGGGCGAAAGGCAAAGAACATCGCATCACAGTAGAAAACCAATATGTCATATAAAATGTGTAATCAGCGTACTTTCTTTTACAGCATTAACAAAAATATTACTGTAGCCCTTAGCGAGGACCAGGGTGGAGATGAACTGGCCTCGTACAAACCATTCAGTCAACCCAGACTTCTCTGCTCAGAAAAGCAGCACTCTCACTTGTCTGAAACCTATGGGGTTGCTAAGCTTGCTGAGCTTCTCGAACCACAGGCACACGGGGGACTACAGCGTACTGGGAAATGATGACAGTCTGTCATACACAGTCATGGCCAAAAAATATTTATGCCAGGAAACGCACCACCTCTCCCAGAAAATTGTTGCAATTGCAAATGCTTTGGTATTAGGTGCTGGCAATATGGAAGTTCCCACTTGAAACCAGTGAAAATGGAGAAATGTTGACTTAATATTGTTTTTGAGTGCCTGTGTGTATCACACTGAGCATGGAGAAAAGAAAGAAGAGCAAAGGATTGTCTGATGAGAACCAAAATTATGGAAAAGCATAAACAATCCCAAGGCTACACGTCCATCTCCAGAGATCTGAATGTTCCTGTGTCCACTGTGCGCAACATTGTAAAGAGGCCATGGCACTGTAGCTAATCTCTCTGGACGTGGGTGAAATAGAAAGACTGATGAAATGTTACAATGAAGAAGTATTAGAGGTCATGGGGCTAACAGCAGGACAATGACCAAAAGTAAACTTCAAAAAGCACCCAGAAATGGATTAAGACAAAGCGCTGGAGAGTTCTGAAGTGGCCAGCGATAAGTCCAGATGAGAGATGCAAAAACAGCAGCTGGGAGAAGGAAACCTTCAAATCTGAGAGACCTGGAGCAGCTGGCAAAGGAAGAGTGCTTCAAAATTCCAGTAGAGAGATGTAAAAGACTCACTGATTGTTACAGAGAGCGATTAAAATCAGTTATTTCTTTCAAAGGGAGTGCTACCAAGTATTAAGTTGAGGGTGCCAATAATTTTGTCCAGGCTATTTTTGACATTTTGTGTGGAATGTCTCAGATTTCTTTTCATTCCTCCGCTTTTTTGTCTTCTTCCAGTGCCAACAAGAGAAATAAATATGACAATACCAAAGCATTTGTAATCGCAACAATTTTCTGCGCATTCGGACATAAATGCAGGGGTGCCGATATTTTTGTTAAAATCTGGACCCATTTCATCACGGTGGAGTCAATGCATTCGGTGACTCCCGAACGCACTCCTTGTACCCACAGCAACACACACAAGCACCATTCAGGAAGGGGGCCGACGGCAGGCCGCTGTACGTTCCGCGGCATCCCGGCCCATTTTCTCCACTGTGCAGGTTTCGCCGGTCTGATCAGCTCTCCTCTCCATCTGAGCTGTAATGTTCCACTTCTCCTCGAGCCGGAGTGCCTTCGCTAATTAACGGCTCCCGGCTGTGCTTGATTAGAGCTGGGGCAGGCTCCAGCCATCTGCCACCTTTGTGCTGAATTCTGACAGGTGGTTGCTGTCCCTGGTGCTGCAGCTTGTACGGCGCCACCTGTCAGGCAGTCGGAGCAGCGGGATTGGCCCCTGCGACCTTGCATAGGACAAGCAGGTATGGAGAATGAATAGAGATATATAATGTTCTCGTTTTCATGTAGCGTTGGTGGAGAAAGAACACAGAAATTCTTTACGAATCTCATTAGCTGACATCCCACCCAATGGTGTGTTAGACCCACACTGGATGGGAAAGTACTGATTTTCATTTCAGTGCCCGTGGTAACAGGTTGAAGCGACTGCAGTGCCTGCGTAAGCATGTGTCTTGTGCCTCGCAGCAGCAGTGAATCATCTAGAGAGTCGGAGCCTCTTTTATATAGCGGTCCTCAGCAAAAACAGACGGCTAAAAGATCTGACGTTATACCAGCAAAATTACATAACCGTCACTGTAGTTTCATTGTCTAGACTCCACATCATAGACGTAAAAAATATCCATCCATCCACCCATCTTCTGAGACTGATTGTCCGATTCTGGGTCGGTGGGGGTCTTCAGTCAGTCGCAGATGCCATGGATACAAGGCAGGGAAAAAAACAGGATGGGATGCCAACCCATCGCAGGACACATGAAAAAGACATAAATCTTAATCATTTTAACCATCTTGGCAGTTGTATGTTATTACAGGGGAAACTGAAGGGTACATGTGTACTATATAAAACAGAGCAGATCCCAGTGTGGGCTATAAATGACCATATTATGTGGATAAGTTAGGAGAACATTACAGTAGTTTGAAACACAGTAATTTTCAGGTGCTCTCTCTCTTTGAATGAGGGTAAACAAACATAACGCAGGGTTGCCAACTTAGGTCAGCTGGCTGGAGTGAAACTTTCAATTCGGCACAAGTCTGCACACACATTAATAATCCATCCATCCATCCATTTTCCAACCCACTTAATCCAATTGGGTCGCGGGGGGTCCGGAGCCTGTCCCGGAAGCATTGGGCACGAGGCAGGGAACAACCCTGGACAGGGGGCCAGCCCATCGCAGGGCACACATTAATAATGTATGTAACAATTTTATTACCTTGTAAATAGTCTTTGGGGTCTATAAGTACCCCAACACTTTTGATGTAGTTGATTTTTGCCATAAGATTTCTTGCGTGAGCATGAGAGTTTGAAAGTGTGAGTTCCATGCCAGATGCCTGAGAGCTGGCAACCCTGAAAACGTGACTGGCTGCTGCTTAAAGCTGGTGAACTTTACAGTCTTTTTTAGCTCTCTATAATTTATGGTTATTATCATGGTTAAATTCAATGTAGGAAAGCAGGGTTTGCCGTTCAGCCTTGATGCACACGCCATGCATGCAGTGTGATCTGGCAGGTTACTAAAGGCCGTGTTTTCATTTGAAAGCAAGACACTTGGGGAGAGCACTAACATTTCTGTCAGTGGTTTCATGTTAATTTAATATTATAATATAACGAAAAACAGAATGTGCCTAAAAAACAATATGCTTGCTTGCATTGTGCAGAAAGCCTTGAATAAAATAACTTTTTCCATAATCCTTGTCACAGTGAATCCTCATAACAAGTTTTGAGGTAACAATTTTTTTTGTGACTCTTTATCTGAATTTAACTTGGTGATTTAAGAGGATATATTTACATATATATATATTTACAACACAATTAATTATTGCTAATCCTCCTATTCTGAAAGTCAAAATGCAGTTTGATATGAGAAAATGCACAAAAAAAATGGCTGGACATCTGGAATAGCTTTTATAGGCTAATATCTTAAGTAAAGCAAAACCAGTTGTGAATTTGAACCAGCTGAACCCTGAGGAGTTATGAAGTTCTTTTCCCCTGTCAAGTAAGTCACCACTACTACATTTTTTAAATGTTGGACCCAAATTTCTCTCAGTTGGAGTTTTGGTTGCACTGTATAAGGACATAAAGTAAGACATATGTGTTTAACTCTCATCAGTATGAGACCAGTAATGCATTAAACAGCCTTTGGCTTCTGAGCATCTTTTGCACATTCTTGTCTAAATTAGAAAACAACATGAATGTTTTCCATCTTCCCCATGGCGACATGATCTGACGTAAATCCCCCCGCTGGCCTGGGGAGCCTCCACACTGACCCTTGTGGAAACCGACGATTGGAAAGTGAACAGAAATGACTGGAAATCATCTCTGGGCAGGTTAATGACAGTTTTTCCTGCATCTGTGCTAAAAGACCTTCTGTACCTGGCTGTCCTGTGCAGGGCTGTGGGGGCCCAGAGCAAGGAACTTCTGGACAACCCAAGATGGGGCACCAACACATGCACACCGATGGGCAATTTGGTAACTCCAGTATGTTTTTGGACTGTGGGTGGAAACTGGGGAACCCAGAGGAAACCCCATGATAACCTGGGCAGGTCATGCGAACTCCACACGCACGGAGCCATGACAGAGACTCGAGCCCTGATCCCAGGGGTGTGACATAAGAGTGGTAAACACAGCAGCACCCTGTCACTCCCTACATACTTACCTACTATACAGAAAGAGCGACATCTGCTTATGATGTAATTCATCTACATTTCAAGTGGAACTCTAACTGCTTGCAGATACTCCATACAAATGATGATTGTATAGAAAGTATAATTTTTTTGTCATTCGCTTTATTTTTCATCAACGGAGGAAATCTGATGATGACGTAAATGACACAAGAGATTACCAGTACTTTATTCGTCCCTTTGAGGAAACTGGGTAGCTTTCACATCCCTTGCCTTGCTCTCCAGGAGCGACACAAGCATGGAGACAAAAGGGCAAGTTTTGGACTGGATTGCATCTTCGGTCAGCATCATTGGTAGCAGTTGGGGTGAATGACCATGCTCAAGCCCCCAGTGATAATTTAATGACTCTTGCAGCTGTGGGGTTTGAACCCATGACTTCCCAGATACAGGCAAAGATCCCTGACCCACTGAACTACACTCCACCTCAAACTTTATACATAATGTATCTGCAAGTGAAACGTTCCAATACTTATTGCGGATAGCCAAAACCACAGATAATAGTGAACCATCTGCGGACTTCATGTGTAATATGAGTCTTGTGTACAAACATATGGTAAAGTTTAATTGATAGATTACACTCAATAAGACATTGCCAACATTTAGATACAGTAATGATAAAGTACACTGTACATTATTGTAGGACACTGTAGAGCACTGTACTCTCTCTTTCGAATGAAAGGGATTCTGATATTTTAACTCTCAAGAGACGATAGAGCAATGAGAAAATCATGTATGAAGGGATCAGCATGCTTTTACAACCCTCAGAGGATGAACGGACAATAAAAAATTATAATGTTATACATTTTGCAACTTTTTTTCAGACCGGGGTAAACCGCAGGTAACTGAAACCACAGATTCCGGGGAACGTCCGTATTGTTTTACAAAAAAATAATTAAGTATATTGTGATTCAAGTACCAGGTGATCGCGACGATAATCACGGGACACAGACAAGCGCTCTTCCAAGCATCAGCCCTCTTTGTCAAGAGATTGCGACAGCGTCTACACCTTTTAAAGAAAATAAACAGAGGAAGGCTAACCCAATCCTTACCACCTTCTATAGGGGAACTATTGAAAGCCTGCTGTCCAGCTGCAATGCTGTCTGGAACAGGAACTGCAAGGTTTCAGACTGCAACACACTGCAGCGGATAGTGAAGGCAGTAGAGAAGGTCATCGGATACCCTTACCTCCCCTGAGCGACATTTAATACAACCGCTGCCTTCAAAGAGCTAGCAACATCGTGGAAGACCAAATCCACCCACTAAATATACTTTTTTCTCTCAACATATTTATGCCATTATTTATTTTTTCATTTCAGGAACCTTAATGTACAGACAATTAATGTATGTCAGTTACTGTAGATTTTGTGTTGACTACGAAATACTACTCTTAACTTATAAAGCTGTAAATGGTCTTGCACCGCAGTATGTGAGTGACCTCATTTGCAATTACATTCCAAATTGTACGCTGTGATCGCAAGATGCAGGTTTTCTATTCATACCTAGAATAAAAAAACGTTACTTTTGGGGGAAGAGCATTTGCTATGGAATAAACTTCACATTAGTGTTCGGAACTCAGACGCAATCTCTGTTTTCAAGTCAGGGCTTAAGACGGACCTCTTTAGCCAGTCTTTTGGATAGTAAAACCCCTTTTTCTAAGGTGAATCTCAATCATTTGAGATTAAAGGTGAAAGGGGGGATTGGTGCTGTCAGCCTGCCACTCTCGCTAATCACATAAGTTGTCGGCGGTACTTTGGCTTGACGCCAAACCTCCTGGAAACCCTCATGTCTGTGCTTTCCTCCAGGTCTCTCTTTTAGTCCGGCTGCCATAGTTACTTTAGTACTGCCGTAGGTTAGGTTAGGTGTAGGACAATAACACTTCTCCGTCTTCTCTTTTCCGAGCTGATCCTGAACCAACACTACACCGCTTGAACCTGGACTCTTTAGAGATAATTACATGAAACCAACTGGGACTTTTAAAACTATATGGACAGAAATTAATGTCAATGCAGTTTCATGCTCCCCGGTCGCCCAGAGGAGGATGGGGTCTTCTTCCGAGTCTAGATTCCTCTCAAGGTTTCTTCCTGCCAGAGGGAGTTTTTCCTTGCCACTCTCGCACACAGGTTTGCTTGGTGGGGTTCTGGCCGGGTTAATGCAAAGTGCTTTATGAAAATGACTGTTGTTAAAAGCGCTATATAAATCAAATTTAATTGAATTGAAAATAAAATATAACCTACAACACAAAACTATTTTTTAGAGCTCCCCCTAAAGGTCTTAGTGGAGGCTGAATTTTCCCCCCCGTAATTTGAACCCTCGGTACACATAACATTTACGCTGCATAACATTTACGTGAAACACAAAAACGACACGATACCTGATAAACACAGAGCTATTTACACCATTTAGACGCCTGGCACCAGTCCAGCATGCTGTCACACTGCCCGATGGGCACTGCCAAATGTGACAGTATCATAATGCCATGCATGACACCCAGTGTGCATTGTAATCTCACACCTTAGGAAGCCATGCTAAACAGCTCAGGAGTTAATGGAGGAGTGATTAAATCATTTTATGAATTAAGGAATTGTACATTACTTCAGCTCCATGGAAACTGATATTTTCCCAAATTGGGTTTGCACCTGTAATCCAATAGAAGCTAGTCCTTTGACAGCTCATTTACCTTAATATGTCAGTAATACAGTGTATATATACCCTGTATCTGATAGATGGATGAATATATAGGACTGATCTACCTGTTTTACACGTTTGGGTCTAGATAACAGTAGTGGTCTCCCTGTACCATTGCTCATTAGTGTTCTTTTTGAATAGTTAAAGAGTGGATTTTGGAGTTTCATACTATATTTTGCAGGTAAACTGCATACATATTATACATTGTCAAAGAAAGTGTGTGAAGGATTCTTCAAAAGGTGTAGGATTTGTGCGGCAGCATAAAAGACACGGGAGACAAGAATGCAGATCAAGGCCCAGGTAACGAGGGAACACGACACCTTATGGAATACAGGATGGTCACCCAGCATTTACTGAGATAAAGAGGGAACACTACACTTTATGGAATATAGGACGGTCACCCAGCATTTACTAAGGTAACAAGGGAACATGACATCTTATGGAATACAGGACAGTCACCCAGTATTTACTGAGGTAACAAGGGAATATTACACCTTATGGAATACAGGACATTCACCCAGTATTTACTGTGGTAACAAGGGAATATTACACCTTATGGAATATAGGACAGTCACCCAGCATTTACTGACGTAATGAGGGAACATGACACCTTATGAAATACAGGACGGTCACCCAGCATTTACTGAGGTAATGAGGGAACATGATACCTTATGGAATACAGGACGGTCACCCAGTATTTACTGAGGTAACAAGGGAATATTACACCTTATGGAATATAGGATAGTCACCCAGCATTTACTGAGGTAACGAGGGAACATGACACCTTATGGAATATAGGACGGTCACCCAGCATTTGCTGAGGTAATGAGGGAACACTACACCTTATGAAATACAGGACGGTCACCAGGCATTTGCTGAGGTAATGAGGGAACATGACACCTTATGGAATATAGGATGGTCATCCAGCATTTACTGAGGTAATGAGGGAACACTACACCTTATGGAATACAGGACGGTCACCAAGTATTTACTGAGGTAATGAGGGAACATGACACCTTATGGAATATAGGACGGTCACCCAGCATTTACTGAGGTAATGAGGGAACATTACACCTTATGGAATATAGGACGGTCACCCAGCATTTACTTAGATAAAGAGGGAACACTACACCTTATGGAATACAGGACGGTCACCCAGCATTTACTGAGGTAATGAGGGAACATGATACCTTATGGAATACAGGACGGTCACCCAGAATTTACTCAGGTAATAAGGGAACATGACACCTTATGGAATACAGGACGGTCACCCAGCATTTACTGAGGTAATGAGGGAACATTACACCTTATGGAATATAGGATGGTCACCCAGCATTTACTTAGATAAAGAGGGAACACTACACCTTATGGAATATAGGACGGTCACCCAGCATTTGCTGAGGTAATGAGGGAACACTACACCTTATGAAATACAGGACGGTCACCAAGCATTTGCTGAGGTAAAGAGGGAACACTACACCTCATGGAATACAGGACGGTCACCAAGTATTTACTGAGGTAATGAGGGAACATGACACCTTATGGAATATAGGACGTTCACCCAGCATTTACTGAGGTAATGAGGGAACATTACACCTTATGGAATATAGGATGGTCACCCAGCATTTACTTAGATAAAGAGGGAACACTACACCTTATGGAATACAGGATGGTCACCCAGCATTTGCTCCCAGGTAACAAGGGAACACTTAATTCGCTTAAGGTTAGGATTAAATTGGGGAAATCATCCAACCCATTCGTACTTAAAGCTGATAGTGAAAAAGCAGAGTTATCACCAGCCTCAGTGGTGCTGATCGCCCCCTGCAGGCCATTGCTTCATACACGGAATATAAGGAAACACATTTGTAGGTTTAAAAGAGTTTAATGCAACTAGATTCGTGAACTGAGAAAACCTGCTATTAAAGGGAAGAACAGCAGAGTTAAACGATAAAACAAGGGTTTGGATTAAGCAAGAATTTTGTGGAACTGAACCTAGATATATTTCCAGTTTGACAAAATGCCAGTAATTGAAAACACAAGTGGAATGATGTTACCAAAGTGATGCATGAAACAGCAATTTAAAGCCACGTGGCGTGGAACTTCATTTATGGAAACCAGCAAGCAGCTGTAACTCAACAGCGTGAGATATAGAGACACATGCACATAGTCCATTTTCTGCTCATTAGGTTTTTACAATAAAACATATTCGGCAGACAGCGACATGCTCATTAAGGCAATAATTTCATGCAATGTTACTTAGCTCTGACCACTCTGACATACACATACGGAGGAATATTTCAAGTCCACAAGTCAACTTGGTCTTATTTTTCAGTCGGTAAACTAGTTTTCATCTGCAGGCTAAAGAGCCACATTGCTTAGCTTCTCTGCTCATCCCTCAAAAGACCTCTTATCGTAGAATAATTTAGGAAAAAAACATGAAAATGGTTTATTTGGATATTACTGGATTTAAGCGTAAAATATTATGTTAAATATTTTATGTAATTCTTTTGAGTCAAAATTATGGAAAATCAGTAATTACAATGGCTAATGAGTCCCTAAACGATGAACCATTTCTCTGTTTATTGACATAAGCAGGTGGTCAGAGTACGTCTGCTAATATTTTATTGCATCCTGTAAAAGGCTTTTCTTCCTGGTCTATGATGCCCTTAATGTTGGTGCTTACACCACATTACACTTGCTGAAATTATCCTCCCAGGACCCACACAATAAATCTTCTCCTTCCCAATCTGCTTCACTGTCCAAACACCTGACAGACTTGGCAAAAACAGGGTGGAAACGCTACATGTAATCAAGCATGAAATCAACAAGGGACCGGGGCCTTTTTTCTGTCTTTGTGCCTTTTTTCCCTTTTTTTTCCCTCTCTTTGGCTCATGATCCATTAATTAAGAGCTACAACATTCTGGAATGTCACTGGAAGGCATCTATGACCCACAGTCTCCGAAAACCTGAAGCTAATTATAAAAGCAGAAAGTTCCCATTGTTCTGGCAAATGTATTGTTTTACAACAAGCATTCATGGTCATATATCCTAGAAATCAAATCTGTTTGCATTAAATTGGCTGATTGTCTTTGCGTACCTGCGCTAAGGATGTGAGTAAGAAAATACCAAAACAGGATGCTGCTTGAACATGGGGTCTGTTAAACCATCTCAGATTTGACATCTTTGGCATGTGGAGTGTGACTATAGAGGAAAAATACTTGAAAAAATATGACATCTTGAAGGGTTTCTTGTGCCCTAACAAACAAACAACTTTGAGATGTCACCAAAAACAGGCCCATTCTCTGCCGACCTGCCAAAGTGCATTTCATGCCCCTCTTCAAAATGAATCCATGTTTGATGTCTGACTTTCATATTCCGCCAGTGAATGTGGGGCCAAGGAAGTTCTGGAACTGTTCTGCAAAGCGTGGCACCATTTCCCTCCTCTTCAGAGTCAACCACCGCCGTCACAGAAAGGCTTTACGGATATCCCCCGAGAGCTACTGGAGGGTGAATATCCAGAGACTGAAGATGCGTGATGGCACGTTCATGTTCTCCAAAGACATGGTAATAACAGACACTGAAAAGATTTTTTTTTGGGAAGCATCTCCGTCATAACCGATACATTGTGGAATGTATGTATGTACTCAAGATAATATGCAATATGTTCTAACAAAACTGTTCCCCTAATAGACAGTGCAGATTACGGCAGAGTCACGAAAAACCTACATGAAGATAGATGTGAGAACATTTTTGTGCTGAAAGCAGAGGATAGAGGGTGTTGAGTTACATTGTATGCTGCATATACATGAGTCGAAAGCTTACATATAGCTTATTCAGCATGACATTTACTTTGCGCCGTTGAACTTATGAAGGGACATTTGGCGAGATGTTTATACATAGCAACCCGATTACAGTGTAGAGTGCTGTACGACACAGGATGCTGCTAACCCACATGGACGCCTGCCAGCCCTTTCTGCTCCTTTGCTCTGTTGTGTCGCTGTGCAATTTCGATCAGGGCCCTGCTGTTACGATATACGCACCCTCCTGCAGATGCCCTCTGATAAGGACATCTCCCCCTCTGTCTCCCAGAGTGGCATCACTGAGAAATACAGTGCGCCTTGTGGTGGAATTTCCCAAATCTTTGCCAGAGATAGGCATGACAAACAGCACTTTAAAAATGAGACGGTTGCTTCCCCTAGCCGTCCTGCTTTTGCGTATCCAGCAGGGGGCGCTGTGGAGAGACTCAAAAGGTTGCAGGTATTACGGAGTTACGTCTGACTGAGCGAAAGTTAAAGCGCAGGGCGACACTGTTTATAGACCAAGATGCATTTCACGCGTGGTCACGCACTGGCGATACCTGGAGCCCTTCGGCAAGATGAATTCCATTTTGCACCAATGGAACAAGCAGGTACCTGCAGTTGAAGGAGAGCAGAGCTCCAGGCGTGGCTCATTGTAGTTGGGTGATGAGGAGGCATATCAGACGTTGCCCTTCATTCTGCTTTGCATGGAATCCTTCAGCACCTGACCTCTTGCTGATGCCATCATTCAAACCTTCCCAAAATATCCAGAGAAATAATCAAGAAAATTATATAAGGCATATGTTCCACTTTACAAAAGGTTCATTTAGTAAAATTACTACAGAAATGCATGCAGTTCTATGTAATCTTACCCCTTCCCTTAACATAATAGGTATTATTTACTAATTATTCTTTAATTTAGACATATTAATATCCCCCCAAAATGCTACATTTCTTGAAAATGTCATACAAGTAGCTGCAAACTTCGTTTATTTGTTCGGAATAAAATTAAATCCACAAAAAATGTACTTAAGTGCCCCATAGAAGGATAGAATAAAAAGAAAGATATCGACATTACAAAATATCAGAAATATCATGCACGAAACTACACGCCAACCAAAAAATAATTTGGTGAGCTCTGTGGCTTGGGACTCAGAAGGTTGCTGCTTCAAAGCCCTGGGTCTGTAGCGTAACCCCATCATTAGTGGGCCCTTGAGCAAGGCCCTTAACCTCACTCACTCCAGGGACTGGCTGACCCCACTTTCTCCTCTGTGCCAGTTTCATGAGGTGGCCTCCTGCGATGCTTTTCCAGCTGTCCTGCAGGAGCTCCCACATATATTCTGAGCCCTCATTGGCTGCTTTTCCTTCACTCTCTGGTCAAAATTATCCCTACTGTGTTTAGGTCAGCTGGCCAGGTCATGTGACGTGACACTGTAGCACTGTAGGCAGCTTAGCGTGTCCAAACTTTTGACATAATAATAATGATAATAATTATTATTATATAAATATTTAAAAGCATAACAAAAAAATAAATGGGACAAACTGTCAAGACCTGCTCGTCCGATCCTCCTGTGTGCCACGCCCCCCTCGTTACCTCATGTGAATTGCTGATTGTTCCCAGCTGTTCTGGATTTCCGTCCCTTAGTCCTGTGTATTTTAGTCCACGTCAGCCTTTGTATCCCCAGTTCCGTCATTGTATTGTTATGGTGATTTTGTCCTGCATGCCTCTACGTCTCCCCATTAAATCCCTTTATGCCCCAGCCTTTTTGTCCTTCGCCTGCTTCCCCCGGTCCGTGCGCAGCGGAACGTAACACAAACTAAATAAGCTGAGCTATTTCTTGCAGTTCTATGGAAGTAATTAAATTATGAACCATTTAGAAAACATTACTTATTATGCTTTAAGGAACTTTGTTTCCCAGGTGAGTGTAAACTAGGCCATAGTTGAAAAAGTACAGAGAGCTGACCAACTTCTTTTTTAGGGCCGCAAAGTACCCGTGAAGCTGTTTGAAAAGTTTAATCCTACTCTCAAGAAAACAACAGAAGAAAATGGAATAAAATCGTTTTAAATAAAGTAAGTAGGTAAATAAACAAATAGATAAATTAAAAATATATATATTTTTATACACATAAATGCAGTTGCACACATACACACAGTCACGGGTTTGTAATGATATCTTTCTGGGAACTCTTTATTCGTTTCAATGGGGTGAACTTTAATCCCGGCATGACGACCTTAACCCATACCCAGCCATAACCTTAACCATAAGTAACCAAACTAAACACGAGACTTTTGGCACTTTTCTTTATTGCATTCACAGATCATTGTAGGGACCCAAAAAACAGGTTTTTATTACATTGTGGGGGACATTTGGTCCCCACAATGTAATATAAACCTACCCCCCCCCCCACACACACACACATACACACACTGCATCTATTTACAGTTTTGAAACTGTAAATTGAGGGCTGTTATCTCTGTGCTCTGTATACACACAAAATAAAGGATAATTTGTAGAAAACAGAGATAGAGGCTAATCAGAATTACTTTTTAATCGAGTATGACTGTACAATTATATAGAATAGTATACAGGCAATATAAGAACAAATTTGAAGAGCAGTAATTTTCTGCCACATGGTATAACAGAATAAGCTCCCAAAGCCCCCCCATGACGTGTCAGGAAAATGCAATAATGCATCATTCCTCTGTCAACGAATTGGCAAGACTGGCAAGAAAATGAGACAGTCTAAAGCAGGGCTGCCCCTGGGTGTTGTGGCACCCTAGGCAAGATTCCACTGAGCGTGCCACCCACCAAAGCCGCAGCAAAAATCATTTATTTTATAAACATCCAGCAGCTTAGGGTGTCTGGTGGCTGACTAACATCTGTTTCCTAGGAAAAGTAGTGGAATATAAAAAGTAGTTTAAATAAACTGTAATGTAATGTCACAAACTGCAATCCAGAGGTGGAGATTTCAAGTCCAGAGAGTATAAATCCAGACCAAGATTTTGATTCAACCAACCAGTTGAGTACTCTGTGACTGTGACTCTTTATACACAAGTGGTTGGTTGAAACAATATCCTGGTCTGGATTTGTACTTTCTGGACCTGAAATCTCCACCTCTGCTGCAATCTTGTGTTTTTTTTTCCACTTTGCGTCTGTCGCCTATGGGGCAGGCCAGCCCTGGCACCAGGAAGAAAATGCCAGAAGAGAAAACAGAAGGGAAAAAAAAATGAAGCCAATGTATTTCGTTATTGCAACTAGTTAGCTGGATTCTTCTAAATTAAAAGACTAGTTAGCAGCCAGATACCCTGCTACTGAACTGATTGTAATATAAATGGCATGGCAAAATTGGTCTTCTGTTGCTCTGTATTGTGAAGTACGTCATTTAAATGTGTGGAGCATAAAGACAGGGAAGTTTTAAGCACTATCAAAGAATGTCACCTTTCCAATAACACTATCACTAGATTTCAAGCCCCTGCAAGCCCCAGGTCAGGATAATCCCTCCATTTTTAATACTCATCTTCAAAATGGCAAGCATGCCTACAAAACTGTGCCCTTACCACATGCCAGTCAGACCACCATTCTCTGCTCCTCATACCAAATTAAGGCCCATTACAAAGACAAATAAAACTTGGCCAGAGAGCACCAGTTCCCAGATTCGCACGCATTGAATGGAGTCTATTTGAACATCAGGACTTGTGTGCTGTTCTACATCGCAAGCTGTGTTGACCAAACAAGCACATAAACGGAAAATAGAGGACCATTTCCGGGACAAGAACCCATAGCGGGCGCGGCAGAGAACAGCAGATCACAAACTTCAAGGGCTGCAACACCACTACTGTCAATGCCGACAACCTGCTGGCAGCGGAGCCGAAGAGCTTTTGTGCTCATTTTAAGGCACACAGCCGCACTGCCCCCCTCCGGCACTCACACACTCACTCTGCAGGAACACCGAGTGAGATGTGTACCCGGGCAAGTCAGCCTGAAGAAAGCTGCCGGCCCTGACAGTGTGCATCGCAAGGGCTCATCTGCAGACGGCAGAGCCCTGCAGAGGGTCATTAACTCCGCCCAAGAAACCATCCGCGGCTCCCACTGCCTCTCCAGAGCGCGAAGCATCCTCAGAGACTCTGCCCATCCCACTCACAACCCTTTAGGACAGGGTTATTCAACTCACGGTCCTCGAGGTCCGAGCACTGCTGGTTTTCCAGCCTTCCTTTACCTGTGAGCCGGGTGTGAAGCCTCTGACCAATCAGAATCAGTAATTATTAAACTAACTACCTGGGAGAACTGAAAACAAGGCCTGGATTTGGAATCGAGGTCCAGAATTGAAGAGCCCTGCTTTAGGAGATGCTAAAGGTTCCTGAAAACAAGCACCTCCAGACTCAAGGACGGCTTCTTCCCGTGCGCCCAAAGATCACTAAATGATTATATTTTGGTGGGGTTTTGAATAAATAAACAAGATTGAGAAGAATCCTGTGTTGTATAGGTGAGATATACATGTGTTGCTTTATTGTTTGCCCTTTGCTGTATTCCAAACCGTGGGTTGGGAAACTAGAGAAAAACTAGAGAAAAGGTTTTCAGTTCATTGACCCACATAAAACAAAACAGCCAGGTTCATACAGTATAAGTCAGTCAAGCATTTGTCGTGTTTCAATTATATACAACACACAATGTTTTCTATATGGTCACTACAAGTCAGTGATGATTATTGCCACATTCATACCAAAAAACATACTTCACATGTAAGCCGCTCAAGGCAAAAGCCTGTAGGAAGATCATACAACCTTTGCAAGAACTTTACATTTTACCATATGAAATAACACAGGGCTTTACAATGTTTATTGCCGGTTGTTTCTATATAAATTATATTGCTTTTATATTATTCTTATAAAAGACATGTATCATCTCTCCACATTCAGTTGGTTTAATTAGACATAAGAGAAAACTTATAATCTCAGAAAACACAATGAAACCGGAAAAGGATGTTTCCTTTTCAAAATACTCATTCTCGTTACGTGGAACCACTCTCCATGATTCAGAGTTCATTCAAAGAATTATGCACGAAAATACTGAAAGGACATTCATGCAGTACGCATTGTACATCTATGTAGAACCTACGTTTGATAAAACATGAATTTAAGTTGTGTTTTACATGAATAAATGACACATATAACAAATAACACATACATTTCATATTAATTGTACATGAATGTAGGACTTGATGGTACATTAATATGTATTTTACATGAATAAAGGACATATGTCTAATGAGACATTAATAATACATTAATATTTATTGTATTGGGTGGAACACATAAGAATCATATGTTGTTTTTTTTTTTAAAAAAAAAACTTTTCCCGATAGGGAGGGATGAAGGATGTGGAAATCTATTTCAACTCAGCACTCCAGACCTTCCCGAAGAGATTCAGCTGTGTTTACATCTGGTGACTGGGGGTCCATGAAAGTGGCTTGATTTCCTTGTGGGTTTTCATGATGCCACTTGTTGGTGATGTTTCGTAGCGGACGTGGGCCCTTAGTGCTGCATGTGGGAACAGTGCTTGCACCGTAGGCTGCGCCTGGTGCAACAACCCTAACACCTTTATGCAACCATGCAGAGCAATCACCACACTCAACGACTCTGCACATCATTCCAGGTCAGCCACCATGTTTAATAGCTGGCTTTCTCTAAATGTAATCCAATCAGGATGTAGGGGAGAGGTTGAAATATCACTCATTAAACCATATTACCATATTACATTTCCATTGCTTAGGTATCCAGGTATTGAGCTTCAGGTTATGCATCTCTGTGTCCTTCATAATGCATTCATTATACATTCATAGAACATTCAGTGCACCTTCATAATGCATTCATAGAACGTTCATAAGCTGCATGTAAATATATTGTAACATTCTAACATACAAACATACCTTAACAGCTTTAATGTACATTAATGATAACAAACATTATATAAATACATGATTATAATGATTGTTATTATCATATAATGTCTGTTATTAACCAAGATTGCGATCCCATCATTCAAACTACTTGCCGAGGTTGGCTGTTACGCATTTCACCACATATCCTTTGCACTGTAACCTGATGTGTCCCGACAAGGATGTCACAGGAAAATGCATCATCAGTACAGGAGATGGTCTTTGCTGTGGTGGCAATGCTTGAAAAAATGGAGAGGAGCACTGAAGTACGTGGTTGAAGTGCAATTGAAACCGGATACCTAAATCCCATTTGGACAGATTCAGTCCAAAGAAAACTAGACGACCCCTATTGTAACCAGGCATTTTTGTTGTCTTAGCTTGCCTGAGCTAAACAAATCTGCCACATGTCTGATGACACAGACTCACGTAAAATATGCGTGAAGGGCCATTTGACCTTTTAGCAGAAGTGACGCAGGCAGTAACGAAATCTGAACACAAATTGTCAGCCGGACAACACAGGTGAGCACAGTGATGTGTCTCGATTGTCCACTGGTGATCTGATCACCCAATACACATTTTAAAACCCAGTGTAGACAGGCCAGTTCCTCAGAGGACACGTATCAGGTGACTTCCCTTGGACCTCCCAGGCCAAGAAGACACAACGGCTCATCCCTTGCTGACGGAGGAGATCACGCCTCCTCCTCCAGTTCTCATGGCTTTTATACAGAGGAACCATGGAGAACATCCAAAGAAGCTGCATCACCGTCTGGAACTGCAAAGCCTGAGACTGCAAGTCCCTCCAGCGAAAAGTCAGGACAGCAGAGAAGATCAGAGGAATGTCTCTACCCACCCTCGTGGGCCCATATAAAAGAACACGGCGGCGACTAAGCTCGCTCCATCACATGGAACCTCTCTCACCTCACATACTCCCTGGTCGCACCATCGCATTTGGAAAAAAAGGTTCCGGAGCTTTCCGTCCACCTGCGGCTTGTCGCCCAGGCTGTCAGACTTCACAGCTCCCGCCTACCCCAAAACACTGAAAAACGTACATTTACACTACGCTATTCCAGATATTTCTCTGTGTACATGCACTGCTTGCTTCTATAATTGCCGTTGTCCTTGTTGCGTATTTGTTGCTTTCTGTTTTTTGTTCCATTTTTATCTTAATTGTTTTATCTGTCATTCTTTTATCTTTTAAATGTATTTTATTTTCCTCTTTAATTATTAGTCAGTAAGTTATACTCACACACACACAGCCATTCATTTTATTAATTTAGCTGTAAGTATCTCTTGGTATTCAGCTGCATTATGGATAAAACCACGTTTCTTCCTGGTTTACCAGACTTGCGTATCGTCCCATTTAGGCTGTTCACATAGAATTGTACGGTATGACTGGCCTATTAATGCATTACATTGGTAAATCCAGTATCAGTCCCTAGTCGCACCCCAGGCGAGCATCATCACCGTTGCCCCCTGTACAAGGCAAAGTGAAGGCAAAGTCAGCACCCCCTCAGAAGTCAGTGCCCCCTGGGGCTGCCTGTGTCACCTATAGAATCGAACAGCCCTGGTTAAATCGCTTCGGTATTAAATCACTGATCACAAGATCTGGTGCTCAGCCTGACACTGTTCTTGTCTAAATGATTTGTTACAATGTCTTTGTTTTTATTTCAGCTCATTTCACATTATGTTCTACGTCTGAAATTTTAAGTCATTTTAATTAAAGATTGCAAATGCTAATGAGTTTCTACTGTGATTCATCCGACTGGCACCACATGTACAAAAAAATTAATCAACACTCATCACATTTGAGAATTCAACAGTATACCGTGGTGTAAGTATAAATGAATAAAATCTGGCTTTCAAAATGCAGTTTTAGAAATAATAATAATCAAATTACAATTAAAATGAAATTATTCATGGAAAACATGGCACGTTTCATATACTTACTTTTTCTTAAATGTCCAGGATCAAAATGTTTTGAGATTATGGCAATTTTGAATTCCCAATATTTACCGAACTATTTTTTCCTTAATAAAAAATAGATTGTTTAGAAAGGTCAGCATAACTAATATTGGTGATATGGTTAAGATAATGTATTAGTCTGATCTGGATTTCTAAGAAAAATTGCAGATAATTAATTTAATTTAATAATGAATATTCTAAGATATTGTGTAACAATAATACCAGCAAATATAATACTAAGAATAATGTCTGTGAGTATAGGGATAACAGTAAATGCATAAAAGTTGCAATAATTTTGGGAAACAGACATGCATGAATGAAGTTTCGTCTGCCAGCCAGCTGCTGGGGTAGCTGCGTGATCTGTGCTCCCGGGCACCATGGCACGCTCTGGCACGCCGGGTGACCTGGCACTTCAGGATGGCTACCTCCAGCAGCACATGTGACTTGGACAAAATGGCAGGCAGCCCACAGGCCAGAATAGACCCCGCTGACATTGTCCAAAATCAGCCGGAGATCTTGGCCCACAGAGACACTAAAAGGCTTGGCGTTTAACCTTTCAAAGGTTCAGCACACAGATTCTGTTCAATGTCACACTGTCGTTTTTATAATGACATGACATTAAAATGCGGCTGCTGCGCAAAAGGAGAAAACATTTAACCACGAGGGTCAAAGACTAATGTGAATATTTTAAATTCCAAATAAAGAGCTGAGGTGGTCTCAAGAATAACTTTAATCTCTGCATCTCTCTCTGACCAAATACTCAGGTGGCTCACAAATAAGGTGTAATTTGAGTAAATTCTCACTACAGCTAATTAGTGTCCTGGCCACCTGGGCAAGCGAAAAAGTTTTCTCAGTTTGGTAGCACTTCAGTAGCCTTTTGCAAGCTCGCTTCACGTCAAGATTTTGTCTACAGCAATGGCAACTGTTAAATTTTTCTTGCTCTGCCATGTATATAAGTATAGAAATCCTCTTAAAATCCTTGATGAAACTATGAGACTTTAATAATGAGAAATTTTCTCATGCTAAATTCAATCACAATGTGTCCCGTAAAGACCCAAGTGATGTGTTTCTGTTCGTTTTTCAGTTTGCGTGATTTTTTTATCCCTGTTTATATAGCTATTTTGTATGCGATGAAGCCCGAAATGCAGCTTTAATTGTATTTTTAGGTCCCAACCGCAAACTGTGGCTGCAAACAAGTTTTCTGCGTCTCGTCTGCTCTAAGCTTGGTGAAGGAAGGGTCACACTTCATGTCATATTGAATTTTAAAAACCTTAAATCATGTCTCCCTCTTGGTGAAATTAGTGCTAATTTTTATTGTTTGCCGACAGTTGACCAACTTTATTTGAATAAATATTGTGAATATTTTTTATCAGGTTATCACCCTAAAAAAGTTCAAATATTTTGTTTATGAAAAATGTCGCCATTTTCCTGACGATCGTAAAAACAACAGCAAGCACCACTGCAGCATACAGTCACTGCACTAATCAATCCATCCATACAGTACATCCGCCCATCGATATTATCACGGTCAGAGCTCCAAAGGGGCGGGGCTTAAGCAAAGCAGCAGCAGACAAGGGACAAAGACCCACCCTGGCTGGGATGCCAGGATCATTGCAGAAAGCAGGCACATACAAGAAGGACATGCAAACTCCTTACACACACAGTTAAGCCTGGGATTCAAGCCCCCAACTCGGCAGATGTAAGGCAGCAAAGAGGACCCCCCCCCATGCGTGTAGTATGTACCCTGTTTGTGTTTATCATGAAGGCGATTTTTCATACAATAAAATTAAAAAATCAGTTTTAATTAAAACAGTTCATAATGTTAAATGCATGATGTCTATGAAAATCTAAGCAAAACCAATTATTATTTTTAAGAATTCCTAAATTTATCTGTTAAATCACTTCCAATTCAAATTTAATGATATGTTTACCATATATACATCTCCATAGTACTGAAAAGAGGAGCAGGCCATTGTTGTCAATGTGAAGAATGCAAAAATGAACATTCAGTGCTCCTTCATAATGCGTTCATAGAACACAGAAAAGCAACAAGTAACCATACATTATCATCGTAATATACCCAAACACCTTTAATACACATTACTAGCAAAGTTATACAAATACAGCTGCAGCATACATTAATAACAAACATTATATGATAATAACAAACATTATAATCATATATTTGTTATTCACATATATTAAAGGCTTGCTAAGGTTTGCTAAATCTTAATTTAACTCAGCACATGAAAATCAGATTTAGCCAATGGGATTAGGTTCCATCCATCCATCCATCCATCCATTATCTCCCGTTTATCCGAGGTCGGGTCGCGGGGGCAGCAGTCTCAGGAGGGAAACCCAGACTTCCCTCTCCCGGCCACTTCATCCAGCTCCTCTGTGGGGATCCCGAGGCGTTCCCAGGCCAGCCGAGAGACATAGTCCCTCCAGCGTGTCCTGAGTCTTCCCCGGAGCCTCCTCCCAGTGGGACATGCCCGGAACACCTCACCAGGGAGGCGTCCAGGAGGCATCCTAATCAGATGCCCGAACCACCTCATCTGACTCCTCTCAATGCGGAGGAGAAGCGGCTCTACTCTGAGTCTTTCCCGAATAACTGAGCTCCGCACCGTATCTCTAAGGGAGAGCCCAGCCACCCTTCGGAGGAAACTCATTTCTGCCGCTTGCACTCGTGATCTCGTTCTTTCGGTCACTACCCAAAGCTCATGACCATAGGTGAGGGTAGGAACGTAGATCGACTGGTAAATCGA
>JAODKE010000055.1:10434576-10456134 GCA_026779605.1 Mormyrus hasselquistii
AGCGTGTGCGCGCCTCAGAGGCTGAGCCGGACTTTATGCCGTAACTCAGCGTGTGCGCGCCTCAGAGGCTGAGCCGGACTTTATGCCGTAACTCAGCGTGTGTGCGCCTCAGAGGCTGAGCCGGACTTTATGCCGTAACTCGGGGAAATGGGGTCAGGTCAGAGAGCCAGAGACTGCAAGAGAGTGTTAGAATAACCCCAGTCTATGAGAAACATGCAGAGGTTAGCAAAGTCAGACAGCCAAGAAATAATCAAAACACAGTTAATTCACAATTAATACACGCAGCCCTATGTGGGAGCTCAGATTACAGTGTCTCCTGTGCTACTCTGGAGCTCTTCCTTAAGTATTCCAAACCAAGTGACAGACTGTACCAAATATTGTGATCGATTATTTTAGGGATTGTTTTTTGATCTTGTGTGTGTGTCCTGGAGAACTGCTGGTCTTATCAATTCTCAGACCCTCAGCCAATCGAATTGCTTTAGGGGGAATGTGACGATTCCTTTGTTCTACCAGGTGATGAGATCCTCCACTTTGGTGTATTTAGTCTTACTTTCTACAGTATATTTCTCTTATGTGAGAACATACTGTATTGCGTTAAGGTTGAGAGTATTGTGCCAGTCGTACTGTGACCATTCGAATGAGACCAAACATGGGTGAATGTGTCACTAATGTTAGTCTGAGGTAATTCCTCCTGTGTTGGTGTGAGTTAGTGAGTGTAGGATGCATCTGTGTCTTGAGGCAGTCAGGTCTTGTCGCTGGAATTTGGCTGCGGGGTTCTGGCTGCCCAGTGGGGGTGAGGTGTCCCTTTTGATGTGGTGATCGGGTGATTTGGGTCCAGTCTTGTCGGACCTTTGCCTTAGGACACTGGGCGGAACATTGCAGGCTTGCCACAGCTCAGACCGACGGGCCCTGCAAGGCCTGCGGCCTTACAGACACAGGAATATTAAATTCACTGAGCACACGGACCGAGTCAGCCTTGAAAACTGGGTAATGCGTTTGACACAAGGTAACAGTATAAACTGCATAGATACATGAAAGCAACAATAGTAATCAAAAATGATCTGAATGCTAAAGATTAAACGGTAATGCTTTACATAAAGTGTACCTTCATAACGCATTCATAAGCAGTATGCAAGTACACCTTAAAATCCTAACATACCTTAACAGCTTTAATATACATTAATAACAAACATTACATGATTATACAATTATAATGTTATTATATAATTGTTAAGTTTAAGTTTGACAATTAGAATACTTTTCTTTATCACTGAGAAATGAAACTGTACATTCAACTGGCTATTAAAATGAATACATTTTATGTAAATTCTTGATACATCTTTCTAGCCGAACCAAAAAAAAAAGTCCTGTTTCAGGTTATTAATAGGCTTGAAATGTTCCATCTGTTGATGATGTCACCGTAAGTTAGAATGCTTGACATTTCCAGTGTCTGGTTGCTCATCTCTTGTGTAGCTGTACTGAGGTGTATTGAGAACCTGAGCGCAGCCGTGCAGCGAGTGATACCTCAGCACCACACTAGTCCAAAGGAACAGTGTGAGTCCAGCCACCAACCCCCAAATTGTCCCTGTAAGTTGGAGGACCTATTTATAGGGCTGGAAATAGATAAACGTCATACCCAGGACGCTATACTGGAACATACATTGCAGTTGATTCTTGGGTCATCATTCAAAGCATTTTTCAAAATACCTTTTAAACACTGTGTTCTTTTTATTCCACTGAAAAGGCCGTGTGATGGTGTCTGTTGCTTTAAAAAGGGCATGATTTACAGATTTTGTAAATAGTAATTTGTTAGATTTCCAGCACTCATCATAATGCACCATTCCAGCCGATAGCTTTGTAAGTGTTCTTCCAGTAATCTGATTTCTCACTGACACAATCCTAGCCAGCAATAATGTCTCCTCAGCAACAAACAGGAACGTTACTGATTGCAGGCGTCTCAATATTGATTGATTTACAGATGTTACTTATTGATATAGACATGCAGAAATCTGAAAAAAAACATTGTATATGTCCAAGCACAAGTTGTATTTTTGTGGGATTTTAAGTGTCACTCAGCACATGATGAAAGAAACAGAATGTTTCAGACATATGCAGTCAGCAGCTGATTTATTAGGTAAACCTAAAAAAGCCTCTTCCCATAAATAGAGGGTCACGTGGTTGCAATTCAGCACATAAAACATGCAGACACGGTCAAGAGGTTTAGTCATCGTTAGATACACCTTTATACCGGTTAATTTGGCTGCCGGGCATGGTGACTCCGGCACCTCAGAAACAGCCGCGTCCTGGCATTTGTCTGCAGTTTACAGAAGATTTGGCTGAAGACACCTTGTAGGTCAGAGGTGTTTCAACAGACTTGTTGAAGTCAGCATGAAGTGCGAAAGTGGAATTCCTTCAATGACACTTTTGCACTGCTTGTTTTCCATAACATTAATAAATTAATGTCCTAAAGCGTTCAAGAAGTGGGTCCTACACAGTACTAGGCAGGTGTGCCCAGTAAAAAGGTGGTATTTTCTCCTTTAATATTATTTTACTTACTTTGTAATTCTCAACCTTTCTCTTGAAGCACTTCCCTGTCCCTAATTGCTAAGTAATAGTAGAGCTCCGCCACTTGGCTTTTCCAGTCTGGGAACAATCTACAAGCTCCACAGTCCATGATGGCAAACAGAGGCGCACTTTTGCTTCTGGGGTGTCCAACACCACCCAATTTAATGTGGGTGTAGTACAGAAGACCATTGTGACATCATGACAGGAGGATGTTATAAACGTTTTCCTGCAGTATAATGACCTGCCCTTCAGCTTGAGAGGATCCCCTCTCAAGGGCACAGAGTTTAATTCATCAACACTTATTAGGATCAACACCACATGCTGTTCAACCAATATTCCCTGGTGCTCAAGCCATTATGGTACCATCCAGCTGTAGTAGGGACTGTAGTGCAACTGCCAGAAATTGTCACGCTGTGTTTGGAAACCATACATTTCCTACCATTTTTTTTTACCCTAAATACCTCAAACCTTAAACACTTAGAGGATTTCATAAATGTGGCAAAATAAAGATTCTGGGCACCCCTGCAATAAAACCAACCGCTTGTTCTTAATATTTTTCTCAGTAAAACCATTTAAAACGGCTTAAAACCTTTCCTGAAGGAAGTCTTTGTACCCAGATTAGAACATCGTGACCTAAAAATTCAACACAGCACTGTGTTTGCAAATATCTCAGTACTGCTGAGAAATGGGATCTTAGATTCGGAACCACTTATCTTTTTGTACTTCATTTTGAGGGTCACATCATTGTGTAGTAAAAATAATTGCATGGTATATGGCTAAAGCTGAGGGCGGCATGCTGCTGCAGTGGCTTCACATCTCTAGAACCAGGGCTTGAGTCTCCGTCGCGGCTCCATGTGTGTGGAGTTTGCGTGTTTTCCCCTTATTGTAATGGAGTTTCCTATGACTTCTCTTGTCCCCCCCAGTCCAAAAGGTTGGGCTAAGGTGAATTAGAGTCCTCAAACTGTCCATAATGGTGTGTGTGTGTGTGTGTGTGTGTGTGTGCATGACCTCACCCACCCTGCGATGGGGTGGCAACACGGTTCCTGGACGTAATGTCCCGAGTTTCTGAAGACCGGACGCGTGTTGCCTTTTGGAGAAACACGACATGCGCACAAATTAAACAAAACAGGGGAATGATTTATTTATCTTGTGCACATGGACGATGGAAAACAAGAGAATGAACTGTAAATTGTGGGAATGAATTTGGTATTTTGAGCGCATGGAATATGGAAAACGAGAGGAACGAATTACAAATTGTGGGGTGTTGGCTACTTTGTGAAATTTTGCTCAAATTATGAATTCTTCCCTCATTATAATTTTATTTAATTATTATGGTGCCCAGTAGGCTTCCCCTCTTTATACATCCACTAGTTTCAATACAAACCTTAAAATACTGTTGTGTAAATGCACCAATAAATACATATAAGAATACCCAATACATTTTTAGGGAACGAAATGTCTCACAGCTTTGGGTCACAATTAAACAAAAAACTGCATGAAGAATGAAATCACCCCTGTTACCTTTAACATCAGCTGCATTAATCACCCTTGTCGGAAACATCTGTCAGAATCCCCACCACAGCATGTACCCTGCATATAAGCCAGTGCAATGGCACCCTGCACCCTCCCCTCCCTGGCCAGAACATGCTGTCGGACAGCAGCGAGGATGAAGAACCTGCTTTCCCTGAATCCTGGCAGAAGCTTCTCTTTGGCTCAGGGCCCAGATCGACACGGCGTATATGCAAATGCAAACGACAGCCTGGCAACCAGGGGACACTTTGCAAATGAGAAGGGCGTGTGGGTCGGGGCCTGACCTGGGCACGGGAAGAGCTCTGCCCAGCCAACAGAAACACCTGCGGCGTCTGCTTGGGGATGTTGATCAGCTGAAGGGCAACACCATCGCGTCAGGCTACAGCAGGCTCACACCCTCTTCTTCTCCTTCTACAGCTTCATAACAAACGAGATCAGGCTCTTGTGACTTTGTTGCTGCTCTGCATTAATAAATGCTCATTATGTTTGTATGCCCCTTATGGTATACATTGCCAAAAGTCAAGAATATATTCTAGAAAATGCTTTGAAAGATTAATTTCCATCCATCCATCCATCCATCCATTCTCTGCCATTTATCCGGGGGCAGCAGTCTAAGCAGGGCTGCCCAGACCTCCCTCTCCCCAGCCACCTCCTCCAGCTCCTCTGGGGGAATACCAAGGTGTTCCCAAGCCAGCCGAGACACAATCTCTCCAGCGTGTCCTGGGTCTGCCGCGGGGGCCTCCTCCTGGTTGGACATGCCCAAATGCCTCCCCAGGGAGTCGTCCCGCAGCCACACTAGATTGCGTCTCAAACCACCTCAACTGGCTGCTTTTGGCATGGAGACTGCAGTCTTTATAATATGGATAATCCTAAACCTGAATAAAATAAATCATGTCATTATTACTTATTATTGAATTACAGTATTGTTCTGTATCATTAAATATTAAACACCCAGGTACCCATTCTGTTTCCATAGAAACAGATTTACATAAAATATATTGCCAAAAGTATTGGGAAAATTATTGAATTCAGGTGTTCCAATCACTTCCATAGCCACAGGTATATAAAATCAAGCACCTAGACATGCAGACTGCTTCTACAAACATTTGTGAAAGAATGGGTCACTCTCGGGAGCTCAGTGAATTCAAGTGCGATACCATGATAGGATGTTTCCTGCTCATTAGGTCCATTCCTGAAATTCCCTCGCTACTAAATATTTCACGGTCAACTGTTAGCGGTATTATAACAACGTGGAAGCAATTGGGAACAACAGCAACCCAGCCATGAAGCGGTAGGCCACGTAAAATCACAGAGCGGGGACAACGCATGCTGAGGTCTCCAACTGTCTGCAGAGTGTATAGCTGCAGACCTCAAACCTGCATATAGCCTTCAGATTACACAGTGTGTAGAGAACTTCAAGGAATGGGTTTCCATAGCCAAGCAGCTGCATCCAAGCCTTACATCACCAAGTGCAGTGCAAAGTGTTGGATGCAGTGGTGTTTAAAGCATTGGACTCTAGAGCAGTGGAGACGTGTTCTCTGGAGTGATGAATCATGCTTCTCTGTCTGACAATCCTGGATGAGTCTGGGTTTGGCAGTTGCCAAGAGAATGATACTTGCCTGATTGCATTGTACCAAGTGTAAAATTTGGTGGAGGAAGGATTATGGTATGGGGTTGATTTTCAGGGGTTGGGCCTTTGTTCCAGTGAAATGAACTCTTAATGCAGTAGCATTTAATGCCATTTTGGACCGTTTCATGCTCCCAGCTTTGTGGGAACAATTTTTGGACAGCCCCTTCTTGTTCCATCATAACTGTGCACCAGTACACAAAGCAAGGTCCATAAGGCCATGGATTAGTGAGTCTGGTGTGGAGGAACTTGACTGGCCTGCACAGAGCCCTGACCTCAACCTGATAGAACACCTTCGGGATGAATTAGGGCAGTGATTATGAGTCAGGCCTTTTCGTCCAGCGTCAGTGCCTGACCTCACAAATACTGTACACTCCTGGAAGAATGGTGAAGAAGCCCCTTAAACACACTCCTAAACCTTGTGGACAGCCTTCCCAGAAGAGTTGAAGCTGTCATAACTGCAAAGGGTGGGCCAACCCCATATTAAAGCCTATGTATTAAGAAAAGGATGTCATTAAAGTTCATCTTTCTGTAAAGGCAGGTGTCCCAATACCTTTGGCCATATAGTGTACAGTATGTGAGACACCTACAGCATGTCACTTACAGTGGTGAGTGAAAAATGTAATAATATAGACACTCTTAATGTTCACGACATGGTTTGCACAGCTTTGCACGTCATATGAGTCTCATTTTTCAGAGACACTGTATTTGTTTTAATATTCAATGTTCAGCTTTATTCCTATGACAGTGTCAGTTGAACTTGACGTTATTGCAAATGCATTAAGGGTGTTTCAGTGCTTATTAAGGTCAGGGTCGCTAAAGGGGGGGGGGGGGGGGGGGGGGGGTACAGGGGGGGGGCCCCTACCGGGGTTTTTACCAAAACAGAGCCCGCGGGGGCCCTTTTTGGGCCACGAGCGGGGGGGGGGGGGGTGGGGAGAGGGGGGGGGGGGGGGGGGGGGGGAGGGGGGGGAGGGGGGGGGGGGGGGGGAGGGGGTGTACAGGATGGTGGCCCATCACTGGGTTCTTACACACACATATGCCTGCCGTGCCCTTTGTCCGCTCTCACTAATAAAGTGTCTTTGCCCTTAGAGCTGCCGTTAACTGGTTCATTTTTGTTATCTCACCATCCTCTGTGAACTGTAGTCACTGCGTGAAAAAATGCACCCGCCGTGTCCACATCTGGCATCAACAATCACTGCGTGTTCGAACTTGCTCAGATCACGCATATCGTTTCATCGACCAGTAACTACACCTAATGACCTCGTCTGCATGATTTATTGAATATGTATCGAATTGCTGCCACATGATTCTCTCTTTGTAGTGATCTGGCAGGGTATAGTATTCACTAAACCTTATACTGGATCATGATTGTCCCAGTGCTGAAAAAATACTGAGCTTTCCACCATTCAAAAGATCATGTATAGATGCTAAAGCCAGAGTGTGGCTGCCTCCTATTCCCATTCACCCGCTGCTCTATGCCCGTATCGCACTTAGCGATCCCGTCCTGGGCGCACTTACATCATCACCGTGCGACTTTTTGTGTTCAAGAAAACATACGAAGAAAACCACTACCGCACACCACAATTTAATTCATTATTAATGTCCCTAAATGTGTGGTTGTTTTGGGTACAATGACACTTCTATAGATTTAACGAGTATGCAATATAGCAATTTTTATTTGGTAGTTCTGAATATATAAGAAGACGGTCCCTTATTTTACCAAAAATCTTGGTGTTTTTGTTGGTGTCGCATCCAGATTTTCCTCGATACTCTAATCAGCACAAATTTCCAGGAAGCGCTGCACCTCTGCTGTAGACCAAAGTCATCGTTTTGCCACAATATTGCTTAAATGTTTATCTCTACCTGATCGGTACAGCCTGCCCAATCCGTTCCATCTGGGTCCAGTTCATACATAGTGTATACATGCGCATGCGTGTGCCAGTCACATCATTGACGTCATGTCTGTTCCGTGTCGGGGTATGTTAATAATCACACCCGAGTGCAAATAAACTGTGTCTGGGCCCACCTCTTCACCCTGGTCTAACAAACTAGACTTTAGGGGTCAAACGTTCTTGGGCAAGGTACGGATTGCCTACTGCGAGTGAAGACAACAAATACACCCAGAACATAAGAACCATGGGAAACGTAAAGTTGCCGACAAACAAGAGGGCCGAACTCTCAATGCTGATCAAGCTCATGCGCTTCACGAAAGCGTATGAAGAGCGGAGGTGGACTTGTCATTTTCGCGAATGAGAAATAATGCAACCCAGGACATGTTATGATAAAAGCGCAGGTTCGTCACCTGAGTGTGGAGCTTCTCCCTGTGGGATTACGAGCATACTGAATGGAGCTGGAGTTTTTGCAAGCCATTGTTTTGGCTGTGCACATAGCCCCCTCGGCAGCCCCCCCACTGCTTTTATTGCCATTTACGATGATTTCAACCACATTTCACTCTCCTCCATCCTGACCACCTTTTATCAGCTGGTGAATTGCACCACGGGGGGGGGGGGACAGGACCTTGGATTTGTTATTAGCTAAATGCTATTAGGAGTCACACAAGTCCTTTGCTCCGCCACCCCTGGGCAGGTCCGACGACAAACATGATTCCTCTTCCAGCATCCTACAAACCGGACATGCAACAGCTGCCAGTCACCACCAGGACCGAGAAGAGGTGAACGGAGGCGGCTGAAGAGGCCCCGCAGGACGACTTAGAGGGGACATGCTCTGCGCGTCATACGGGGAGGACACTGAGACTGTACAAAGATTACGTTCACTCCTGTGTGGACAACACAGACCTCACAAAATCAGTGCATCACTCTCCCAGTAACAAACCGTGGATCACAAAGGACATGAAGGACCTTCTTAACAATGAGAACTACAGAGATTAGCTGGAGCACAAGTCAAAATAAGATTTAAGCTTTAGTAACGTGGCCCAGCCAAGTGGTTTGGGGAGTAACAGAATTGACGTGTGTGGTGTGGGGAAAGAAACAAGAACAGAACACGGAACAAAGTAGTGTAAACAAAGGTGTATTTACAAGCTTTATCAAGCACAGTGTAAATATACAGGCCAACACAACACAAGAAACAAAGCAGTCTTAAGGATCGAACCCAAGCTCACTTCCCTAAAAGGAAATAAATCCAAACAAAAAGACATTGCTACTGGCTGGTGGTATAATCAAGGTCGTATCAGTGCCCAACTCAGTCAGGTGTGCCACCTCCACTCTGCGACACTGTCAGAGATCAGTGCAACTGTTATCGTGCGATCAACAAATTTCACGGTGCTATTCGATGGGTGCATGGCGATGCAGTCGTGGGTGAGAAGTAGGGATGTAACGATACGCTCAACTCACGATTTGAAACGATTCACAATTCTGAGCTCACTATACGTTTTTCTCACGATGTTTTAACAGAATGAGCTGTTAGAAAAATGTATTCAAAAATTGCCTATCCTGGAAGCAACGGGCAGGGAATGACCCTGGGAAACTGGGAGTACCCAGAGGAAACCCCACGGGGAGAACATGCAAACTCCACATGCATGTAACCCAGGCGGAGACTCGAACCCGGGTGCCAGAGGTGTGAGGCAACAGTGCTAACCACTGCACCACCATGTCACCCCCCACTTCTTAACAATTGAATAAAATTGAATGAAATTGAATAAAACCGTTTTTAAAAAAATCCCAAATCAAAATAAAAAAAAAACAAATAAAATTAAATAAATGGCAACGCTTTACATTAACTGCACCTTTGAAAATGGTTTTATATTGCATTAATAAAACATTCAGTAAGTATTCAGAAATAGGAAGATAGACAGACAGACGGTATTAATCCCTCGGGAAGGTTCCTCTGGGAAATTCAGTTTCTAGCAGCAATACTGACCTAATAGTACAGTCACACATAGCAGTACGGTAGTACAATACAAAAACCTAAGATAAAAATACAAGAGAGCAATAAATAGCGATGGGATGATATATATATAAAAAAATTGGTGTTTATTCATATTCGAGGGGGTGATGGATCTGTAGCAGTCAGGGATACAAACTCGGTACATTTTGGTGAAATTTTGGTGAAATTCGGCATTTTGAACGCAAAATAGATCATTTGTGTTATTGGTGTAAATCCAATGATTTTTTAGAATTGGGGGGTGTGGGGGGGCATCAGCAGGGTCTCAGGCTTGGAATAGCTAACCAGGAGACTTGGAAAAATTCCTGGTGGGCCACTTACTTATTGCATTGGTCAGAAATAAAATAATTTGACAAGTTTAACATTTTTTATTTCATAACTTCATAATCCTCTCTCCATTCATTTCTATGGGGAAAACTCTAACATGAAAACCTTTTCCCCTATCCAGCCCTAACCTTAAATACAATTAATAACCAGCCCTAACCTTAACCATAAATAACCAAACAAAATAGGAGACTTTTAGCAGTTTTATTTTTTTGATTGCAGTAACAGATCTTGGTGGGGACCTGGACAATGATGCAGAACTAAATATCTGAAGGGCACCTATTTAAATTCGAAATTTGACTGGTAACACAACATTGAAAGAGCATTGAAGTGCATATGACATACAGCAAAGATGTTTTCACACATGAACTCTGGAAATTGTCCTGAGAATCAGGTCTGGACCTTTACTGGAGTTTCTCATTGCCACAAGTGGCACACACATGGAGATTTTTTGTGTCAGATTTATCTGAAATACATTTACATTTACATTTACAGCATTTGGCAGACACCCTTAGCCAGAGCGACTTACATAAGTGCTTAAGACTCTGCTATAAATTTCCTTCTTCACCAAGAGATTTGGTATAAAGAGAGAACAAGAGCGGGCCGAGAACCGAGCCCTGAGGGACACCGGTGAAGAGGCTACGTAGGGTGGATGTGGATCCTTTCCATGTGACCTGGTATGATCGGCCGTCGAAGTAGGATGCAAGCCATTGCCAAGCCAAGCCACCAATACCAAGACTCCTAAGGGTAGAGGGAGAGTCTTGTGGTTGACCGTATCAAATGCTGCTGATAGGTCAAGAAAGAAATACAGTTATATAGTTGGATTAGACACCTGGGTAGAGCATATGGCCGGACATAACGCAAAAAAGTATGCTGCGGAAATCGCATGTGTTTTATTTACAGTACAATAAAGATGCCAACAGAAGTTCCAGAATCTGACAATGTTAAGTGTGGTCTTCTTCGTATAAATGACCCTTCATTTTCGCCGCGTTGTTTGCAGTCTTCCATTTTCTCACCAGTTGCATGACAGAAATATCATCGACATGTGAATTCGCTTGTGGAGAATTCTCCCGAATCCTCCCCGGTCCATTCACACATTCGAGGGTCAAACGGAAATGACCCGGTGAAATCCCCTTCCATATAACGTCCAGAAAAATTCAAGGCGGCGGTGCATATCTGAATGGAGCTCATGTAATATGTCTGCACACAAACCTCTTCTTCTCTAAAGTTGTTTATAGTAACTGCACACGGTTCTGCTTCCCAGAGGAAGCTGCTATCCCTCCCCATTCAGTCCCATCGAGTTAATATTGTTCAAGTTGAAAGCTGCTCCACTGCTTTCTTGGAAAGTTTGATAATAAAAAAAGTCTATTGATACAGGGGGTGTTGAATCTTGGCAGACAAAGCTAAGTAAAGTACTCATGTCTGACATATTACTTCAAGGGACGCATAAGTGAATAATCTGCCCGCAATGACTGGAAAGGAGACATCGACAAGGCAGAGGCTGAAACTCAACACCTGGTCCTCATCGCATTTGGTTCTCATTATGCTGACGAACGAGCGGGGATTAAGTCACTGGGTGGGTCAATTCCAAAGGAAACATCCTGCCCCCCCCCTCACCAAAATGAAGACAGATGAGGGGAAGGAACAGGTGTAAGATGTGGTCTGCTTCTTTTTGGTGATGTGAGATCTCTCAGTCGTGGATAATCCTGAAGAAACATGCCCGTGGGGATCCAAAAAGCAAAGGCAAGCAGAAAGAGAGATTTTATATAGTAATAGAAAATTATATAGTAAAACATTTTATGAAGTAAAACCACTAATCCTCACACTGATTTTTGGGTCCAGCATATTTTGTAATAGTCTTACAAAATCGCAGAATTTAAATTAAACATCGCACTAAGTAATACAAATAATGTGGTACAAAACACACACTGTACCAATACGTGTACAGTACTAATTAAAACTATGCATATGTATAAAAATATTTTTGGCTGTAAAAGGTCTGTAAAATATGTTCAGTATATGTTAAAATGTCACATTGACACATTGTATAACTTAGTCAAATAGGTGTAAGATGCTAATTCATTATCTCCTGCCCAGGAACCTGGACATTTTTTTTCATCCATTCACATTCAATCCAATTATCCTGGTGAGGAGCATGTCGCTCGCATGCCTGCAGAGTAACCTGATACCTGTCTGCAAGGTCGACGTCTGCGGCTCCTTCTGGGATTCCCTGGTGCTTCTAAACTAGCTAGGAAGTGTAACCTCTGCGCTGTTTCCTGGGGGGTCCCCAGAGCTGCTCCTCCCAAAATAGCTTAAATACTTAAATACTTTGCCTGATTTAGCTTGTAGCTAAGAGGCCAGCTGTTCCAATGAATAATAAAAATATATATATATTTTTTTTGTTAGCGTTTTAACACCTGGTATGTTACTTTTGGAATATCTCCTTAGATCAGTCATGTTAAATTGCCGTTGTTTTTTCTTTCTTTATAAGTTTCGTAAATTAGCAGGAAGATGGTTGAATGAGCAGATGCACGGCCTCAGATTGACGCCACGCTACTGAGCTCCTCTGCAGGGACAGACTGCACTTAGTCGCAGGTGAATACAGGCTTGTGTTTTATATGTCGACTGAGAAAGGTGTCTTACATGGGCTGCAGACTGAAGGCTGGATCAGAGGAGAATGTGGCAATACAGAGTGTTCAAGTGTAAAATTTATTAAGCTTCCTGAACACCTTGTGCTGTTTAAGACTGAATTGGGCCAGGTGCTGTCTGGGAGCTATAGAGCAGAATTCCCCACCTTATCCTTTACAGTAGCTCTGCTGAATGTCTCCCCATCCAGGAGCCTGGGGTGTCAATGGAGGGAGGGTTTTTTAACGCATCACATTTCACTGTCACCATGGCAACTAACGCCGTTCAGTTTTACATGACATTCACATTTCACATGTCTTTGGTGTGAGATCTCAGACTCTTAGTATACCAGCTGTGACTGATAGCCAAAAATAACCTGAACCTATTACAAAACAGATTCTTTATTGTTCATTGCTTTGGAAAATAATTGATCTGAAAAGACAGGACAAATCATATCCCATACTGGTTGAAAATGGGACACAGGATTTTATTTATACAGCCTGCGATTCAAATAATTTAATCTGCTTAATTAATTTTTCCTCTGCCACTCATCTCTTTTTTTGTACTTTTGTGTAACTTCCAAGTTAGCTCTGGTGCTTGTGGTCAATTGATCAGCAAAGTTTATCCTAGCAGTTCAGGAGGCAATCAGAAGTACTGACCCCGGACTGAAAAAAGGATCAGATGCTGCCTTACGAGTTCTTGCGTATCAACAAAACACGTCACATGCGCTCGGTAAGATATTGAAACATTTTTATTCCATACATTTCTTCTACACGGAGGCACAAACTACCTCCATTGTTAAACTGAACTCAGGTTAGTATATATAGACACACGCACACTTGCATACATATTTACACACATATATTTATATATAAAATATAACTATAATTTATATACGGTTATATACAAATAAAACAATATGAGGATTCGTAGGGCACACGCAGAACTTGCATATACAAGCAATTTGAAGACTCCACCAAATTCACCAGTGATGTTTTTATACTGGGAGTGGGAAACTGGAGTACCCAGAGGAAACCCCGCAATGCACGCGGAGAACATGCAAACTCCCCACGCATGTAGCCATGACAGAGACTCAGTTCCTGGTCCCAGAGGTGTGAGGTGAGAGTGCCAACACACCACCTAGACCAGTGGTTTCCCGACCCAGACTTTGGGGAACCCCAGACAGTCCACGTTTTTGCTCCCTCCCAGCTCCCAGCCAATCAGGAACACCGAATACCTGGTACAGGTGCTCTGGGAGCTGAGAGGATGCAAAGACGTGGGTTCCCCTAGGACTGGGTTGGATAACGCTGACCTAGACAACATCATTAAAAATCCTTAATTGCAGAAAGCTACGTCTCGGTGGCTGCGGAACTGAGTGCATAGTCATGACAGCGTAAGTCAAGGAACAAGGTGCTATTGGTCTCCTAGTGCAATTCACAGGACACCAGGCAACTGGGCCACATATAGGGATCAGCGTTGAGGTGGGACTGCAGAGTGAGTGACAAACAGCAGAGCGCAGACTGCTGACCAAGACCTGGGCGGCCGGCCAGGATAAGGGGTCGAGCCAGGGAACACCCTGCCGCTCCCTCCAAGCTGAAGGGAACCATCAGAAAATAAGGCGTGAATAGCAGGGGCACGGCTAATGTAGAATGCAGGAGCATTCCCGAAGACACGATACGGTAAAAAAAATAGATTTAGAGAAAGGTAGATTGAATTTGTCGCACTTCGTAATTATATTGCGTGAGCTAAGTTTCAAGATAAGTTTCACCAAATGCAATGGCTAAGTGTTTTCTTTTCTTAATAACATATCTTATGTAATATCATCTCCACCAGTCCAATGTCTATGTAGTTAGACCTGTGTAGTACTGCTGGTGACATTCAGTTAAATTCAGGCCTTTCCATGTTTAAATTCTCCCTACTTAGGTAAACGTTTTCAGAAATGGACAAACAGCGCTGAGGTACTTCTACTGGCATCAAACACAACATCTTTTGCGAATAGCTGATATGATAAGTGGATCAGAGTTTTCATTATTGCAGTTTATGTGATGAAAGAGGATCCTGTACTTTGTGGGCGAAGTGTTCAAGCCTACTTGAAGCTTTGCTTTCACCGTACCATAATTAAGTTTCAAGCGTGTCAGTAATACTGCTCACCAACCTACAGAGCTCTGACTTGTGACCTATTCATCACCCTCAATTTTCAAAAGTAAAAAAAAAAAAGATGCAGTATTGTACTTAAAGCAAAACGAGGATCTCCAAGCTAAATGAAATCTTTATTAGTCGGTTTTTGTACAAAAGCTTTGGGTCACAGAGAAACATGCGTTTATTTACAGCAAGGTCGAATACTTTAGAAAAAGAAAAGCACTCATCATTTTCATAAAAAGAATAAAACATTGTGCTTTGATATATTTCGATGGTACGATATTCTATATTGTATAAAGATCCCCTAGTCCTTTTAACAGTTTTATGCAAGAAACATGAAAAATAATACATTCTGCAAGTTTAAACCCTCAGAGAAAAACTCTGAGAATGATGCTGGCAAAGACCAAGTTTTTACAAGTGTGAAGAACATAATAATTCAGCGGGAATGCACTCAATAAGCCAAATGGGGGAAATGGTAACCAGACAGCCAAAATCGCAATAAAGATTTTTTTTTTTTTTGGTTTTGCTCTGATTGCAAATGGGCATAAAGAGTGGTAATATTGGATACAGATGTTTTAGTGTAGGAACGCATTGCTTGTCAGGAAAATGGGGCAGTACTGCAGCACTGGGGGCAGAGTATTCCATGCTGTAACCTGCTCTTCCTGAAAAAATGAAGTTGATTCACAGTCTTGAAGTTTCCGACGGCCACGTTCAGGTCGAGTTCTTGTAACATTTATCTAACTTTCCCCACAAGTCAAGTTGCATTTTATGCATGTTATACTTCAGTATATTATGGAATATATGGTCGAGGTTAATATTTTTAGTTTAACTTATTTATATTTTATCCTCTAAAAGTAAATATTTATACCCTTGGAATGACTACATCAAGATTTGTGTCTTATTTGTGTCTTGTTATTTTGCACTCCTTGACCTAACAGGAAAACAAATTAATACCAGTCTACACAGTTCAATAAATCAAGAAAATTATATCTAACACGGAAAGTTTTAGCATACAGTCCATTTTTTTCATTTGTTTTGCATTCTTGCTATATACAATAAATAAAAAATAAAAAGAATACACATATAATCCTGTATCTTGTGAGACCTTTTTTCCTAAAAAAAAAAATAAAAAACTTAAAAGAATAAATGGCCTGCAGGCCTGGTGAATGTGAACAGTGGCAAGTAGCCAAAATGTTAAAATAAGAATAATCGAAAAAAAAAAATGCTGTAAGACACACACAGCAGAAAATTCCTCAATGCAGGCTTGAGAAATAGTCTGATTTAAAATTTCAAACGTAACATCAGTCAATGAAAACTATCCCAACTGGCAGCTTTGTGTTCTAGAGTGTTGAAGATGTGATGCATTAAAGGGGGATAATTCTGCTCCATAAAATGCTGCTTTTTGATTTTTGTTGAAATACACCTTCCGATATCTAAGGATCCAATGGAGCTGATAGGTAAATCTGGGAGACAAATGGTTAGTGATTCTATATGGCCCACAGACTGACGCTGTAGGTAATTTTCCAAAGATTACAAATATTTCCCTTTGTTTGATCGGATATTAGACGTGCGTGTCATAGATTTTCAGATGACATTTTAGGTGTTAATAATTGTAATGCCCGGAGTCCATATACTGTATTAATTCAACGTCAGGAAAGAGAATTGTTATATTGTTATATTTACTTTTTAAAGTATAGAAGAGGCAGCATTGTCATTAAAATTGCAGCTGAGTAACAAAACAAGTTTTTTCCCCAGATAAAAATATCATGACTCCAATTTATTAATTTGTCATCTGTCTAAAAACAAAAACGGGTTACTTCTGTGGTTATTAATTTATGTTTATGATAGTCTAAACAAACAGGAAAAACATTGCTTTTCATTAATCCTATTTGCATAACTAATATTACTTAAGTCACATGTTTATCTTAGTACGTTATACATTTATACTCATTATGCATTAGTACAGAACACAACCGATGGCCGCTGTAAGTAAATGCACAAGGCAAATAAGCTGCGGCTAACCATGGTTTTCTTTTTAAATACCATAGACCAAATATTCAGAACTTGATTCAATGCGAAGAGATTCTAGTCCAGTCTTTTCCTTTTAATACGGATACTTAGGAAGACGTTCTTCGGAAAAACGTGATCATTTTTTCAACTCATCACACTGGTAAATACCCACTTTAGTAAATTGCATATTTTAATTTATACATGTTTTTTTTTTTTACTATACAGATATCCCACAACAGTATGTAGGATGTAGGCCTATATTTGTGAATATAAATTGAAGTTTAATAGTGAGATTATTCCAAAAACAGGTCAACTGAGAATTGTGCAAGATTGGACATGATTTAAAGTACATCTAGCTTCATCTTTTGGATGGTATCAGGTTGTGGTATCAGTATATTGGAACTGGTTGTAGTTCATGGTTATGCTGTGAATGTTGTTTGAATAATAACTACTGGATAATGGGCACGGCAGCAAATCTCCAGAGGAACAGGAGCCCTGACCATCGTATTTCCGTATGTTTCTGTGTTCCAAAAGTCAGCTGCCTCCTGAAGCACAAACGAAGCGTTTTCTATGACGAAACACATTCAAAACATAAAAAACAAACAAATTAATCCATGCTTTATACAAGTAATAAAAATGATAGGGAAACAATATTTATTCATTCATTTTTTCCATTCCACATTTATCTTTTTCCGTTTTTGTACAAAGCACGTTTTCTGTTTTCGTCTTATTGTTTTACATAGATTCTAAAATGTACTGTATCAGGTGTGCTCTTCAAACTTTTTTTTATTATTCATGCCTAAAACAATAAAGAACAAACCATGCCTACAATATGTATATTTTGGACAATTAAACCTTTAATAAAAACCTGTGCCTAAATATTCATTAAAAAAAAAAAGTCATGATTTCTGATTTGAATCTACATCATTGTGTTTCAATTAAAAGACTTCCTATTGGTTTAAGAAAGATGAACGCCTTAGGATTTAAAAGAAAAGAGAAAACTGCATTTTTAAAAGTGCATTCTTTAAGAACATCAACATAATAATTTTAAACTGAAAATATATTACTTATTAACTCATGTTTAGTTGAGGTATACGTTATAAGCCTGTAAATTTACCAGAGGCTACAAATTATGAGACAAATAATTGGGAAGTGACACTAGTGTATGTATTTGCAATATAACATTTAATGGTCATCTTAAAATATATTTACATTAATCTAATAATTTATAATTTATTTAAAATTACATTTTCACAGTTCTGGATGCTGGATTTAACTACAATGAGTTTCTTAAGATTGACAATTTGACAACTACTAAATAAAAAAAAAATGTTCCTTTCTAATCTAATAACAAAACTATGTCCATACATGATAATACAGGAAAACAAAATATTTATGGGAGTTTTAGGGGACGCACCCTTTAAGCAGGCAAACTGGAGTTGTTTTTCTCCAAATGTGAGAGTACTGAAAAAACTGGTTAAAAAAGGGAAATCGCTGGGAAAAAAAACCATTCCGGATGACGGATATACAGAGCCCTGAATAAACAACTCATTCTATTTGTGGTGATGTCTAAAAATCCCAGGTACTGTGGATTTATTCTCTTGTCGAAATGTCACTGATAGTCTTACTATGTTTTGTGAGTCTCTAAGTTTGAAGCCGTTTACAGTGTTTGCGCTGAATAGCGACGTCTGAACTGAAAATGAGTTTAGGAACGTTAGAGAACAGAGGATGATGTCATTACAAAGGCAGCAGCGTGTGACGATCCGGGGGAAGCAGTGAGCCAGTCCCATTGATAGCATTGACACGAATGACGCTGCCAAAAACAGAAAGCAGAATGGCTGATGTTCATGCCGCGGTGAAAAATAAGCAGCAGGGAGTCGCTCTTCACATAGGCGGAACTATCAGTCCGGCCATAGCTGAAAAGACAAGACCGACACCTGATAAGATATTCAGTTAGATGAATGACAATATCTGCAGAAGGTTTAAGGTCCCTTAACACCAGGAAATTAGGCGTTTTGGCTAAATGGACAGAAAAGTACTCTTTGACCGGCAGGATTTTTCAGGATCAGCACAAAATACCTGTAGACTTACAGTATGAATCACTGTCGGGAAAGTCGGAGATAAAAAATAGTCTTGCTGATGGATCTGGTAATGAATAATGTGTTTGTTCTTGGTACATGCCCTTGAAAAAGTATACGTGCCTCATAGACTGAGTTTACATGGCAAGTCATTTAGTGGATTGGAGCTTAAAACGTGCATCAGAGTGTCTGTCAAAAGAATCACACCAGCAACAGGTCAGTACTGCAGATCTCTGCCTCGTGTGAATAACACAGCAGCTATTTTCACAATAGCAAAAAAATCAGGCAGACAATAAATCCAATACTGCCAAATAACCATTTGTTTCTTATGAGGTGAAAGAAACACTGATGTTGCAATTCTAATTTTGTAATGCCTGGCTTAGATTAATGTTACACCGATTGATGGCAGTATGGTGATTTGATCAAAACAACGGACAATCCCTGGGGTTAATAATGCCAGAAATACAACAATCCATTCTTATAAACGGACTGCCATAAAGCCGATTATATTACAACTTAGAGTTAAATACAATAGTTCATAATAGTGAATATACACACAACTTTGTGACGTTTGTAAAAACATTGTGCAGCTTCAGTAGTTTCTCTGCTGAAGATGCAATACAACACTGTGTGTAGTTACTACATACTATTATTATTTATAACATTCCTATCTCATTTGTAGCCTGCGAACTGAATGTCTAAATATCTATATTTGACTGGATATTGTAAGGAGACAGATTACATATGTTATTTAAGATGGAAAAAAAATCCCATTCAGACTGTATCAATTACTGCATACCAATCTTTACAAATCTCCTTCTTTGAAAAGGTAAAAAGGAATCAATGCGTCTAATTGCAATCTGTATATGAAAATTATGGATCAACTCTGAACAAGCCTTTATCTACCAGCACCCATCAGTGGTGTGTGTGTGTGTGTGTGTGTGTGTGTGTGTGTGTATGTGGGGGTGGGGGGGAGGTCCTCACCCTGCAGGCTGCTCCCATTGGTATTGGTGCAGATGGGAGGTGGGGAGCTTGATGGCCGCATGACAGGGGCAAAGGCGCTCTTCTGTTTGACTGTGGAGATCATATTGACAGGACAGAATGAGAAGATGCTAGCCGGGCCAGCGGAGGCAGTGGGGGGCGAGCAGGAGAGGACGGGGTGATGAAAGGGGCCCCCAGTGGGGGGCTGGAGGTGATGACTGCAACAGACATGGTCAGAGAGGTATGTGAGTGGGCAGGCATGACATGGACCCTGGCAGGGCGGGCAGGCATTAAGGTCTGGGCTCATGATGTGTCCTGGTATCACCGTCACCAACAGGCCAGTTTACTGCTCTGACCCATGCAGAGTTGATCCATAACCTTAAAAAATGCATGCATGTAACATAAAGTTCTGTTATTATTATTATTATTAGTAGTAGTAATAGTAGTAGTACTAATAATAATGATAATAATAATAATAAGCTATTCCAGTTCGAAAATATTTTGTCAAAGTTTAGTTTACTGCCCGTATTTAGGTAGGATTTTACCTCCAGGATTTTATTCAAAATCAGTTTTACTGGCATGAAACCACTGCAACATTGCTTCAAATTCAAAGGGAGGGATGCCGATGCTGTATATCATCATCATTAAAAGCTGTACAGGGGGCTCCTCTTCAAAATAAACATCAAAATGATATTATTACGTAGACCTTTGGGTTGCGTAACCTATAGATATTTTACTCAAAATAGCTCCGATGTTCACATTTGGGTATAAAATTGCATTTACAGTACATTATTGAAACTGAATAATAAATTAGAAAGACAATCGACAATGAAGTAAATATAGAAAAACAGTAATATAAAACAAAAAATTACTGCAAAAAAAAGTAACGTACCGTAAGACATGAATTTACCTTTAGTTTATACTGTGATTCTTATTATCTGCTGCAAAAGAGTCTAACATCACTTTTATTCCCAGCTGATCCACAGGAAAATAAAGTCAGATAAGTTAGGGCAGAGTTACTACAATATTAGGTTAACCTTGAAAGAGAAATGTACAGTTGCGGGCAAAAGTTCTGAGAGCGACACAAGTATTGGTTTTCACAAAGTTTTCTGCTTCAGTGATTGTAGATCTTTTGGCCTGATGTTTCTATGGTAACTGAAGTATAATTACAAGCGTTTCATAAGTGTGAAAGGCTTTTATTGACAATTACATTAAGTTTATGCAAAGAGTCAATATTTGCAGTGTTGGTCCTTCTTTTTCAAGACCTCTGCAATTCGCCCTGGCATGATGTCAATCAACTTCTGGGCCAAATCCTGACTGATGGCAGCCCTTTGTTGTGTAATCAATGCTTGGATTTTTATTTGTTTTGGGGTTTTATTTGTCCACCCACCTCTTGAGGACTGACCACAAATTCTCAATGGGATTTACTGTAGGTCTGGGGAGTTTCCTGGCCATGGACCCAAAATGTAAATGCTTTGTTCCATCACGCTCGGTGTTCCATCATGCTGGACAAGGCATTGTTCATCACCAAACTGTTCTTGATTGTTTGGGAGAAGTTACTGTCTAAGTATGTTTTGGTGCCATTCTTTATTCATGGCTGTGTACTTAGGCAAAATTGTGAGTGAGCCCACTCCCTTGGCTGAGAAGCAACCCCACCCATGGATGGTCTCAGGAAGCTTTACTGTTGGCATGACACAGGACCGATGGTAGCTCTCACCTTTTCTTCTCTGGACAATCTTTCTTCCGGATGCCCCAAACAATTAGAAAGGGGTTTCATCA
>JAODKE010000055.1:10456377-10468341 GCA_026779605.1 Mormyrus hasselquistii
CGAAGCCTTCTTCACAACAATTGAACCTCTCTCCTTGAAGTTCTTCATGATCTGATAAATGGTTATTTTAGGTGCAGCCCTTTTTGTACAAAGCAATGATGAGTGCACTTGTTTTCTTGCGGGTAACCATGGTTACCAGGCACCACCCTCCTTTTAAAGCATCCGGTCTGCTATTCTAACTCAATCAGCATAACAGAGTGATCTCCAGCCTTGTCCTCGTCAACACTCTCACCGGTGTTAACGAGAGAATCACTGGAATGATGTCAGCAGGTCCTTTTGTGGTAGGGCTGAAATGCAGTGGAAATGGGTTTTTTGAGATTAAGTTAATTTTCATCTTATCACGCTCCGAAACATTCTGCAGTAAATGCAAATCGCCATCATAAAAACCGAAGCAGCAGACTTTGTGAAGATCAATATTTGTGTCATTCTCAAAAACTTTTGCCACAGCTATATACTATTGCCTTTAGGAAAGAGTCACTCCAGAATCTGCAACACAGCCAGAACAACCTCCCAGAACAACATCTCTGTCTTTTTCATGCACAGTTAGCTTACTTGCGTAGGGGGAGCTTGCAGAAGAGCCATTGAGGAAGCTGGGCGATCCAGGCATGACCAGGTTGGTCATAGTGGTGGTGCTGTAGCCATTCATGGTGGAGGTGATGGTGCTGTACCCAGACTGCTGGGGGGTGGAGCTGGGCGCGTAGCCACGTGGGGACACGCTGCTGGAGTTACGGGAGTAACCTGGACAGGTGGAGCAGTGTTTGTCACCAATGTAAAGGCTTTGAACCCGTAGACCGGCAATGCGTCACATCAAAGTAACTGAGTAACAGCGTGACAATCGTGTACTGCAGCTGGCAGTATCACAGCTCGAAATGCACCAACATTACACCAATGTCAACAGCCACGTAATGCTTTCACGAGCATCACAAAAGAGTGTGCTTTCCTTATTACGAACCAGTATTTAACTCAAATTGTTAATATTTGGCTAGTCCAGTATGAGTTGTACGTAACTCAGACGTACGTAACCTGAGGACTGCCTGTACGTACTTGAGTTCTCCATATTAAATATCCTTTTAAAAGAGAAAAAAATCTTGTAATGGCAGATTAGGGTTTACTATTTGAAAATCTCGGTTTTAAATAGTGCCTAATCCCCTCTGGTCACGTGGTCATCGCTTAGTACTTCAGTGTCAAGGCAGTATTGTGTAAATCGTCATCTGGGGGATAATTTGACACGATGACAGGTACAAAGTAAGCGCTGGGTAAGAGCGCAAGTTGACGAATAGACCTCAGTGATGCGGGCACTGACACGTTATTTGGGACACGTCCCCAAGGCTTTCCCAGCATGCCGTGCTGCCTGGGCCTGCATGCAGTTTCATAGTCACTGTGGCCTAACAGCCTTTAATGGTGGATGAGTTTCGCACCGCCAGTGATGTTTTTGGTGGGGTTACGGTCAGGTGATGAGGTACTGACTCCCTCCTCTTTGCAGCGCAGGCTTAGACCCAAGCGGCCCGCACAGGGAGCATTTCTGCATGCACGTTTGCATGCACGCTGGGACACGAGTGGTGATTTGGCAGCGAATCCTATCTCACTCTTTCAAAGCTTTAGCCCTCCCTAAATAAACGTACACTAATTAGTTTAAATATAGTGGGCCCTTTCCATCAGACCCCCCAGTAAAGGTTTACCCCCTGTTTTCATAAGTCTCCAGTTATGATCTCGATAGTAATTATAATTATTTTTTCCTGTTTACTTATCTGACAGTCTTCCATGACACGATGGCAAGCCTACTGTACCATGCTTATCGCAATTCCTGCAGCTATTGCGCATTTTCTCTCCTTCCGTTACTGGCTTCCTTTCTTTCCCCCTGCTTTTCTCCTCAACGGGTGAGCTGGGGCTACAGAGTCAGCACCCCGCTCCTGTGCAGCTAGTAGCTAACAGCAAGAGCAGCAAAACACAGTGTGTTTAAAAAGTCAGATTCCAAGCGTCGCCATTCATAGCGGCGCAGGTGCCTCTGCTGCAGGGCCACGAAAAACGTTCCAGTAAAACCCAAAGCTATAAGCTCATACGAATGTGATTAAATGTGTCAGCAAAGGAATTAAGTGCAGTGTAATACACCCAGCCGGTCTAAAAGACAAAATAATGAAAAACCATCCTGTTGCCATTTGACGTCAGTCTGCCCGGACCTTCAGATCTGTGACGGACGGCAGTCGACGTGCGGTTTTCTGCGGGCTCACCCTGGTCGGTAGGGGACGCCTCAGAGATGTTGACGGCCAGCTGACTGCTGAAGGAGTTGACGCCCATCATTCCTGAATGGGCGGGGGTCAGAGAAGGCAGCTGGGCGTGACTGCGAGGGACACTGTACAGAGCCTCCGTCAGATCGGCCGCGCGCTTCAGGATGATGTCCTGCGGGGACGAGCAGAATATCAAATAGGAGGGAGAACTTTTGGAGCGATTCTTTAGACACTTGCATGCAAAAATGAAACATCTGTTGGGCTCTGTCGGGTAACCGTTATGAAATCTGTGATTTTTGCAGACAGACAGACAGACAATCCTGAAGGAAATCTAGGTATCTAGTAGCTTCAGAATCACAATGACAGAGACAATTATACACACAACAACGGAACAAAGCGCAAGTATTTGAGATGTATGACCTACTTCGACACGTGACACTCCTGAAGATGCACGAAACCGTTCCTTACTCATAAATGCGCCGCCTGTTATCCTGAGCAGCTCTCCCCCTGCCCATGTCTGTGCCGGTGCCACGGCCTGCACTGTACCTGGTTGTTGTGTGGCATTCCATACAGGGCCTCCACCAGGTCCGCAGCTCTCTTCAGCAACACCTCCTGCGAAACACACAGGAGGCACCTTACCCACCGCAGCCACACTTACAGGGAGAGGAGAACCTGGCCAGCTAACGTCACACACCACAGCAAAGGTTAGAACACTTTTGCCAAAAAACTGAATAACAATTAGCAAAATCCCAAATATGTCATTTGGCAGTTAAAAATGAATCATAAAATGGCTTATACCTCAATTAAAATGCATGGCGCGCAAAACAGCATTGCCACTTATTGGCAATTCAACCCACTAACACAATCCACCGCCTCAGAGGCAGAATGATCGCCCAGGGCATTTTTTCAGCGCTGCTGGCCTCTTTTTACTCTGCACTGGGCTTCTGAGCAAAACAGGGCACCTGAACTGCCTAAGGGCCTTTCACATTTATGATCGTAGTTTTATGCTGACCACCAGCTACTCAAATACTTGTGTTTAACATACTAAACTAATGCAGACATTTTTTCCGTTAGAATCTTTAATGTAATTAATGTGCTTCACTTTATTGTGTATATTCTGTAATTGTGATGTGTTTTCTGCGCTCATTATAAATGGTTGTGTGACAATAATGAGTAGGACGTTTGACACTGCAAGGTTTTAGAATTCTTTAATGTAACTTACCAGCCAAAGGATATTTTAAAAAAACACCTCACAAACATTTTTGCTACTGCCCCCAATTTAAAGCTCTGCTTCATTCCAAAGGCTTGGCAGAATCACTGACAGCCAGGTGTGAATCCCTTCACCTGGTCCCATGAAAAATAAGACGTCAACTACAGTTTGAACGAGTCCTACATGCAGCAACCATGACCTCTATTTTGGTAAAATGTTCATGATTTCAATTATTATTCATAATGCTGATACCTTTCAGTGACACTTCTGTTTTGTGACGCATGTGGGTCTGACAGCCAGTCTCACATGGGCAACAACATTGAGTATATAAGCTTTGTGGATTACACTGAAAGCATCATGAAACAAAACATGTATCTGTACACTGGGGGCATCCAATATATATTTTTTTTCTCTTACTGCAGATGTGTATTTATATCCCTCCCCCCACCCAAGCTTCCCCTAATCAGCTAAGCATGAATGAATATGAACAGCCCGCTTGGCAGCAGTCGCTGAACTGCGTCCTGGTTCCGCTCGTCAACAGTGATAACTGCGTCTAACACTCCCGTGCAAACAGCACTCTGCCATGGTGATGACGGAGGCCTGTAGTCAGGGCAGCGGGGCGAAGAAACAGGCCCGGCACGGCTTTTGATGGGATACCGAATGCGAGAAGCATCGGCCTCCCATCAGCGGGGCCCAGCTGCAGCCAGGAGTTCCGGAAGCCTCTGCGAGGGGGGGTCTCTGGGTACGACGCATGCGGACGGAGTCAGTGAGGGTGTAGTACACAGAAACGGGAAGAGATGAGCAGAAGAGAGAGGTGAAGAGTGACGGTAAATAGGCTGATAAAGAGGCGGGGGAAGACTTGCTGAGAGATGTCTACCCTATCATTGTCGCGTTATGGTAGTTTCCCTAAAGAAGACCTTCAACACTGAGTAAAACGCCACGTACTAAACTATCATTCTCATTGGTGCAGGCGGGCCAGGGCCCAATAAAACCCCTGATCCTGATTTCTGATTTGTCGCCCATTCGTCGCCGCGGAAACGCTGAAGTACCGGCGCACGCGCTGGCTGTTCACGAACACTCTCGTTTTCCCACATTCCCCGACGCCTCATTCATAAGTCCTTTCATCAAAGAGCAACAGCATCCTGTTGTGCTTCCCCGCAATCAAACAAGGCCCCTATGGATAATGAGTCGACCATATGGCAAACACTCGCACGGCGCTGCCACGGTTACACTCATCAGTGATTCTTAATGAACACAGATTCCAGCTACAGAAATCAGAGTAAGCATGAAAAAGGTGTCTTTTATTAAGTACAGCGGATTATTAAAAGAAAAGCATTCACAGCGCTATGTTTTATGTAAAAGACGACATGATTTGGTACTGAACTTAATGTGCAGTTGAAGAGTTTTAGAAATAAGGAATCAAAAAATCAAGAAAGTGATAAGATCAAAATAAATTAAACTAATTCAATGCTTGTGATTAAGTAAAATCGTATTAATGTTATCTGTATTCACCCAAAACTGCTGAGCTTATGCTTATGTATATATCTGGGATGGTTTTACAGGGTGAGCTATTTTTCCAGCACCCCTGGAGCACGTTTTAAGGTTAAGAACGTTACTCATGGCCCCATCGATGACATACTTACTCTTCCAACCACTGGCACAGACTCTTAGCCTCAAAAGCCATACAGCACCCCATTAACACAGTTCCACAATATGACCAGCATCTCAAAACCTAAAACATAACATCGTCTGCGTTTTGGTATGCGAGGGTGACTGTCTCTTTCGTGTCTTTTGGTGTTTACACACTCCCATCATGCATTGCTTCTCGGTGAGGTTAATATGTCAGGAATCCCACCATCCCTGTCAGCAGAACGGGGGTTCCATTTCTTGCCTCTTTCCCTAAGCCATAGATGCAAATATACATATTACTTACAACCTCCTAATGAAGTCCACATCTCTCTTAAATAAGACTTGGGCCTAAAGTCAAGCAGGGAACAAAATAGTAAACAGCATTAAAAACAGTACAGATCAATACAGGCAGATCTCATCGAGATTTAGCCCCAGTAGCGACTGAGGAAGTTTGTGCCACAGGAGCCTGCTGAGATACTTCTACACCACGGTCATGGAATCTGTCCTGGGTACATCCATTGCAGTCTGGTTTGGAGCACCATGAAACAGGACACAAAACAAAAATCACTGGTGTTCCTCTGCCCACCCTTTAGGACTTGTACTCTTCAAGAGACAGGAAACTGACATGGAAAATCCTTGCAGATTCCTAGCACCCTAGAAACAACCTTTATCAGCTCCTCTGCACTGGCAGATGTTACAGAACCCTGTAAAGCAAAAGATCTTGACAAAGAAGCAACGTCTTTCCTTACCCTCAAAAACAGGTGACCTGTATGCCGCAATATAACCTGCCTGCAGAAACTGTATTTTGAAATCTCATTCACATATGTAATGATCATTATTGCTGTTGGCACTTTATGTATTTAATTTAAGTTTTAAACTGCATATGGCTTGGATATTGTGTATTTTCCATAAATGTATATTCATTGTCTGTATATTGTCTAACTTGAGAGACACCACTGACTTGAACCAAATTACTTGTGTGACTTAACGCACTTGGCTAATAAATCTGAATCTGATTTGTTTATGATACATGCTTTTGGTCGCATCCTTTTAAAATTTGACTCTGCTTCAGTACTATGTTATAGATATTACAGTATCAAATATGAACACTTTCGTACGGTAGACAACCACATCTCTAGACAACCACTAAAGCTGCACAAATCAAACATATATTATGAACTGTTTTTAAGCAATACAAAGTACACAGGCACAATTAGATAAAATCTGGCTGATGCAATGCTTACAATGCTGAATAATTTCCATCACCATTGTGTAGCTGTACAGTTGAACTTGAGTTTAGGAAAAGGGTATGGCTGTGTTTTCAATACTGCTGGAGGACAGGGACAGATCCATTGAGAGTCAAATCCGACCTCTCACATTATCCTGTATGGCCTTGTACGTATCAGCTACCCCTGCGTCTGAATATTGATTGTATACATTTGTTTATGCGTATGCAACAGAACTTGTCAGCTAAAAGTTTTTTCCCCTTTATTCATTAGAATAAATGAGAACCCAATTCTACAGACAAATTTATTCATATTTTTAAAAGCGAAATCCTGGAAGATATTGGATGGAAGAAACACCACCGTCTCCCTCACGAGTAACGCCTATGGTTTAGGAGCATAAACAGTCTGTTAATTTCTGCTGCAGACTGTGAGGGACATACCGCTATACTGTATCCCTAAGGGATGCCAGTGTTACACATTTGCATTCTTGCAATCAACAATTATGATCTGCTGACTCTATGCAGTTATCAGAATCTATCCACCCAAAGGATAGGAGGTATGGCGAGTAGGAGGGCAATTGGCTCATTCTCAGATTATGGGGTGGCACCTGCTTTATTCATCTCTTCATTCAAATGAAAACTCCTGCCCTACAGGCATGACCACTTACACATTACATTTGTAACAGTAAACTTGTAGACAGATGGTAAGGCTCCAATCAGAGAATAAAAGAATGTAAATGGAAACGTATTGATGTGTTCTTTCAACAACAGTAAGAGTTACTGAGCACGGAACAATGATCCCGTCTTTTATTTGATATTACTGGAGTAAAGACTAGGTAGAAAACCCCGATACTTCACATGGGGATGCACAGTCAATAGCTATAATGGCAATAGATCTGTGCTTTTGTTTAAATCCCCAGCCAGTACCCTCCCCTTACAAAAATTCTCCATTGAAAATATTTCAGTAAAACAGAATTCCTAAGAATGAAGCAAAATTCACGAAAGGTCTTTGGCCCTAATGCTATATGAGCAGTCATCTCAAAATAGATCAAAATTTAAAATCTAGAATTAAATGAGCTTTCGGTTTCGATGTGTCGAAAGCAAACAAGAAACAGCCCTAAACACCTGCCTGGCAGCATAATAATTCGTTGTCTGCTTTGCCATCAGCTTAGAGCTGATGGATCAGGAGGAATAAAGACTCTATGATCATAGCGCTCCGTCTAGTAGACCTGAGAGCATGGCCTTCTATTGCTAACCCTTACCTTGGCCATTTAAAGTCAATGACCAAACCCAAAAACACTCTGGAAAAAACAGGACATCCTGTTCACTACAGCAAAAGAATAGTCAACTCACCAAAACCCGAACAAGCCCGAAGGAGCTAGAGATGATTTCCAGTTTTTCACATACTAAGATTGATATCATGATGTGCAACAGAAATTCAGATACAAGCATCGTAGATTATTTGACAGAAATGTGAAGCTCATGGTCTTTGGAAAAACGGGTGACATTTTGTTTGAGGGGCCACAAATATTGTAAAGCTACTACATATGTATTAATTAACCACAAAGTCATAGTTTCATACTAATCTCATGTTAATTCATCATTAATGAATCATTACGCATCTTTTACCTCAAGCAGTTACTATATTTGTTGCTATATCTGTTAATTCTGTAAACCTGTGTGAACTACTGAAGTAACAAGTACTGAATAACACAATCAGTATACTGATATAATGTTTGTTCTTTACTGATGAGTCGCATCTTTTACGTCAATAAGGTACTATATGATTTATATCCGTTCATACTTCAGTAGCAACTGAGTTACTACTAATTATTTATGCCCCCTCAAGTGTTACCAAAAAAATTTAGCTTGCAGTAGAGTTTCCCAGCAGTACAGTTTCCGTAAACCGACAAGTGAACATTTTTAGGACTCCCATGGTGAATCAAGTTGGGCCATGAGAATCAAGGCATATTTAGCCCCATGGGTAGGAAAACATTGTTGGATTGATCTACTAACATGTCTCCATTTTTGTCAATGCGCTGACTTGCCAATGGGGATTGGTTGATGTGGTCAATTTGCTGCAGTGTAACAAATCCCACCATGGGACATGTGGCGTGCATGCTTAGGGTACTTTTCAAGCCCGTAATTTATGCTTGAGCTAGAAAACAGGCAGTTATTTAGATATGCCAGAAACAGCACTTATCTTTGGCATGAGGTAGGTCTCAGTCACATACTGGCCAAGTGCTCCGCAGTGGTTCAGCGTTTGGAAAGCTGTTTGGCTCAGGCCAGATGCAGGAAGCACGTGGCTCTGGAAATCTGATTCTTTCGGATTCATTGTGAGCTACGAAATGATGTAATCCTGTTGTTTTGGCTTTCGGAAAATTAAGACACTAAATCCTGATTTTTAAGATAAGAAACCATATCAAATCGGCCCAACAAAGGATTTATAGACCATGGTGAATGATGCAATGATTTATGATTTACACAAGATCACTAAACATATATGCTAAAAAAAACTGCAGCTGATATAAGTATAAGGACAAAACTTTTCTTCTCTGCAACATTAAATACTATTGTACTGCATTTGATATATTTTAAAATTATCAGATTAAATATACACATACTGAAACAACAAATTACGGAAGGAGCAAAGTAAAGTTACATAGCCCACCTTTTACCCCAATACAACCATCAACCTTAATGACTTCCTTAAATATTTAAAACTGGAGGACTGCCACAGGGGGGGGCACTGTGCCAAGCTGTTGTCTGTTTCTTTACATTTGTTCTTTGGGCACAAGATACAACGTATCATGCGACCACTCGGTATGACTTGTTTGTCTGTGTTTCTCTTCCTCATTTCAATGGCTAAGGATTATATCAGGACACCTGGCAACCAGTGGAGTCTGAAGATATTGTGTTTCCTGACATTTCTTTAGTCGCAACAGACCAAGAAAATATGCAGCCCTGAGACAATGCATAACTCTTCTATACAGATCATGTAAGAAATGGATTTAGATTAAATAACACCTATATAATACGGCCTTGTAATTGATTCCACCTTCTTCTAAGTACACAGGCAAGTCGACTCTAATCAGGGTTAACTGCTAGGGCACTGAGGTCTGACACAGTAAAATTTTGGCCGTGTCTATGTTCAGTTTCAGTGCAATGGCCTCCTAGTCTCTGACATAAATATTAATGAAAAATGGGCATTTGCAAGTATAATGGCATTACCTTTCACTCAGCTGAACAGATGATCTCAGTGACTCTTTAATGATATCAAGTCTTTAAAAAAACTGAAATACCACAAGTCATTCTGAACATGACATATGATGAATATAATAGACTGGTTTTTAACATTTTCTTTATTTCAGTAATTTATTTGAAAATTGGAGCCTTGCATAAATTAAAAATATATTAGTAGGCCTGATTTAATTGTGATTAATCTCTTCAAGACACCTTATATTCAGAATGCTAAAGGAAAATGAAAAATGCACACCTCCTATAATTTGCCCTCAAAGGGTAAATAAGTTATTACAGGATATAAATGAGACACATGCAAAATTTGGACAGCTTTACACAAAAACAACATTACGGAGAGTTGAGCAATGACTCAAGCCCTTTCAAGGCGGTGGAGTTCAGCTGGAATGCGGTTATGAGGGCTGATGTCAGACACACACAGCTGTATACATAAGCAATCAACTGAAAATATTACTTCAGTACTGCTTAAAATGTGTGGCACACCATGTGCGTCAATGAATTCTGTTTGTTAATATGGCAACGATCAATTTAAATATTATTTTACAAGTTGGATTACATGATGCTGTACAGGTTTGATTTTACATAGCTCATAATTCTGACAAAAAAAAACTGGAATGAAAGTAATGCTTAAGTACAGAGTAATTTTGAAAGTATTAAAACCAAGTTATAACTCTGGAATTACACATACAACAAATGTGCTCAATTAACAACAACAACAATAAAAAGGGTTATTTAAGCACAAACACTGTGATACAGCAACAGACAATCTGATAAATTAGATGGCCACTGCGTGACTAACGGGCAGGGAGTGTATACAGCTGTGGGACGAGGCGAGATTTCATCATGCAACTCTGAACGGCATGCTATTCAAAACTTAAATGTAGTTAATTTCTGGAATTTTACATTTAACAGACTGTGATTGACTGTGGGTAACTGAAACCACAGAAAATGAACATTTAAAGTCAGTGCAGTATTTCATATTACCTTGACAACAGTTAAATCTGTGTCCTTAAAGACTGCATGTTCAAACCTAATGCCATGTCATGACTATAGCTTTACTGGCCTCTAGAATCTGTGTGTGTGTGTGTGTGTGTGTGTGTGTGTGTGTGTGTGTGTGTGTGTGTGTGTTTCCTTGTCCATAAGAACATAAGAAATTTACAAAGGAGAGGAGGCCATTTGGCCCATCAAGCTCCTTTGGGGAGAACTTAACTAATAGGTCAGAGTTGTTAAAATATTATCTAGCTCTGATTTAATGGAACCCAGGGTTTTAGCTTCCACTACACTAGCAGGAAGACTATTACATACTCTAACTACACGCTGTGTAAAGAAGTGCTTTCTCAAATTCAGTTTAAAATGTTCTTCTGCTAATTTCCACCTATGGCTACGAGTTCTAGTAATAGTAAATTTATACTGTATTAAAGTAGCCATCTGGCTGAACAGCATCCAGACCTGTCTGGATCCAGCATCCAGATCTTATATACCTGGGTCCCCCCTTAATCTCCTTTGCTCAAGGCTGAACAGATTCAGCTCAGCTAACCTCTCATTAAGACATTTCTCTAAGACCAGGAATCATTCTTGTAGCCCTACGTTGAACCTTTTTCAAGGCAGCAATGTCCTTTTTAAGGCATCGTGACCGAATCTGCACAATATTCTAGGTGGGGTCTAATTGTAGCATCACCTTCCTTGACTTAAACTCCACACACCTAGAGATATAACCCAACATTCTGTTGGCCTATTTTATTGCTTCCCCACATTGGTGAGAGTGGGACATGGAAGCATCAACATAGACACCGAGATCTTTCTCATAATCAGCTACCTTTATTTCAGTGGAACCCATAAAATATCTATACTTTATATTTCTGCTCCCTGCATGGTCTACCTTACATATCTACATATATCTACAGGTATGTTAAATTTCATCTGCTAGGTATCAGCCCAGTCGTTAACTAAATCAATATCCCTTTGTAGCCTCTGTGCTGCTAATTTAGTATCTGCTACACCACCCACCTTGGTGTCGTCTGCAAATTTAAATTTTAACATTAATTTATCATTAATGTAAATTAGGAACAATAGTGGTCCTAAAATTGAACCCTGCGGTACCCCACTATGAGCACAGGCCCACTGTAACATTATGCCTCGAATAACTACTCGCTGCTTCCAGTCTGTTAACCACTGTTCAGTCCAAGCTCTTGCAGACCCTAAAATCCCTGATGCTTTGAGCTTAAGCAGGAGCTGTTTGAGGGGGACAATATCAAAATCCTTCTGGAAATCTAAGTAGATCACATCATAGGCCTTTTTCTGATCAATTACACTTTCCTCAAAGAACTCAAGTAGATTAGTTAAACAGGATCCACCTCTCCTAAATCCATGTTGGCTATCCCTCAGAATGTTATTTGCATCCAGGTAATCTACCATTT
>JAODKE010000055.1:10484494-10495766 GCA_026779605.1 Mormyrus hasselquistii
TGAAAATAAGACCTGGGCATATTTTGGCATTTCAAAAAATATAAGACAGTGTCTTATCATCGGGGAAACACGGTAGGATGACATCAAGAGACCTTTAAAGGGAATGGGAAACATTAAGTGCAGGTGTGTAGTGCACTGCTGGGACAGTTCGTCTCAGGCTCCTAGAAGCAGGACTGAAGTCCCATAAAGTAAAGATGAAGCCCGCTGGACACCTTGTGTTGGCCGATCAACACCTCGGTATGTTATTTAACTAACCAAATCAATCAGTAAGTAAATCAACCCATCAATGAATCAATCGATGAATCAAACAATGTATCAATTAACCTGGGGGTGAAATGGTTTGGTGGAGCTTCAGGAACTGAGGTGGTGTTCTTCTAGCTGTCCAACAAGACATCGGTAACTTTTTGGACAACAGAAAAAAATTGATAGTTTTTTATTGTGGTAATTTGCATATGTTTTGATTTTAAATTGTGTTTTTGAGTTAATATACACTTACTACCTAGACAAATAGCTTTAAACTTTTTATCCACCTAAGATTTTTAAACAGTACTGTACATTTTATTGTAAATAGCATCCTGTGTTTACATTGCTATCTCATCTACTTATAGTTCCAACAAATGATTGTGTACTACTGTAATAACAATATAATAATATAATTAGTTAATAGGCTATTATATTTATTCCACACTTTACAAATGTTTGTAAATATTATTGTTGATTATTACGAAAATGAAAGAAATGTAAGTTGATAAGGAACAGGAAAAATATATGTTACATTTTTTTGATAAAATTTTCTTCATGTATTTTTTAATTTATTTTTTTTAAATAACATGGGGAAAATCGTGAACCCAGTATTGTGATATCATGAATATCACAAATGAGGTGAATTATTTTTTTGTTTTTTGTCCAGATCACGTGAAGTTAGTAAAAATAGAAAGCAAAATAACCAGAACATGAAACATGCCCCAGCTACCACTCAAAGGTTAAAGAGTCAGGTTCTGTGCAGGATTAATAATTGTGTAGCTTATTTGAACAACCTGTACCTGGACGGAACATCTGGAAAACCTACAGAAAATCTTTCAACTGTTCAACTAAGCAAAATGTGAATCTGACAAAATGTGACAAAGCCAGTTACCCATTTAGGGAAGAAGGTTGGCCAAGGTATAGTTTTGTCAAGTTGATGCGAAAATCTGGGTTATTCAAGATTTTCCAGTGCCCCCCACAAAATGCAAATGTAGATGCTTCTTGGGAATGCTGGAATATTATTGGGGATTTTGCAGGAAATTTGTCACTGTGGATTCCCTTTTAACCTCTTTGGCTTCACCTGGTCTTTTACCAAGTTCTCTAAGTGTCAGTATGTTCTGAAGGCGTTAAAGCAATATTATGTAGTTCCCCTGTACTTACTGCTGTGAACTTCCATTTCAGTAAACAAAGTAAATAATAAATAGATTAATCATGTTCACGAGGTTAAGCCTCTAAGGATCAGCGCCTGTCTGATCCTGTCCTTTGTGTCTCTTCCCTGTTTGGCCAGCAGGTGTCGCTGGCCATCCCGTCTTTCTTTGTCTGATAATCCTTGTGTGTTTAAGCTTGCTCCTTGGACTGCCACATAGCTCACTGGCCTGAGTGTGGTTCTAACACTAATTCTCTCAAGTCTTGGTCTTGAGGCCGGCCAGTGACCAGCCTCACCTGTCGTTTGTATTTGTTAGTTTTCTGTTCCTCAGTGTTTATTTTGTGTCTTAATTCCAGCACTTGGTTTACTCTCCTTCTGCTCTGATCTGTTCTGATTCAGTTTTGTTTTGTACCTTTTGATTTCATAATTGATTTCCTTTGCTTTATCGTCCCAGTGCCAGTGTGTCTCATCCTACTAGTTCTGTGTTCATCGTGGTTAAGTGGTTCCACCTGTCTCTCATTCCTGCGTCTCCCTGATTGGTTAATTGATTATTGAGTTACACCTGCCCCCCCCGTTTGCCCTTATTTCCTTTGTGTATTTAAGGGCCTGCATCCACTCTGTTCTTTAGTTTGTTATTGTTGTAAACGTTAGTGCGTTTGCGCCTTTGCTTAACTGCTGTGTTACACTCACTGTGTTTTTCTTAATTCCTCAGTTGTGCTTTGTTTCATGGTTTTAGTTAATTCAGCATTTTCCTGTTTTGTATTCTGAGCCCCTGTGGTCCTTTTGGTTTATATGAATAAAGCCCTGTTATCTTTTGGAGCCACAAGTGGTTCGTCACGCTCTTTTTTTGCCTGCACCACGCCCTGTGTCCAAAACACTTACCAGTGCTGAGTGATACATGCAAAATGTATCCAAGACAATCATAATCATTTTCATCCTTGCTGTTTAAATCACTCAATAGACTGTTTTGTGAGAGTTTTTGCTTTACAGTACAATCACATTGTGATATTGAAAATTTTCCAATATTATGCTGCCCTAGTACTGTATGTTGTACTAACACACATACTCAATATTCAAAACAATGGTGTTTGTCCCACTCAATATATTGCAAGATTTTGCTTTCAAAAATATGAATTAGCCTGTCAGGAGAATTTGGTTCTTATCCAACTTACCAACAGAGGGGGGAAAAACTTTCAGCAGACAATTTCAGTTCCCAAACGCAGATTTCATTTCTCTTTTCCCCACACATTGTACGTTATCTTATATGTATATAAGGTCGGTGTTAACGGTTCAGCTTCTGAGATTCAGATCGAGTTCTAGATTAGTCATTTTTTAGTCGACTTCGAGTCGAGTTCTAATGAGTTTGAGTACTGAGGTACCACTGTATTCTAAAACCCTTAAGCCCAGAAAAGCATTCCTAAGGCATTTGGCTCTGACTAACAAATGTTTCTCTAACATTTACTGCACTTTGTCTTTACTTGTGAAGCAACAAAATGGTACATTTCTTAATTTCCTGGCTCATTTTACGGTTATGCGAATTTATTCGTAACTTTCACATGCACCGTCGTAATGACCTGCTGCTAGAGTTAGCAGTCTGCTGCTTGGGCAGCTGAGTACTGTAACAGCACAATCAAAAGAAGTGTTAGAAATATGTAATTTTATGATTGTGTAGGGGTACTGAAGTAGGACACAATGTAATCAGGAACGTGCAATTGATTGCCAATATCCACCCAACACCCGATCTGCATAATCTCCCAAGAACTTATAATTATTAAACGAAAACTAAATTATAAATCTCAGTAAAAATACAAACAAATAAAATCACCTAAAACCGAAACAAAACAAAAAAAACCACATTAAAATATAAACAAATTTTTAAAAATGACAATTACCTTGCTCCTTAGGGGTAAGGACCAAGCACTGATTACATCACTGCACCCACCACCTCAGGGATGAGAACCTGAGTGCAGCCATGTAGCACATGATACCTCCAATGGTTGGAGAGCTAATCCTGCCACCAACCCACAAATTTTCATTGGAAGTTGGAGGACCTGCTTGCAGGGCTGGATATAGATTAACATCATACCCAGGATAAAGCCCAATGGAGTAGAATGACTTCTGGCATTCGCAGGATTTGAACCAGCAACCTTCTGATTGCTGGCACAGATCCCTAGCCACCACTGCACCCATAGCTGTGTGTTTAAAGGAGATATCCCCAGCAGAGTTGTATGAGTTGCCTGAAACTGTCAGTCCTCCTATTTGCTGTGTAACCCACCTTATGCTCATAGCCATCCTGGAATAGGTATTGAATACACACAGCCATTCTTACAGCTTAAGTGTTAACTGAAAATGGGTGAATGTAATTTGCAGCAACACAAACGCAAACCTCAGATAAAACACATCAATGAACAAACCTGGCATTTTTCAGATAATGATATGTTGGCATGCTTTCTAACGACTAAAGAAAACTAAAAGTCGTACATAAAACGTTCATTTCTTTTGCTGGTTGTAGGCCTTAGAGGTGCACGAGACCATAATTTAGGTAATTACAAGATGAACTGTGCCAGTTTCCATCAGTTATGAAACTGATGTTGTGCAAAGGGGGAAATGGAGGTAAATTATAATCACACGGTGAACGCAACAGAATACCCTAAAGATATGCATAAGGGAAGTATCACTCATTACATTAGTAAACAATTATGGTTAATATAGGGCTACAAAATACCAAACAATAAAACAAAATATGATTACATACTCTGGTACACATATTTGCAAACCACCCCCTTACTCTGTTCTCTTTATACCACATTATGTAACTTCTCTAGTATTACAAGTATTTACTTCAAATGTAATAAAGACCTTGTTTTCTCTGTACTATGGATATGAATTCTAATAATTTTTTATACCTGAGTAGCTGGCAGGGCTAAAAACCAAGTACTTGGGGGGAGCTTGGGCAGGATTGCAGATAGAGAGAGTTGAGGGGCTGAAAAACATGGTTATTGTGCAACTGGTCTGCAAACTTACCACCCACCTCCGAAATTTCTTACCCAATCCAAAAAATAAGTATATATAATCCTGCACCAATTTAACAACATTGTAATTTGCCAATTAAAAACATATAGCATGCTGTACGCAACGAACTAAATTCAGCTGCATGCTGGTTCTGCACTTATTGAAAGGGATTCCAGTTTTCGATGTACAAATATTCTAATATATTTCCAATTTCACAATCAAGTACCTATGCACACTTTTGAATTATGCAAGTGCTTGGGTGCCCTGCTTTGTTTGAAGCATCCTGCCTGTTTTGGCTGCTGGCTGTTGAGTGTTCCCCTAAAGTGTCCTTTTGGTGCAAAAGTATGTAAAATCTATTTCACATTAAGAAGGAATGACTATGTAATAGAACATAGGCAATAGAACATGCTGCCATATATGAGCCATATAAACTCCATATTTGTTTCAGTTTAATTCTGTTTATCATTGTAAATTTCGTACACTTAATTATATCATTTTTGTATTCTATTTATTGTATTGCCATACTTGCATGATTACTGTGGAAACAACTGTAACCATCCCCCTCGAGACCAATAAAATATAATTTTGAATTGTTTAGGCCTGTACGCTCACTAAAGTGAAGATAATGACCACCAAATTTAAGCACAGGGGAGATGTCACAAACAAATCCTTGTGAGGTAAAATGCATTATACGTGACAGAATGACAAAAGGAAAGAGGCCACGTTACATTAGTTCAGATGCAACAAAGCCAAGATAGCCAAAACAGCATTAAATACGATAGCGAAATGCATTCAGAAAATGCAGCCCTAGGTGGATGACAACACTGAGAAGATAAATTTAGCGATCAGCGACCCATAAAGTCCACTGCCTCCGGGCCCTCTTTCGTCCAATGACAGAACATTTCCAAGGAAGCATCCTAACATCCCAAAACTGTAAGCATCACATCCAAGCTAGTAAAGACCACAAGTCAGACACTAATGATGCTTTTCCACTAGTATACAGGAGCTAGACCTTACGCAACCTACATCACGAAGAGACACTAGTTACACCATGATTCCAACTTGCTTCAATTTTCCACTGCATAAGGTTGGCGCGGCAAAGGCGTTGCCAGATTTGGAGAGTGACAGTGACGTAAAACTGGAGAGATGCTTATTTACGGTTCAGATGGTCTACATCATGTGCTAATTTCCACTAACACATCTGTAAGAATTGTCATGTTTTATTAGCCTCAAATGCTAGTGGAATTATCATCAGCTTGTGTAAATTTGCATTAAGAATCCATTCCATTCAACTGTTCACTATTGTGCTTTTCAGTAGGCTGGAAATCTCTCCAGATAATCCAGACGTCGACGTACATCACCAATATCGCCACGCATTTTGAGCTCGGTTCAGTCGTGATTTCAGGTCGTATCAGTGCGGGTACAGATAAGGTATGACTTGCATAATATACAATGGAAAACCATCTCTTTGCTGTACCTCAAGTGTGCGTCAGTTTTTGGTGGTGTGGTGAAATACTGCATGTTTAGGTCATTCCTAGCAATGAGCTAAATCCCTAATAAATTTCCCACAGTATAATCCCATGTGGTAGGAAAGTCACATAATCCTTACAACAGATGCACCATCTCTGATCTCATATAGAGCTTGGTGCGTCTCCTCAAATCAGCCAGATGAAAGGGACCTTGGAAAGAGTTCAGGTGTGAGGTAAGACAATGCCTGAGCGCATCTGGGGGTTGGCTGTTGGCTAGACAAAGATCGGAAAATTGTCAGGAGAACCACATAAATTTGTCCCAAAGAAGTCCCCGTACGCGTGCAAGTTACAGTCACCCTAAAAAGAAGACTTTTACACTCATCTCCCTTTGCTCTTTTCTTTTTTCCACCCATTCTTTCCTCACTGGTTTGTACCTTTATAGTTTGTACCTATATAATTGGGATTATAATAGTTTACATTTCCATATCTGACTGCCTGAACACTGCTTCTGTGTTAATAAATGACTCATTTGTGTAATTCATATTTGTCACAGTGTTCCCTAATATACATCTTCCACTAACTGCCACTACATTCAGGGGTGAGATATAAGACTGTTAAAACAACTTCAAGGCAAAGAAAGAGTTTCTTTCCACAGGCTATGTCCTGGCCCAGTTATGTTGTGTACTTTGTACTGTGTTTATTGTTCACCATGTTGCACACTTTTCACTCACTCGGGAATCGCACAGAACTGATTCTGAACAACTGAGAAGGATAATTCTATTGAAGAATATAGATTATAAGAAAATACTCTAATGATGTAAGAAGCAAATGCAGCTAATTAAGTGTAGATTATGTTGTGTTAATATGACAGCATTTTGAAGGAAAAAAACAATATGATCTAAAGATGCTACTAATGTATGTCTACTTCAGTGTGATGTATTTAATGTGCAGAATCTCAGAATAATTGGCGCCTTTTCAAAAAGTTGCTGAGCACAGAGAGATAGACTCACTGGAGAAAGTATGAGGGACATCCCTCTAGGTGACCAATCGGAAATGCCAGCTAGTGCAATGCATGATGGGAAGGCCTTGAAAGAAAAAAACCCTGGAGATTATCTCTCTTCACGGCTTCTTCGAGAGACCGGTGAGTGGTAGCAAACAATTTTGTGTAACACGTAAGAGTGACAGCTCCATTGAAGGGTCGTGCCTGAAATGATACTGTCAGTCTTCCTGAAAATTGTTCCTTCAGAATTAAATACTCCCTATAATAGCTTCCCATCTATCACATCTCCTGTCCAGTTATTCTTAGAGTCATACATTAGCCCTTGGCCCAGATAGAAATGTCATCAGATTAAACACTGAATTTGTTAACTAGCTGGTGAGAGGTTGTGTTTCTTGACAAGTCATACAAGCTAACCTATACAGCTGTGCAGGTGTCAGTTCAGCTTAACCATGGCCTCTCTGACACAAATGTTGGTAGTTTAGAGGGGACCTGAATCTAAAGTGTAAACCCGGGAATTAAGGTCAATCACACATAATAAGGCTGTAGAACAGCATGCCTCTATATCACCCAATAATATTAGATTTATCATTGCTGACAAACGTTACAATTCTGGGTGTGGTTCTGGGTATGATGTTAAACTGCATCCAGCCCTGCAAGCGGTCCTCCAACTTGCAGGGAAAAATGTTGGGGATTGGTGGTGGGATTGGCACTCCAGCCACTGTAAAACAACTCACAAGAGCTTGATCTAAACAGACACGATACCCTTCTGCTCTCAGTGGGAGTAGCTCTGCTGCAGCCACTGACAGAAAGGCTGCACGCACCATGAAGGGGATGGAGGAAAGGGGAAACCTCATCCCCCAAAAGAGTCAAAGCCATCGGAAAGTTAATAGGGTCAGGCCTGCTGGGGATCAGGGCTGGTATAGTGCTGAGGTGTCGCTCGCTGCATGGTGGCACTTGGGTCGCAGCTTGAAGTGGCCCATCTGGATAGGTGGGTGGAACATCCTATCTCTCCGGCAAGATGACCATCTGCTGTCGGAGGAGTTTCATAAACTCTGCATTTCAGTGGTGGCGCTCTCTGAGGTATGCAGACCAGAGAGTGGTCAGATCTCTGAAGGTGGGTACACCTACTTGTGGTTTGGTCAGTCTGATGGCTGCCATAATCAGGAAGTAGTTTCTGCTGTAGCGGATCAGCTCCTCCCAATGGTGATGTCACTACTTTCAGCAAGCATATTACTTGTGTCTTGTCTGTTGTCTCAGTGTATGCTCTGACTGTGGTGAGTCATGTCTCACTGAAGGAGACATTTTACTCGCAACTTCACTCCGTGGTTCAAGGGCGCCCACAAGGTGACACTCCACTGGTCATGGGTAACTTCAATGCGACCACTGGCACTGACTGGGCTGGCTATGAGGATTGTGTTGGTGCCCATGAGTCTCAAGACCAGGTTGAGAGTAGCTCCATGTTCCTTGACTTTACGAATGGTCAGGGGCTGCGAGTGTCAGTATCCTGGTTTCAATGCCCTGAGCCACATCGTTGGACTCGGTACTCCAATACTAGTTGCATGGTGAAGGAGATTGATCACATCCTTGTGGGCAGAAGCTGGAGGCTCCTGCAGAACTGCAGGGTCTACAGAAGTGCCCAGTTTGTGTATTCTGACCACAGCTATATTGTTGCTACTCTGAAGATTCAGCTTAGATCCAGTAGGCTACCACCTACTAGGAGAATGAAGCTGGAGATTCCAAGATCAAGCCGTTTGCATGCAGTTTGTGTGAGGAACTTGCAGACTTTGGTGCGGCTGCTGACTCTAATTTGATGTGGGAGACCTACCATGATAAGATCCTGAAGGTTGCCAAAAGTTGTGTTGGCGTTGCCTGTGTTCCCAGAAGGAGGTGTTTCATCTTGCAGGGCACCCTGGATATTATCGAGAGGAGTCACAGCACACAACTTAGTGGCAACGCTAATCTATACCAGGAACTGTGGAGGACAGCTGTGAGGGCTATGAGGGAAGATAAGGAGGGGGTTGTCAGATGAATCTGTGAGCAGGGGACACATCACCTGTGGCTTAGAGATCCTCGTCCTGCTTGCAGAGGAATCGAAGCATTATGCACATCTGAATCTGTTCCTTGGAGACTTGCAGTCAGGGCGGGTCAAAGAATGGTTCTTATGGATGACACTGCAGTTGTGACACATTGGGTTGGCTATATTGAGCAGTTATTAAAGCTCACCCTCCAGCTAGGATGCTGGATATCTCTGGGTCCACGGTTCCTAAAGCTGATCCTCTAAGGCTGAACCACCTAACTACCAGGCTGGTGGTAAGGCTGTCCTTCTGGCATTGCAGGCAATCTTTGGTTCCATTCAGAAGTCTGGCGGCATCCCAACTGACTGAGAAACAGGATTTGTAATCCCTATCTACAAAAATGAAGGGTGATCACCTGGATTGCAGCAACTACAGGGGGATAACATTGCTCTCATTGCTGGGTAAGGTCCTTGTTAGAGTCATCCTTAACAGGATCTGTGAGCACTTGCTCACTTGTCAGCGACCGGAGCAGTCTGGTTTTACGCCTAAGAAGTATTTCATCAACCGCATCCTGGCATTGAAGCATAAGCACGAAAATCAGCAGAGGTTCTTTGCAGACTTTATCGATTTTCATAAAGCGACTCCATGATCGAGTTGCCCTGTGGGACATCCCGAGACTTTGCGGGATCCCCCCGAAGTTGCTGGACGTCATAGCTGGCCTGTACACTCATACTGTGCAAAGTGGAGGGAAAACCTCCACATTCTTCCCAGTTGATTCTGGGGTTCACCAGGGGTGTGTTCTTGTTCCTACTCTGTTCAATGCTTGTATGGGCTGGGTGTTGGGAAGGGTCATAGGGTCCAGCAGTTGTGGGGCATCTGTCGGTGAAGAAAGATTTACTGATCTTGACTTTGCCGGCCGTGCTGTCATCTTAATGAATTCAATGGAAGCTCTGATCGAGGCTCTCAAGAGACTGAGCAAGGAGTTTGAGTTTCAGGGATTGAGGGTGTCCTGGATAAAGACCAAGATCTAGGCCTTTAATGAGTTCTTAGGCACAGCCATCAATAGTGTGTCTTTTTGTGTCAGTTACGGCACTACGACTATGTGACGCGTTTCCCTGAGGGTGATCTGGTTTGCAGGTCCTCAGAGCGGCTAGACCAGGCCAAGTGGACATCCATATAACACCTGGTTGTGGCAGATGGATGGCAATTTCTGGAGGGTGGGACTGGACCATGTGCCTGGGCTCCCAAGGAGTTTTACAGTGTGATTAGTGTGGCGACAAGCTGCATCAGTGCATGCTCGCCTACCTACTGTAACCTGACCTGATTACAATGAGTAGTCGCTTAACCTACACATACAAAGAACACTCTAAAATAGGCAAATGCTTGAATCCAAAAGGATATGGAAGTTAAAATAATGGTTTTACAATACTTATTTCTGCAAAAAAGTATTCATAGCCACCGTAAACATATCCTTTCATGAGAAACCTTTTAGTATTGATGTGCACCATAATGAATCAGCTTCAACAGTGCTTGGAGTGGGGAAACAGGTGCTGATACTACTCGGCAGATTATGAGAATTACCAATACTCCCTGACAGATTATGAAAATTGCCGGTACTTCCCGGCAGATTTTGAAGATGGAAGTCAGAGCTTACTTTGTTTATGCAATATCAGGTGACTGATGACGTCCAAATCGTCCTGGAGGTGTCAGAGGTTTTGTATCCTGTCAGAACTTCTGTAAAAGCGAGATGAAACCTTTGGACGTCGTGGGGTTTTTTTTGTGGTTGGAGAGACTGACTGCTGTACAGTTTGCATTACAGACAACACCTTATGATTCATTATTGAAAGTGGCTCTGGAAATGGCAAGAGGCGATCCTTAAATGCTTGAGTTGATGTATCCCAATAAGGTGAATGAATATTGATGGCAAAATACAATAACAATAATAATAATAACAATAATAATAATTATTATTATTAGTTCCTCTACTTGTTCAATAGGCCAATTATAGCCTGCCATGAGGGAGGCTGGGTTTCCATTCCCTTGTTGTAAATCGCTTTGGATAAAAGCATCTGCCAAATGAATAAATGTAAATGATTATATTTGTTTTATTTATCATTTTTGTACTCGCCAGGTTTGCATACTGTAGCTACAAATATCTGTGATATAGCAATAATGCATCCTCAATATGCTAAATATCTTCATTGTCCCCTTGAAACTGTTAAGATACACCGCAAGGCATCAATACCTCATTCTGCCCAACAACTGAAAATGGTCACACGTATTGCACCACCTAATTGGCAACAATTTAACAACAATTAATGAGTCCATCCCAGATCAATCACAATATTTTATTGTAAATACATGACTGAAAGAAAAAAATAAATAA
>JAODKE010000055.1:10499849-10511683 GCA_026779605.1 Mormyrus hasselquistii
CCAACCCCATCCCACAAAGGGGGGGGGGGGGGGGGGGGGGGGAGATGTCTTTCAGGTATCATCACCATTGCTGGAAACAAGCCCAATGTTAACTCTTCAACTGTTAATCTCATCACTATTCAGTGTGAAACTGACTTCTGTTTTTTTTAGCAAGATCTTTTAAATCACACGATCAAATACAATAATACATGATTTATGCTGATTCTGACGATTTATGTTCACTCTCATGATGCAGTAATGTGCATTGACCATATAATGTACGACCTGTAATGTTTTATGCAGATGCTAACAGTTATAAGGGACATGTTTCTTAGGTTCCATTCCTTACTGTTTTTCAGAGGCGACTTTATAATACAACAATTAGTTCACATAACGTGAAGTGATTATTAAACATATTTGAATTTAGTTGTGCCTAAGTCAGTATAATCTTAGATAATGGAGAAACGGGATTTATGGTGGGAAATGCTTGGTCATTTAATTACTACTGTGAATGCCATGTGTGCATTGTTGAGTCCATGAGTTATGTGTCCGACTGTCAAAATAGATACAACATATCGCTGACGACAGATTTGTGTTTTTTGTAATACTGAATTCAGTGAAATCTTGTGTTTTCATGCTATTTCTATAAAAATGTACCAAATTTAAGGTATTCAAATCATTATATTAATATTAAAATAGTATCAATATTAAAATACACTGGAGTGTAAAGTGCTTGCATATGCCCACAAATCTGTCACCAGAAAGGGAGCATTTCCTTATATTTCTTCCCTGCTATAGTGATTTTGGGGATCATAGGATTGCAGCTCTTAGTGTGACTATCCCAGTCCAAATTCCCAGCTCTTATCTGTCCATGGCTGGACCCTGTCTCAGGCAGGATCACTGACCTGGGACTGAACCAGCAGTGTCAAAGTACAAGAGTTATGTCTGCTAATCGCCCTACCAGCATTGCTCATCAATGTTAATGAACGCGCAAACAAACATGCAATCAAACGTGGGTGCTTTTCATTAACTATACAAGCACATTCTAATTGGCAAATGAACCACAAACAAAAGGTGCTTTAAAATGTGGGTCATTATGCATAGTTATATATGCATTTGTCTTTACTTCCAGCTTACTGGCCATACCCATATATGGCATCTGTCTGAGGTCATAAAAAGTCCAAACTGTTTCATTCTGCAGAGAAAAGCCAGACGTGGCTGCATTTCAAGCTCTGCAGGGTTGCTGCCGTTTTCTACCCCACTGCTTTTGTTTGCCACCTGCAGTGGAAGGAGCTACGAAGAGCAGTGACGTGCGGCCCAGCGGGTCAAGCCTCTGTAGGACATCATCGGTTCAAGCAGCGGCCTCAGCAGAATAGTCACATGACTATGGACCCTTGATCAAAGCCCTTCACACTCCCAACTGCAGGGGCGCTACAACTGTGCTGTGACTCCAAGCTCGCTCTCATCTGCATGTGTGTATCGTGGAGAGCAAGATGGGACAGGCACAGAGAAGCATCCCAGTGTACCTGTACTCATACCTGTGCAAACGGCAAATGAAGGAATATTTCTTTTCAAAAAACAAGCACAGCAAGTCTATTTTATCTCCCCTTCCAGCTGAATTGGTGTCAAAAAAGAAAACGAAAATCCGAACAAATCCTCCCAAAGACTTAAGTGAAACAACAGTACAAGGAGAACTATTTTGTGCCAGTCGCTTATCTTAATATTCCAATATTCTGTTTTTCAGGGTATTCTATTCCTGTACTGTACACTTAAATTTGCCTGCACCATGTTTACTTGTTTGTGTACCATTTTCACATCTTGCCTGTTTTGCATTATATCTGTGTTCTACACTCTTGCCGTTATTTGCACAACAATTTTCCCTAGTTTACCCTAATAATTAACAAACAACCCACCTTCTGTTCAAGCTTAACTAACTAAGACCTCAGTTTTATTATCTGTACCAATGACGCCATAGAATTTGCCAATAACATAACGTGCTAAATCTCTAGTCAGGATGAAACAGTGATCGGAAGGTAAGAGAACCCCTTCATGAAAAATACTTGCCAACTGTGCTTTCAAGCACAGGTTCCCGTGAACTAAATCACACTCGACTAACATCGCAGTTCCTAGCAGGCACTGAGGAGCCGGGCGCTCTGCACCTGGAACTTCGGCATCAATCAACATGAGGGAAGTCACCCAGGAACAGGCCGATGGCAGTAACACAAATGCACTGGAACTAAAATAGTCTTTGGCTGTCGCCAGGTTTGTTAATCGCTCTGCTGGGACCCAGGAAAACAGATAGATGTATATCATAGCCAGACAGATCTGCACCGGTCATATCTATTTAAATAAATGAGAATATAATGAGGATGAAAGAACATCCCCCCAAGGGCAAGGAGGTACTCAGGAGTGAAAAACAGAATATCCTCTAATAGAGCTTCATTTGTTCAGGAAACGTCATGCTGTTCGAATTATTGCTGGAATTATACATCGCCAAGGTTTCGGAAGGACACAGCAAATAAGTAATGCATGTAGTAAACAGATAAAGAACACATTTTAAGGCTGAGATAGTCCTCTTTCAACTGCTTAAAAATGTACTGTCAAAAGCATTTAATCTAAACAAGTAGCTCTTAAAACCGTCGTGATAGTAAAAATAATCGCATTATGATCTGATTAGTTTTAATAGATTTTTAAGTGGATTGTTAAAGATAACAGCTGATAAAGACCAGAAAGCCTCATCTTACATGTGAATATAGTATTTGCTTCTATGAAAAATTTCAGGAGCCCTCTTTCTAAGCTGACACCCCCTCACCCAGCCGGTATTTTTAATTTCAGCTAAATTGTCCCCTTCAGTGAAACGTTCAGTAGTTCTTTTCTGAGCAGTGCCAATTAGCAACAAACCACTGCTGTTCATATTGATGCGTCCACATACCATAGCTGTGCTTATGTGATAAGTTAAACACAGAAAAAACAGAAGTACCGGTAATTGGTCCCAAGGCTGCACAAATTAAGTTTCACCACCTCAACATTGGTGGCCTTCCTACACAACCTAATACGGTGGTTAGAAATCTTGGTCTTCTAGTTGATTCAGATCTATGTTTTGATGCTCACATAAGAAGTATTACCAGAACTGCGTTTTATCATCTACGGAACATAGCCAAGCTTCGGAAGATGATCTCCCTTCATGATGTAGAAAAATTAACACATGCCTTGATAACTTCCAAACTGGACTACTGTAATGCCCTCCTTCCTGGTTGCCCGTCTGGATCCTTACATAAAATTCAGCTAGTATAGAATGCAGCAGCCAGAGTTCTTACAAACACTAAAAAAATCACATTACACCGGTCTTATCCTCTCTTCACTGGCTTCCAGTTAAGTTTCGGATTGACTATAATATACTGCTATTAACCCATAAAGCACTGAATGGCCTTGCAGCAGAATACCTTAGTGATCTGCTGACCTCATACAACCCCCCGCACTTGTTTCGTTCTCAAGGCGCGGGATATCTGTTAGTACCTAGGGTAGAAAGAGCTACAGCAGGCTGAAGAACTTTCTCCTATAGAGCTCCTCGGCTGTGGAATGGTCTTCCACCGGATGTGCGGGTTTCAGGCTCACTCTCAATATTCAAGTCTAGACTAAAAACACACCTGCTTAGTTTAGCTTATAGGGACACTAGTTCTAGCTCTAGCTAACTCCTCACTCCCAGTTAGACCTATAGTGTGAGATGTAAAGCTGGGTTGGGGATCGGTGCCTTTGGCTTTGGATAAACTGAATAGACAGTGCTGTCACTCCAGCTTCACATTGGCTTGTGGGATTGGAGTGCTGATATTTCAGGGACTCCCCATGCCTGCATTCCCACTTGCCTCTCCCTCCTGCTTATGCTGCCATAGCCATATCTGCCGGAGCTTACACACCGCACTTCATGTTGCACTCACCTAACTGTTAGCACTGCCTATAGTCTCCCCTACTTTGACTAATTGTACATTTTATTTCCCCTACTCCTCCTGGGGGGTGCTGCCTGAAGATCTCAATCTATCAAGATGTCCAGCACACCCTGCTGCATGTGACGTCGCCACTACCCATGACGCCCCTGCATCCAGCTCGCCGTTCTGCCTGTGTCATCTTCCATGTATGACCCGCTGCCTGCCTGCTGGTTGCCTGGTGATCGGAAGGAGCGTCGGCACCGGCTTGTCATCACCTCCCTGCTCCCCGGTTGTGTGTCAAATCTTATGACTTAGACTAGGGGTGGCCAATCTTATCCGCAAAGGGCCTCGGGCTAACACAGTGTGATTTGGCACTTAGCCATCTCTCTAATTTGACTCTCCCTGCTGCCCCCAGGAGGATGGGCTCCCCCTTTGAGTCTGGTCCCTCCCAAGCTTTCTTCCTTCTAGCGAGTTTTTCCTTGCCACTGTCACCTCTGGCTTACTCACTCGGGGCTTTGGGTGGGGATGCTGTAAAGCGCTTTGAGACAATGTAATGTTGTGATAACGCGCTATGCAAAAATCTGTTGTTATTGTTGTTGATGCTGAGTGAGTTTTCAGACTTATTATTATAGAAAATATTTGTTAAAATCCATTTCTGAAAATCCAACATTCAGCTAGCGTTTCCTTTTGCTTACAGAAAGCTCAGATTTTCCTCCCTAAACGTCAGCATGAAATAATTTCTACTAGCCATCACCAACAACTGGTCGTTTCTCATACTGGTGCCAGTTTGGCTATTGGAACACAGAAAACTGGCAAGGGTTCCACCTTCCAAGGTGGTTCTGTGGCTCTGACTGGAGCCCCAACCCTGATGCTAGTGACCTGTGAACACCAAGAAATGCAGAGTGAGAAGAGCACAGATGCAGAGCCTGCAAGGTCACACGCTCATTCATGGAAATGTTTATAACACATTATTAATGCTTTACTAACACCTTCAAAAAATGCTTTCCTAAGCTGCTATTGTTTTACAGAGCAGTATAATTTAATTGATATACTGTACTGTAGTCTAACTGACATGACAGAAGATACTCACCAATTGCAAATAGTACCTGCAAGTTTCTTGTCAATGTCAAACGCACTCATTACAGTGCGTTGCCACACCTACCACCTCAGGGATGAGAACCTGAGTGAGACCTCAACACTACACTAGCCCAAACAGACCAGTGTGAGTTTTTAATCCAGGGGCTGGAGTGCCAATCCTGTCCCCAGCCCTTTCCCTGTAAGTTAGAGGACCTCCTATTAGGGCTGGATGTAGATTAATGTCAGAACAAAGCAACTGCAGGTTAAGTGCCTTGTTCAAGGGCCCAACAGAGTAGAATCACTTCAGGTATTAATGGGATTTGAACCAGCAACCTTCCAGCTGCTGGCACAGAACCCTAGCCTCAGAACCACTACTCCACCCAATGAAATGAGGCTGTTCTAATCATGGGAATATTACCATGACGACAACGTATCCTGTGGCATTCTGTACCCCATTTACAGTATGTTACTGTACTGAGATCCATACCTGAGCAGCTGAACCAAACAACCAGAGAGTAAAAGGACCAGAAAATGATCTCTAAGAATGCAAATTAGAAAACAAATACACAGGTATATTTACAACACGATTTTGAATGAATAGTACATTGTATTGAGTTACGCCCTAAATCAACCAATCTTCAACACATGATTAAATTTTCAAAAACCATTTTAATTAGTCAGGGGCTTGATCTGGGGGCCCTGCCGACTAAGAAAACACCCCTGCTTAAATAAAACCCCCTCAGGAGCACATTTTCGGTGTCACTGAAATGTCCCAGCAGTCTCCGTCTCCTGGAGGACACTAACAAGTCCTCAGGGCAGATATGAAGAAGCTCTTCATCACAATCAGGTGGCAGATGGCGGATAGCAGGTGGGGAGCAACAGCTGGCAAAATAAGCAGCAGAAGTTCACACCTCTGTAGCCCTTTCAACACAGGCTTCTGGGTTAATGGAGTCCAACATCGGCCAGGCTTCTCATTATGTCACACGCAGCATCCATGCTCATGCATCTGGTGACATCCTCAGGGCTTTCTTTCCATTCTCTGACTAATAAACCTTCCAAGTCAAAACAGTACTCAACTAAAAATGGCCCATCTCATCTGCACTCGTCCCACTCACCAACCTGTACAATTTCTAGAAGTACTGGATGGATCGGCTGGAAATGTGACAGTTAATAAATGTGTTTTTCCTTGAATGCGCCGTGTCCTTGAAGTAGCACGTAGGTCTGAAAGTACACTTATTCATCTATCGCACGTTCCACTTACGTGCCAATTTGCGCATGTTTCTCTATCAATTTTGCTTATGTCCATATCTGAAAATGTCATTTATATTTAAGATAAAGATGCTTTATTGTCATTGTAAGTACAATGAGATTTACTTTGGAACCTGTCAGCAGTAAATCTTTCAATTAAATAGAATTCAACTTTCTGCTTATTTCTCTTCTGCACTATGACCAAAATTTTCCGTGACATAATAGTAAGAATTGTAACAAATACAGTAATGATATATATGAAGCCCTGGAGTTCGTCAAACAGCAAGGACAAGAACGATTATAACTGACTCTGAGACCACATTCAGAGCTCATGCTAATACAGTGGCGGTAAATTTTAGACATTTTTTAAACATACGCTAGTCGATATTAAGTTAAAATGTTTTAGCGCAATTTTTTACTGCAATGTACAGTCAACCCGGCTGACTGTCGCTCTGCGTGACATGCGATATCAATATTAACATCACACATCAGGGAGGTGTAGAACTGAGGAAACACAGTGGTGCTGATGTCACAATCTACTGCTTGGTATATTGCATTTTCAATCTCAGCGGGCGGGTTTACCCTGGATCGTCCAGTTTTCACCCAAAGTCCAAAGATACGTGTCATGCGGTCCCAATTGACCGCATGTTTGAGTGAATGAGTCAGTGTGCACCCTGCGATGGGCTGGCGCCCCACCTAAGGTTAGTTCCTGTCTTGTGCCAATTTCAATACATAATGTACAAAAATAATATTTTATATATATACACAATTTATATCACATTATACATATGATTGCTCGATTAATCATCAAATGAATCAGTAGATTACTTGATTATTGATATAATCGGTAGCGACAGCCCTATTCCGGAGTGAACCACATGCCTTTCAATTAACTTTTCATTTACGCTAAACTGCGGTTATTAAAGGCCAATGTATTCTTTGCATCAAACTATTTCAAAAGGGTTGTGCCAGGAAACTGCAGCTTGGGCGGCAAACTCTGTGTCAGTCCTCGGGGCCCCACTGGTCTGGCTCTATCTCCATTAGGCATTCAACGGCTGGCCCGGGCCCAAACCCGCCAGCGCATACCGCCCTCTTCCACAAGTATGACCCCCTCCTGTCAGAGGCATCAAACTGCATTCGGCCTGCAAAGCAATTGTGCCAAAAGGTGGGTAATTATTTCTTTTAATTGCAGTTCGTAATGTTTATTTTCACCTTGTGGTTTAAGCACTTCACTGGTTATTTGTCACAAATGTCCTTTATTTATTGACTTAATTGCAAAGTCATTGTAGCACTGAAAATAGAATCGCAAATTACATATTAAAGTGGGACATTTAAAAGCTCCAGAAAACTATTTTTCTAAAAGGAAAATGAGAGCAGCGGGTGATGAACTCTGTGTGGACACAGCTACAAGCATTTACCTGTTTCATATAAGTTAATGACATATATAAACATATCGCTCCAAAACATTGTGGTTCTTGCTGTTTTCAGATCCTATAATTTCACGCATCAGTTCTAGTTGACGCGGCTCAGGAGAGAGAGGCGTCTCATAAAATGTAATTGATACAAACTCTTAGATAAACCTGGAACTGCACTGTTGACTGTAACCAATGACATATAGACCTTTAGAGCAAACCAAGATAGTTCTAAGGGATAATGGCTTGCATGGTGTGCTGTTCACCCACAGGTTGACCCAATATTTCGACTACTTTACTACTAGAGACTAGACACCATGCTAATGCATCTAATTCATGCTGGATTCAATGAAAGAAACTGCATAAATCACCTCTTCAGAAAAAAAATATAAACAAGATCAAGATACAGAATTAATTCTGTCGAGCCTTATACGTCTTCCCTTTTATTAAATACTCTCACACTGTTTCCAACGTTTTCTTATTCGGGAATGAGAAAAGCCAGCAAAACACAAACAAAATGTCAGGTAGCATTGGACAGGGAGCTTAAAGCAAACTGTCTGGGGTCAGCTGGAGATTTGCGACATTCCCCCAGAAAAGGGTTAACTTTTTATTCTGTGTTTATTTGTAGGGTTATAACGGTACAAATATTCATCTGCGCTGTTTGGCTACATCATTTTCAGTTCAGTATGCACAAGGAAATGAATTAATTCATTGCCTGACATGGGAAGAACCTAAATTTACAAGTAGATGTTCAAGACAGAAAATATCGGGCAATGGCGGCCTAATGGTCACGGTGGCCCACTATGGTTAGGGAAGTGCACTTGTGATCAACAGGTTGCGGGTTCAAATCCCAGACCAGCAATGTGGTACTGAGGTGCCCTGAGCAAGGTACCGGCCCCAGGCACAGCTCTCAGGGTGCCGAATTAGGTGCCCACTGCTGTGTCACAATGCCACATATTGGGTTAAATGCAGAGGACATATTTTGTGGTGTGTCAACAATGACAACTAATCACTTTCACCTCATTATGCTAATTGTGGTTGTTAGTTGGATACAGCTAATGCTGTCAGTCATAATCAGCAGTTTAATGACATTTTTGTTTCCAAATAAATTATACCAGAATTATATAACCAGAGAGAGTGTAGTCAATAAGACCAAGACTATCAGTTCTGTTATACCTGTAACAGCTCTTTAAATAAAATTTATGTTTGAATGTTGGTGTCTTGATATGTGTGTGTCTCCTGGTTGTCGTAACTGGAACAGAACACACTGAGATATGGTGCTGTAAACACATCCAACGTGCTAAGTCATTTAAGACAACATCATCTGCGTATGTAAACGCAACAGCCTCTGCTGTTATACAGATAGTCTCCCCGTGGCATTTCTGCGAGGAAATTCAGACCAAGCTGAAAAAGGAGCTACGATTATCACTACAGATATGCGACAATTATGATTGTTGTGATGCAGTGTTTTTTTATGTATTGTACATATTTAATTTTACAACATACAAAGTAACATCTTTTAGGTTATGTTATCCAGACCTGTCAACAAACACATTGCCTATAACTGTTTCTAAATCTGTTTGCGTTTGCAGTCTTAGTAATAATTTACAGTATACTGTCTTCCCTTCTGTACTGAAATTGCTCCGGACCATGAACCCAAAACTCAGGCTTGCAGTCAATCCTGCATTTTGTGCACCATTACACTCCTACTTATTTGCTCAGACATCAACCACAACCCTAACCAAAAAATCTTAATATCCATACCACAAAAATGGGCTCAACTGCTTTTAAATAAATTCTCCGACATAAGATTATAGCATGACATTCCAAATAATATTAAAAAGGTTGGAAGTAATCAGTTTGATGGCGAAATTATAATTGATAATATCATTTTGGATTATATATTAAGCATAGTTTTGTAAGTTTCCCATCAGACTGTACATTAACTGTACTACTTTCAGGTAATTTTCTTCCCATGATAAGGAATTGCTCTCAAAATAATGTGCATTCCTCACACTAAACCTTAAAAGCATTAAACCCACCCAGGTTCTTTGCGAAGGACCTCATACTGTACAGAATAGGGCTTCAGAGGACTACTCATCAAAAATCACCTGAGGAGGTCCAGCGCTAAGAGACATAAACACAGCTGCCTTTGGTGTCAGGTTCACAATATGTTATGTACAAAAAGTTAGTATCGAATACAAGTGCAACCTCAGGTCCTCTTTCCATGCTGCCATGTCCTGCCCCTGAGAAAGTTCCTGCTCCTACGTCACATGACATCTTGCAGAAACAAAAGGTGGTCAAGTATGTTTGACTCATGACCATAGCAGTAAGTGATACACTTAGAAAGAAATGTTCTGAAAGTTTATTTTTGCACATTTCCATGAATACTAGAAGCTTGGAACTCGAACGCCTCTTAACTGGACCAACTCAGACGTCGAACGGGGCTGTCAATTTTTTTGGAACTCGACAGTTCCTGCTAAAACTTGTATGGGTCGAAAGGGTTTAGTCGAAAAAATTCTAGCCGACACCCAACCAAATACTCATACGATAAAACAGAACAGACGTGCTAAAACTTGTACGGATCAAGCCGCATCTCCCATTCCAAACAATTACCCCTCCATCCCTCCTCCTCTCCACTTGCCACTTCCAGTTTGCCATCAACTCACCCAAATACAGGTCTAGCATTCATAAATTGTCATCTATTTCATATTTATTGCTTTTGTATGTGTGCTTTTTCCATGACTGTACAGGCATATCTCGTTAAACGTCCGCATTGCAAAACAGGATGTTAAAGATTTTAATGTTGATCAAATTCCCATAAAACTCCATAACAATTAATAAGTAAAATATACTTAACTACAGTACAGTACTGTAACATTATACGTCAGGCAGTGCTGTAAAGTACAGCGTCTTTGTTAGCTGACAATGCTACCTAAAGCATGCCTGCACTACGCACGTTTTAAAGAACAGCGGCCGCTACATACGGCATTAAAATACAGATTTTATTTATTATTGTAATATTTTAGGCCACGGCTATTACCATGAATGGACAATGATCGAATGGATGTTAAACCATGGATACTAACACAAACAAAGCACGCCAGCTAGAAGCGGAATAAGTCAAGTGAAACACAGATGCTTTCTCTGCCTCGGCTGCATTGAGGTAATTGGTCAGCGGAGGCAGCATTTTGGTTGGCAGGGAAGGCTCTGACAGGCCTGATCGGACATGAAAGTGCAGGGAGGACTTCAGTCTGCACGGGAGAGGTGCCACACATGTGAAAAATCTGAGAAAAAAGATATTAATGCCAAGCTTCTTCCTGATGATATCATCGAAGCCTCCCAATCAGAAAAAAAAATTAAAATTGATAAATGTGAACAATTTATAGGAAACGTAAAAGCACCCTTGTCTACATAAGAGCTAGACTCTGGTACAGGTATCTGAAAGGAACTGGAAAAAAATAAAATCACTACATAACATTGAAATGTGATCAAAATATGAAATTGTAAAACTGTCTGAGAATTACATTTCCATGAATTATTCAGGGTTTCTATCTGCACAAATATATTTATCCTTGAAGATGACAGACAGGAACTACAATTTATTTATTTTTTTCTTGATAATTTCCATTTACTGAATGAAATGCAGTTATCACTCTTTAAGTGCCATAAACAATTTTCACATAGGAAGTGTAGATCTCATTCGCTGTTTTTGCACTCTCTAAACGCCATGCAATTCATACACAATTATTATCCTCATACTGGCAAATTAGATGAAATGTGAGCTAATATATCTCGGAGGGTACGTGTACAAGGTTGGGAACAACCCTGGATGGTGCGCCAACGCATTGCAGGCATAGATATCATTTTAACACAATTTGTCTAAATTGTTTACACTTGTTTCTAATAACGCGAATAAGCGAGTAAGTGTGTAGGACTTCAAAATACAATGCAGATATTAATAGGAAGGCAGAGAGAGTGGCAGAGAAACAGTTTGAATAAGAGGAGGAGGTGGGTGATGAAGAGGGTTCAATTCAATTCAATAAATATTATGTAGCTCCATTCACAACAGTGTTGGTCCAAGGTACTGTATATGAGTGTTGGGATGCATCATTTATAAAGAAAGAAAGAAAGAAAGAAAGAAAGAAAGAAAGAAAGAAAGAAAGAAAGAAAGAAAGAAAGAAAGAAAGAAAGA
>JAODKE010000055.1:10512109-10526999 GCA_026779605.1 Mormyrus hasselquistii
AAAGAAAGAAAGAAAGAAAGAAAGAAAGAAAGAAAGAAAGAAAGAAAGAAAGAAAGAAAGAAAGAAAGAAAGAAAGCTGACATTGGAGGAGAAAAATAAAAAAAAAAAGTATGAAAAAAAAATGTCAACTTTCCACCCAAGTAGGGAGGCAGACTGAAGGTTTCTCCCAGGATATCACCCTTCCAAGGTCATATACAATATACACCTTAGTGTTTACTTTTGTCTCAGTGTTTTCAAGAGGAGGAAAGAACAATAACAATCAGACCAAATGAATTACATGCAAGTGTCTTTGACCATGACCTAAACCATATGCTGACAATGATGGAGGCTGGATGAAGGGTTCAACCCAGTTTAAGCCGAGACACAGCAGCCTCCATAACGAGAACATTTAGAGAAGGAAATAGGCTGCTGGTTTATTGTACTACAAATATACGATGGGTCAACACTGTCAATATAACAGCGAATAGGACTTCAGGACTCATACTGTAGAAATACATACCATCATTGTTCATACTGAGAACATAACAGCCATCTGAGAATGGATGGTGCCACATAATCTCAAAACAGAATGAATCTGCCGCTGTAGACACCAGGAAGAATCCAAATATATCAGTAAGTAACGTTGTTTTCTTAAGAGACAGACAACGCTTACGTTTCCTCAAAAGGCCATATACAGTATGCAACTTATTGTTCACTTTTATCTCATTGTGTTTGCAATTGTTCGATCTAGTGCATAATATGCGCTCAGTGGTGTAAACTTATACATATACTTGCTTTATATCAAAGCAATATTGGATTTTGGCCAAAGATGTGATGATTTTCATGCTATTCTTTGCTTAACTCAATTCTTAAACTACGTTTGCAAAACTTCCAACTGTTCTGGCAAAATCAAACAAAAATAAACTACATAATTTTGCAGAAAAAGATAATAACAAATCAGACACTATAAACGACCATAAATGCGTTTCTCCCTCATTTCCCATTGGGTCTAATTTAACTCTACTTGGCCTGGGAGGTTGAACTTTGTTATTCAAATAAAATTCAAATATCTCTATATTCAACGGCAAAATTCCATACTGGAATTTTTGAAGATTTATGTAGGCTACTACTGATCATCTAACACGTGTACTTATTGCAAAATGGTTGCTTAACATGGAATATGTAATCTGCCACTAGGGGCAGACTTCCTTAAATTAGTTCCACAAACCAGAATAGCTGAAACTATCCAGCGAGGAAGCTAGTAAAATAACGAATGAATCACAACAAGAATGTGGCAATACACTCCTCATAACAACCTGAAAAGCACAGGGATACTGAGAACTCCTCCTCCACAGTGATCTGCTCCAGCTCCTCCACAGTGATCTACTACAGCTCCTCCAGAGGGATGCCAAGGTGTTCCCAGGCAGCAGACAGATGTAATCTCTCCAGCGTGTCCTGGGTCTGCCCCAAGACCTTGTCCCGGTTGGACATGCCCGAAACACCTCCCCAGGAAGGCGTCCAGGAGGCACCCGAGATAGATGCCCGAAACATCTCAACTAGCTCCTTTTGATGCAAAGGAGCAGCAGCTCTACTTTGAGCCCCTCAATTTTGGGTGCAAAATTATTACAAGGGGAAACTACATAATCTATTTTGATCAACAAAAACTGAAAATTGTGCCAGTGATGACAACTGTACATTCACATATATGCACTAAAACATTTGGAAATTTGCGTGAACCAATGAAATGATGTTCTGCTGTGTAAAAGTGACATTGTGGTGTGGGGATTGCGCTCGTTGAAAATATTAATTGCTATTTGAGAAATGCTATAAAGCAATCAAGGAAAACTGTAATTAACTGCAAACTAAGTCTTAGTTCCGAGCAACTTAGAGATTATGTACTTAGCAGCAAGTTGTCAAGCTTATTAATTGTAAAATTTAGCTAAGCATTATTTGATAGTGTACAGTACAGTGTCATTATAATGTACCCTATTTGTCCCGTTGTTCAGCTTCCTTGTGCGTGATGTCGCCATGTGGGATCACTACCTCAATTTAGTGACACAGTGGGCATTACTTCTCCTTTTTGACGAGGATCACTAAATCCAGACGATTTTCTGTCACGGATCGATCAATCCCTACTGCCATGTCCTACATAATGGTTGTGTCACCAATGGTGACGACAAGTAATTGTCGACAATTTCACGTTGTTATTATTATTATTATTATTGTTGTGAATGGCTCTGGGGGCAGCATGTGGCTCAGTGGGCTAAGCCTGTGTGCCTGTAATCACAAGGTCGCAGGTTCAAACCCAGCCTCAGCATGTCTGCGGGTCCTTGAGCAAGGCCCTTAACCCCCAGCTCCCTTTGCAGACAGCTTGCTCTACAAAAAGAGCAAGACGATGGAGGCGTAAAAATAATTTCCCCACGGGGATCAATAAAGTTCCATTATTATTGATTTGCCATTTGATAATTCTTATTGATTATTACTGACTATATTATAAACATGAATAAACTATTTAAAAAGTACAATTTAACACACTCAAAAGGTTATTATCTATGAATAAATTAGTTTCCATCACATTACAGAGACAGTAGAGGTGACTAATGGAAACTCGTAACACCACTGATATGTACTGTAATAGGGCCAAACATTTTCACTGCAAATAATCAAGCAGGTAAACTATTTAAGCTTTGCCTTTCCTACGTTAAAAGTTTAGTCATGGACCTCATGAAGAATTCAAAACCTAAACCCATGTCAAGAGTTACTTGATTTTACATTAACCATAGGGAACCCACGGGGTCATAGACAATGACTCCTTTTATTTCTGCCTTACATTCAACCCACTCATCAAAGTTAAGATTTTTTTTTTTTGCTTTACAGCCCATTGTACCACATACAACCCAGCAACAGTGACATTTAGTGATTAACTTTAGTGACTGAATTAACCAGATTATTTTCCACAATTTTCCCCAATATGTTTTGAGGTTGTTGCTGTACATGCTGCAAAGATTCACCTGTAAAGCTGTGAATAGGTAAGTGGCAGAAATTTTGCATCATCAGTTAGAATGTTTAGATATTATAGAACATGTACAACTAGGTTTTGGTGGTTTTGAAACTTTTCTGTCAACTGCTGATGATGATCATGTTCCATGTGCCTAACATCATTCTCAGACAAAAACAGACTGAATACAGGTGGTGCACCAGACCTTACGACCCACCACAAGTAAACTTTCTGTGTGTAGTTCACCTTTTTGCAGGTCTGTTCACTTGACCTGTTTCTTGATGGGTTGGCATGTTTGAAGCCTGTGTTTTATTGCCAGCACATTATGAATGATGAAAAGGAAAACTCAATAAATGCATTTTGAAAATGAAAATGTTGCAAAGATTTGTTTTTTCCTTCTTTTCTGTCCTAACTTCATAGGTGAAATTAACAAGTTAGAACAGCATGAACAGTCCAGCAGGTCGTGTATGGCACATTTATAACATGGACTGGGAAAGGGTTATTTTAACAAAACACCTGTTTTTGAGTTCACTGGGTCTGTATGATCAATTTAGCCAATGGACATATTTTTCCTATAATGATAAGGTGGTCTGGGTTCCCCAGGGTTAAACATAAGCCAGAAAATACGACTTTCCTAGCTGCTTTTCACATTATCAAATGATTTCCCAAAATGCTATATTTCACATTACCAATCCCTAAGTCCCTCTAAAGCACCCCGCATGAGAGCTGATATTACACTGATTACACATTATGAATATAGATTCTATATCCCCATATACCAGAGCTTGCTAATAATTAAATTGTATTGATGTTATTGTTCGCGTAATGACACAAAGGTGATGGGCGACAGCTTCTTAGAGTACTTCTTCTGTAACTCAGTTATTTACTTATTTCAAATTTTAAGAATCACACTAGCATCCAGTCCCCTGATTCCAACCTCAAAGGGAGAACACATGACGCAGACTTATTACCCAGCAACCCCAAGGGGATGAAGGGAGAAAAAACCCATACATGAAGGTCCTGTCAATAACGCTGCAATATTTACACAAGCAGAAAGGCAACACAAGCTCCAGTAGTCCTGAATAATAAATCAGTATTGACTTGTATATGCGTGCTACTGTGTGTGCAAGGAATCAGACAGGAGCCAGGCTGGATCTCTCCAGGCTGCAGGGATCGCATTAACTGGTTCTGTATTACGCTAACCAGCAGATATGAATGTGGGAAAGTCTGAAGGAATTAGTGTTGCTGGGGTTCATAGGGAAAAAGCATTAGGTTAAAATATACAGCCTGGGCTTTAACTGGTGTCGTATACAGATACTACGGTTTTACAAACACACATATTTGATCTTCTCCTATTGCAGACAACACTTCCACTACTATCATAACTAACACAGTCTGACAAACGACACATTTTAAACCACAAGATAAGGACAGATAAAGCATAGAGGTACTAATCTCTGCTGAACTGTGACAAAATTGTTTCAGGAAATGTTCGGCTCACAGCAATAAGGTTTTTAGTAACACTATCCTTGTGAGGGCCCAAAATGTAGTACTACACTGTTAATTAATGTATTAATTAACCAGACACTAAGTATTACATACTAATCCCACGTTCGCTCATCATTAATCATTCATAACAGTTCATGTATTTCATGCAGTTGCTATATTTGTGCATGATTTGTACTTGAGTAGTAACCGAGTTACTAAGGTACCTGTGTCCCCTGAAGTGAAGTTTCTCCAGGTTTTTGCAGGATGTCATTATCGTGAGGGCAGATGGAGCAGCTGAAGTCAGAGTCCATGTGACTGATAGGGCTGACTGAGGAACTGACAAATGACTTCACTGCCCTCCATACTATACCATATGGACTTATTCATCTTAGTGGATTCATAGATCGGTGTAAAATATGCATTTTTACCTTCTGTACCCTTCCCTCATTAATATAATACATGGATTTACACCACTGAAAAATATACAATACTAAAACACAAAGTTATCATTAGTTGTACAAAGCACCTTGTTCAATAGATCTCTATTGTTTTTGTTGGGATTTTGCCATCTGACCCAAATCAGCAGAGTTGGGTAATTCAGGTTCGGAGAGTAAAAGTCCAGACCAGGATTTTGTTTCAACCAAGCAGCTGAGTACTGTGTGACTGTGAGTACTGTGTGACTGTGAGTACTGTACTCAACTGCAAATCAGACAGTCAATGGGAAGCTTTACAGCTCAGTGTTTTACGTTTTGACCTGTTTCTCCTGACCTGTCGAGCCATGGACTCGAAACTGGGTGGTCATGCTCTACCAGCTTGCCAAATCAGACTATTGCTGTATTACTCCGGCAGAAATTTTTTTTGCCAGTTGACAAAATTTCCAAAACTTGCTTTTGCAAGCTAGTCCTACCTCCTCCGACCAAATGCGGTACCAGACCAAACAGACCCCTGATTCTGATCAATAAGTGTCAAAAAAACTTCTGTCTGCCACACGGCCACTACCCACACCCAAACTGTATCTCAATCACGACACTTTTAATCAGACAGCTATAGCTCAGCAATGCCTTTTTTGGCCTTAACCAAATTTGAAACCCTACCGCCTAGGATCATTCTGGGCACACAGTAAAAAGACTGGCTGTATTTCATCAATAGGGGGTGCTACCGCCAACACCTGCCCACATCTCTTGACAACCTTGGCAGATCCAAGTAAAATTTGTCACATATGTACTATGACCAAGCCTGAGGTCAGCCATATACTACTGCAGTCACATCTCATAAACCCCTGGGCACCATCAGCCAATCAATATCCAGCAGCTATTTCACAGGTTTAACGATCACCAATCCGAACCAATACCAGATGATCTATTTCTCTACAGACCCACAGCACACCAGGGCAAGGGCATCCCAGTGCAACAGCTGAGGGCACTACAGGTACACAATTTGCCTATTTCTCCTGAACTGTAAAGCTTACAGCTAAAATTTCTTTCCCTGCCGATTTAGTATATAATGTCAAATCAAATAACCAGAATTTGGTTCTAGCTTATTGCATTTTGTCCTATTTCATATAAGTCTGAAAACATCTTTTTCGATCTCATCCTAAGATTTTTACCCAACCTACACAAGGTTCCACAGGGAGTTACTGAGCTTCAAATTGTCAATAAAACCCTTAAAACAAAAATAAAACCCTTAACCTGAATAAACCCTTAAAAAACACCATTCTGTTTTATATGTAGTAAAAGGAACCCAAAACTTTCAAATGACACACTGAAAGTGACAATACTTTTTGCTACCCCTTGAAATTCTGGGCCTCTTGACAAATTAGAGATGTAATGTTTTATATTAACTTGGGTAGATGCTACAAGCTAAATACATGCATATTTGTAATTAGGCCACAAGGTTTTTTCAGGTGCCTGGGTGTTACCATCGCAAAGACACAGTCAGTCATCTGAAAATGGCTGACCAAGCATTTTTCAAAACGAATGAAAAATGTCATTGAATTTCAAGCCAGAGTAACTCCTAAACTATATGACCGAGGCAAGAGAATATTGGCCCAGGGACAAACGAAATGCAACAAAGTGGCTCAATTCTGAAATGGTACAGCGTGGACGACACCAAATAATGCCAGAATGACGCACATACAATTCAATTATGTTCAAATATTTCAAGCATAATGTGAATTTCTGCAAAAGGGGACACTCAGACTCATCTGACAGCACCAGCACCACATTTATGTTGGGGTCATTGTCCCATTACCACAACATACTAATTTTCTCTCATTTTTAAAATGAAATTGAAGACAATATTGAAATTATACAATCCCATTGTTTAAACCAGGGCTATGGAACTCAAGGACCAAGCATCACTGATTTTCCAGCCTTCCTTTACCTGTGAGTCAGGTGTGAAGCCTCTCTGGGCAGTCAGAATCAGTAACTATTAAAGAAACTGCATGGATTTGGAATCGCGTCTCAGAGTTGAACAGCCCTGGTCTAAACTGTTGAGTTTCTCTCAGGTAGTTAATCAGTTTTTTAATAATATTTTCATTTATTTCTGTAATAAACAAAATATTCCACCAAATCCAGAGCAAGAGCTTCAGAGATGAGACAAAATAACAAAACTAATGGAAAAAAAATAAAAGATATTTGAATATTATCATACAAACTGTTTAATGCGAGTTACATGGAATAAAGTTGACAGATTTATAAGCATTTTACAGTTTTCTGTTTTTTTTTTTTTTGACCCATAAAACAGTAATTAGATTTTTGTCCACCTCTTTAGAGAAAAAGATTTTAAAAATCAGTAAATCAAAGCAACAAAATTAGACCTAGTTTTAGTATACCTAAAAAGTTAAGGTGATGTTAATTGTACTGCATGAAAAAACAAACCCCGCATTTCATTAAAATTTTTTTTTTCAAAAAATTCTCAGATTCGTGAAAATGACCGACCGTGCTGACAAACAGGAAGTCACCAAACTGATCCACCTATCAGCATCAGTTCAACCATATCCCACATCATAATTACTTTACAATTGACAGTTACTTCAAAAACTTCTCATTGCATATAGTGTATTAGAAACAGAAGTGGAGATTTCAGGTCCAGAAACTACAAATCCAGACCAGGATTTCGTTTCAACCAACCAACTGAGTACACAGAGTGACAGTCACAGAGTACTCAACTGGTTGGTTGAAACAAAATCCTGGTCTGGATTTGTACTTTCTGGACCTGAAATCTCCACCTCTGATTAGAAATGCTATTAGAAACCTACCAACATCAGTATATACCACAAACTGCGATATGCCATATGATTAGCTTTTCACTATGGAAAATGGCTGGACATATCATTTGTGTTTCTTGAATGCTGTGCCTGAGAGCTACACGCTCTACTGCAGAAAAGTAAGAGAAAGGAATCAAACCGAACGGAACACAAAGGGAAGTTATAGAAGTGCTGACAGTCTGCGAATGGCAGGGTGGAGGCGACTCGCTGGCCCTGGAAAGGCTGATGGAGCCCAGGGATGGTGTCACTGCAGCTGCGCCTCAGTAATGAGGGCCTCCAGCTGAATCGCACTTCCAGGTGCTCACGAGGACGGCCCCGTTTCTCTGCTGCTGCTATTTTCAGCTCTGCCTCGGTCCTGCAGCTACCCTGCCTCCCGATAGACAGTCCCACCTCCTCCTGGGGACTCCTGGAGGTCAGGAAGAATTCCACGGGGCTTCATAAACCAGACCACTAAGTCTCCTCCCTGAGGAGATACCGGAGTGACAGGTACTCCGCCTGTTGAATTAAATGCAGCAGTTTTGGTCTGGCAGTGAGTCCATGTGTTTGGCACGTTGTGTCTACCTGAGCTTTCATCTACAACTGGCACATGCACACAGACATACACACACGCAGATACATGGACATATAATCCATGTCTTCATATCTTTATGGGGACACTCCATTCATTTGTGTGTATAACCCTAATCCAACTATGACAACCCTAACCTTAACCATAAGGTTGCAAAATTATTATCCTGAGATTATCCTTCTGGGGACCAAAAGTGTCTCCGCAAGGTAAAAAAATATTACAGATTTTTATTACATTGTGGGAAATCTGATCCCTGCAATGTAATTATTATAAAAACATAGGCACCCATAGTAATCATGCAAGTGCACCTGCCTCTGTATAAGTAAACAGACAAAATCACACCGTGCGCTGCCCCAACTACACCTAACCTTACTGTAAATCACAGAGTAATTTACTTGCGAATAATAAGTTGACCTTTTGATTATACTGCAGAAGTTATTCTTGGCTGTGCGGCAAATTTTATTGATCGGCCAATTTTACCAGTATTTAAAAATAAATAAATAAATTATAGCATTGCTTTTGACATACTGTCAAAATACTATATAGCGGGGCTTCCCAGCCTTATTCCTGCAGATCCACCCCCCTGCAGAGCTTATATGCCGCCCTCATTTAACACAGCTGACACAGGCAGTCAGGTGCTTCAGTAGCATCTCAGCGTTAGAGTCAGCTACGCTTCAGATCCCTGCCGTATACCGTGGTATTACGTCTGGATGGTTGCACAGCTGTCCATTTTGTATTCCAATAAATAGGTAACTGCTTGATTTGCTGTAAATGACGTGGATACACTGTAAATAATGTGATTTTATATGCTCAAAATGCGTTCTACGCAGCTACAAGGTTTTGCAGATACAGATACAGAAACGACTGTCATCCTTGTCGCCACCCTTTGTTTTGTTTTTTTTTTTCTTTTGATAAAAATGCTAAGACCACCTAATTTTTGATACACACAGCCCAGAAATTCTCTCTTTGGGTTGTAAATCTACACTGTTAATCTGGCTGCTTCTAATTTATTCCCTTGACAGTCAGTGGGTTGCATCTTGAGAAAAAGCCCAGAGAGATTTCTAGCACAACATAAATTCCTTACGAGCAAATTTATCCCCAGAATCAAAGTACGACTGTCATCCAAAGACAATATATATGGATGTGTCCGAATAAGAAAACCTAAGAGATGCTTCTACAAATTCTAAAACTAAATATGTAAAATAATTTTTAATACCAAATATATAACATGATTAATCACAATGAACTAAATCCCATCAAATTTCGATATTCTCTACAGAATACAGTTGCATATCTGTAGCCATAAAGACCCTCATAACTGTAATTGCGCCTTAAATGCTATGTGACGTTAGAATCACCGATCATGACTGACTGTAACCAGCATTAGCCGTAACCAGCTCACAGCCATAATAAAAGCATAGCGTATTCCATGTTGAGCATCTACTTGTGAATTTAGGTGCTGCCCATGTCAACAGATGTATTCATTTCATTGCGCATACCAAACTGAAGTGAACATACAGCGCAGCACACAATGCTTGTCCCATACATGTCACATTACAGTCCTACTGTTTAGGGACAGAAAAATTAAACAAATGACACTTTTTGCCATTAATATGGCTGAAGAGACCCAACACACTGGGTGATTACAGTACTGTTTTCTGTCTACCACGTTATACATACAACCTCTTGTATGTATAACGTGTAACTTTTTAACTAACGGGACACGAAGAGTGAGGGTAAACGTAAGTCTATCTGAGCAGGTTTGCACTTCAAAGGGATGTGCACTTCCACTTATATTACACATCCCTTTACACAAATGTGTGTCAGAGTAAGTGGGAAAGTAGGACCATCATTAAGTTTGCCGATGACTCAGTTGTTGTTAGTTTGCTTCAAAAGAACAAGACTGGATATGGTCAGATCATTGATACATTCAGCTGAGTATATTAAAGATCAAATACATGCTCATTGATTTTAGGAAAAAATACCCATGTACAGGAAATCACATCTATTAGAGGCCAGAGAGTTAAATGTGTACAATTTTAGATACCCGGGAACAATTATTGACCAAAATCTCACCTTTAAAGGCAAGTATGAAGCAATGTGCAGAAAGTGCCACCAGCACCTGTTCTGTTTGAGGAGTCGGTTCCATATTGAGAAATCCATAATGATCTTATTTCACTATGCTTTTATTGAATCAATTTTATTATTTTCCTTGGTGTCATGGATTGGGAATCTTTCCCAAAAGGGAAAAAAAACCCACTTAATCAAACAGTCAAGTGGTCCAGTAGACTGACTGGTGAGACACATTAATCTGGAGACCCTGTATATTAGACAGCTAAAGCAAATAACTAGTTCAGTTCTAAGGGACCCACCCTTTGCACACTGAGTTTCAGCTTCTGCCCTCTGGTCGCAGGTTTACCGTCCCAAGGTGTAGAACAGAACAATACAAAAACAGTTTGGCTCCTGCAGCCATCACAAAAATGAATAAATCTCAGTTATAGTAAAACAATATTTTATTTTGTTGTATTTATTGTGTTGTATTTTTTATAATTATTGTCTCAAGTTGCCTGTGCTGTAAGATGAATGTGTGATATGTGTCTGTCCTACTGATCAGGACTGTTCACTGCAAACCTAATCTACCTACTGGTACTAGTAAAGTAACCTGACCTGAAGCTGACCAATGTCTAAAAATGATCGTAAATATACAATTTCAGTCATCACATGATGAAGAGATCATGCTGAGATGGGGCAAAAGAGCAGAACTTATCGCCACGCAAAAATGTCGCAAGGGGATGGGACGTGTACCCCGGTATATTAGTATGACAAAGGTTCGAGAAGAAGATCTGAGCTGCCAGCCAAACCCAGCAAGGTAGGTCTGCCGCACAAGCCTCGTGAAAGGATGACCACTAAACCCGCTATAACCCGTATCCCGTTTACTATTGGCCCTTACTATTTCAGCAAATCAGACGAGTAGGATTGTTGGGGGAAGGAAACGCTCAAAAGGCCCCTCATGGCAGATAACGCGAGACAAAAGGAGGCCCGCAATTAGCGGGCGTGCTGAGCCGCAGGTGGGGATGCGGGAAACGTCTGTTACTGAGCTGCAGTGGTGAGCGGGACTTAAGCTGGAAAAGACATCTGCTTTATAAAACCCCTCAGAGGGGGCATTTGCTTCATTCAGCAGACGCTTTAGCTAAAGCAACATGGGGAAAATAACACATTACAGGCATGACTGCCATGCGGCTGGCAAGAGGACGATTAGGCGTAAGGGCAGACAGGCCGAGCTTCCAATGAATACCCGGGTACGAGCAGTTTTTTGACTTTACTTTAGTTGATGGGAAATGATATTTGCGCGACCAGAAGTTAGAGTGTCTTTGAACAACGCAACATTATTAAAACAGAATTAAGACCGTTTTAAGACCTTGCCTTTGGTCACACACCCACCAACATGCCTGGGAGTCATGCTTATAGACGTCACTCAGCATTCACTAATTAGTGAATTCATTAATTCACTATTATCCCGTATCTGTCTACTCACACTTACCGTACTACTGCGGCGTATGTTCTTTTGCACCCTAATGTTTCATTGCATTTATATTACCTGTAAATTGTATTATCCGGAATTTGTACTTTTATAGTGCTGATATCTCACATTTTTATACTTCTTTCACTTGTCATGTATATAAGTGTCATTTTAAATATAATTCACCATTTGAGGCTGACACAGTTTTAATCTCTTGTGCCTGCACAACAACAAAGTTCTTGAATCCGAATCTGAAGTCATTACAAAAACCAGGAGGGAGATATTGTGGGAGGGAGACGTTGAACGCTGCTTTCTCCGAACCAGCCTTGTTTCCTGGGCTGTTTCGGTGTGGAGTTTTCTGGATTGGTTCAACTCCACCAGAATCTACTGTCTGAGAGGAGTCAGTTGCCTAGCAACACATTAACTGCCACCTTGTCCACCATCACTTTCATGAGTGGCCAGCTGCAATGCATATCTGCTGTATGTGGTGGTAATGATATATCTCCGGGGGTTATTGATCTGATCTTGCTGCTGCAGACCGCTGGCATTCATATGCCTTACATGTGACACCAGGCACTGAAACGCAGACAGAGACGCAGATTTCTGAGTAATCAGAGCTGACGTATTGTAATTCCCCGAGAGATCAGAAGTAGAATCCACTCTACTTTTAGTTTGCACCTTCTGTAGCGTAAAAAAATTCTTAGCCCAGGCAATGCTAACCATGCTAATGCTAACTAAAAATTACTGAACTAAGAGGCACCACAGTTATTAAAACACAATAAACCATAAAGCCAAGCAAAGAACACTTTGCTTTTTTGCTACCAGTGAAAGTGATATTCTGCTCGCGAAGTGCAATGTTGACCAAGAGTGGGAAAAAAAACTCTCTATGGAATGATCAGCCCTGGTTTTCAGTGCTGCACGATTATATGAGTTTTGCCTCAGCCATTAATTGCTTTATTAAACTAATCGTTTAAATAATAAGTCACATCACCTGGGGTTTCAGCTGTTAGTGAACTACTAAGTGATCATCACTGACATTTACATGGGAAATACATCAGCAAAGAGAGGGAATATTTCCAAATATGGGCAGTTGCCATGTCATTAACAAGATCCACTCTTTATGTTGAATTTGTAGGCAAGTCCAAACAACAATGCAGAATGTCATAGTAACAATTATACAGTAACTATAAAAGTAAGTACATACAATACCGTATTGTATGTCGAGCCGACGAACTGTAAAAGCCACGCAACGTTTTCACGAGTGTCACAAAGTATTGCGTGCGTTTGCTATTACAAATCATTGTATTTAGCTCTAATAATAGCTAAGAGCTTTTAGCTCTAATAATTATAATAGGCTTTATGGCAGTCCATTCGTAAGTACAAATTGTCCTTAAGTCAGATGTTTTTGACTCAGACGAACTGCCTGCAAGCAACAATTTTGCTGCATGCTTAAGATAAAAAGAAATCGCATCAGTTATGTTATTTTGCAAAGCACAGCTACTTTGTGATATTTGCCCATTCAGGCCCCATTACACCTACAGGCTGTAAATAATCTTCCATTACAGTCCTTAAGTTGTTTTTGCATAGGAACACTGGAAAGTAGCTGTGATATTCGCCAGTTTGTGGAACTGCTTTAGATGCTGAGCTCGAGGAAAATATAGACAGTTGCTGGGCATATCTGTGTATCTGATTAGTTAAGAAGATAAATGATAGCCACCAAATCCATGATAAAAAAAAAAAAATGGCTGTGACATTGGTGGGTGCATGAATCAGTCGCAATAGGTCACAGTAGTTAAAAGGAGACTTACCTGTCAATAATGACTGGGTCAGATGGTGTCTCATTCCGATTTCCGCAGCTCTTTTTGTCACAACATCGACTGGAAAAAAAAGATAAATGTCACTTTGAAAATGGCCATTCATAGGGCATGAGGCATAGCTATGCTTGTGAAGTTGAACTTATTAGTTAGTTTTGTCATTATAAAAAGTAAGCACCAATTTCCAAAATGCATCAATAAGCAGTTACTAGAAAGGATGCCGTCAGAATGACAGCACTATATTGGCTGGGTAACCCTGTCACCTGCTCTGCTCATCTAACCCGCACTCCTCACACGCTCACAAACTTGTACAGGGTCAGCTGGAAATGTGAATGACAAGAAATGTGTTTTTACCTGCACGAGTCATAGCTGTGACACGAAACTATGAAACTGTACACATTCTTTTAATGCACATTCCACTTACATGCCAATTTCCAGAATCTTTCCCCACCAGTTACCTGTATTTCTTTGTGTATGTTTTTATGTTTCAATGTCCATGTCTGAAAATGTCATTGATATTATATATATTCTTTATATGTCAAATTATTTATATTCTATTTATTTCTCATTTGCATGATGACCAATGTTTTTTGTGACAGTAAGAACAGTAAGAACTACAGCACATATACCATCTGTACATGCAAAGCCCTGGAGGCATGATGGAGAGTTTTCATTGAATTTTAATTCTGTGGGCATGACATACTAAATCGTGCACACAATTTAGTTTAACAAGCCCACTAAATCTTAAATCGAGCTCACAAAAATCCTATGCCCAATTTAATTTGTTCAAGCTCTGGAATTAATTTTTAATGAAAATTTTACATTTTTCCTATTTGTCTTCTTGCCTAAAGAAAATGTGACCACAAAGTCATAGGCTGGAATGAAGTGTGCAAATACTACGGGTTTTAGGGAAGGGAATTTATTTGCTGAAAAATTGGTAAAAATGTATCATATGTCTCCTTTTCCATCTTATTCTGCTAGACCTGGCATTTGCCCAAACAAAGTTTTAAACAGCTCTATTGTGGAAATTAGATGTTTACTATCGTGCTTTTTCAGTGTTGATTCGTGAGCAGAGGGTAAGGGCGGATATGAGTACCGATCCAATACCAGAGCTGAGGGTAAGGGCGGATATGAGTACCGATCCGATACCAGAGCTGAGGGTAAGGGCGGATATGAGCACCGATCCGATACCAGAGCTGAGGGTAAGGGCGGATATGAGCACCGATCCGATACCAGAGCTGAGGGTAAGGGCGGA
>JAODKE010000055.1:10560328-10570518 GCA_026779605.1 Mormyrus hasselquistii
TTTGAATTAATTTGAAGAGGTGTTTGCACTATTTTAATTTACATGCATATGGTTTTTGAGTTATTTATGACTGTTTTAATGCAATTTGAATAGTTGACTACTTAGTAGCACTGAAACTAAGTAAGAATAATAATGGATATTAAAATCACCAACAATTAAAACTCGGTCGTATTCTGGCATCATTCCAAACAGAAGATCAGAGAAATCATTGCATTGCAAGTCCTTGTTTTATCTAGATCGCCGTGCACGTGGATACTCCTCCTTTTCGTACCGTTGTATTAAATAACTACGATCCAGAAGGAAAAAGTTCGATCAGTGAATAAGCTTGACTCACCAAAGCTCATCCAGGTTTCAGTTACGCACAGCAAGTCCAATCTACCGGAAGTGGGAAAGTAATTCAGGAAAAATGTTTTCTTCCCTTCATTCTTTCATCCCTGCCTGCACCGCTGAAAACAGCAAAAGGCACCCCTTTAATCTTGCATTTCTGTAACTCCCATCTTCGAATGCTTTCTGTAAGCTCTGTGTGAAAGTGTTTTAACTAACCTGTGCAATTTTCACTATTGTAGCTACAATAAAGCCAGATTTATAAGGGGATGCTTTTTCTGGCAGCGGGGGTGCATTTCGCATTTCTGTAGCTCCCCTCAACAAGTGCATGGAAAATATATCCTCGCACTGACCCCAGTATCAGGAACGTTTTTTTTTAAAAAAAAAAATGGAGACGGTGTCTTCTGAGCTATGTGGTGGAACACTATGTTAGCCATAGATTATAAGGAGACCCAGACGTTTAAAAAAATGAGCAACGTTTATTTTTTTCTTTGTGAAAATAACAGTGTTACTGTACGCCCGCTTCACACTTCATAATTTAACAATCGTTATATCGCCAAGTTCGGGACTGTTGTTTTGAACTTTTGAATCGATATTAACATGCATGTTTTTTTAACAAAATACAATATCGTACATGTTATACACGTTTTATGAGTTTTCATAAATAAAAATGATCTCTTTCACACGTCACAAACTTTCCTTTCGCTTTTTTCAATGGTGTGCGGCAAATTGTACGGCAGGGGTGCTTTTTTTCGGCATAACATCACCTTGAAATGCGATCACGCCTTTGGCATGCGGGTGAATACAAATCGATCTATTGTTTTACATGCAGCATGCAGAAACCGTGACATTTGGAAATGGAGTGCACAAGAGGCATTTATTTTCAGTGACTTTTATAAATGACAAAATCCTCGCTCACAGCGTTACTTGCGATGGGAGCAGAGGTGGACATTTCAGGTCCAGAAAGTAAAAATCCAAATCAGGATTTTGTTTCAACCAACCAGTTGAACATAAAGAGTCACAGTCACAGAGTATGTAACTAGTTGGTTGAAACAAAATCCTGGTTTGGATTTTTACTTTCTGGACCTGAAATGTCCACCTCTGGATGGGAGGCCAAACAATTCATTAGCTTACTCAAAAACAACACTATCCAGACAGACATATCACGCGACCCACTTTACTTTATGCATTAATCAACCATAAACCAAATCTTGGTTACATACTGATCTCATGTTAATTCATCATTAATTAATATTTTATCTCTAGCAGTTTCTATATTGAATTGTTTGGTCAGCCGTAATTTTTTACCTGCTTGAGCAGAGAGGATATTTCTTGCCTAAATATTCTTCTAAAAGACATTCCGAGGTGAGGCGATAGCATAGCTGGGGTCTAGGAGCTGTGGCCGTAACCTGTCACGTAGTGGCTGTCGCCTCATCGACTACATCTTAAAGCGATTGTCTCGGTCTGTTTTCCAGATTTCTTGGCACAGATGAGTGAGCGATTCAACAGCTGCGTCTCTTTGTTGACATATTTCAGTAGATATTCCGTCAATTCCTGGAGCCTCGTTTTTCGTCAATGTCTTTAGCGCTGTTTCAGCTTCCTCCTTCAGGACCATTGGCTCTTGATCATATGCTCTCTCCTGTAATGCTTCAGCATCATCCAGTTTTTCTTGGTACAGTAACTCTTGCACTCCCTCCACCTTCTCTTGAGTTCTTCTGCATCATTTAGTGTTTCTCCTGTAAAATCCCTCAGTGCTGCAATTCAAGGCTTGAATTTCATCTTCACTTCTTTCAATTTGAGAAAAGCAGTTCTTCCTTTCTGTTTTTCCAGCTCCAGATCTTTACACATTCCTTTGTAATACCTTGCTTTGTCTTCTCCAGCTGCTCTATGAAATTTTCTGTTCAGCTCCACCAATTCCTCCCTTCATCCTTTTGCTTCGGCGTTTCTATATTCAAGAGCAATCTTCAGCGTCCCTTCCAACATCCACGTTGGTCTTCTCTCTCTTTCTTGTCTTCATACAATAGTGACCTCTCTCTTTCTTCCTGTATGATATCCTCAGTGTCGTTTCATAGTTCATCTGGCGTTTGATCACTTGCACTCAATGCATCAAATCTATACTTTGGAGACAGTCTTTAAAAGCAGGTGGTGTATGTTTGATGTTGTGCTTTGCTTCTTGTGGCATTGCTTTCATTTTCTTCAGCTTGAACGGTGGTCCGTTCCACAGTCGGTTCCCGGTCTTGTTCTGACTTTTGAAATTGAACTTCTCCGTCTTCCCCTTACACAGATGTAGTCAATCAGGTCACAACGCATCCCCTCTGGTGGGGTCCCTGTATACAGTCTCCGTCTATGTTGATGGAACTATTTTTTTGCAATGAAGAAGTCGTCGGTTTTGCAAAATTCGATCGCGCGTTCCTATCCCCCCATTTCCCAACTACCCGTCATTCTTCCTTGTCCCCCACTTTTGCGTTCCAATCACTAGTGATTATTAATACATCTTAGTTGCATGTTTGAACAATTTCATCCTGCAAAAGTATCTTCAATTACCTTAGCCTTAGTGGTTGGCACATAATGTACATTTCCACAATAGTTGTGTTGACTGGTCTTCCCTATAGACTGTGTTGTACTTCAAGACATATCCTGAGCTGTTCTTCTTGACAAAGAGGCTGACGCCATTCCCCTTTGATTCCTCACTCCCAGAGCACTAGATCATATGGTCGTCTGATTGAAAATGACTGAAGTCACTGAGGATGTGTCACACTGGGAGGACGCACGGAGCATAGACAAAGCGGAGGATGTCAAAAGTCAGGGCGAAAACGGGGTTTGTTGGAAGCCGCACTACGAAAGGCAGGCAACACTAGGGCTGACATAACAATGACCGGACTGGGGAAACAAACGGAAACGCGGACTAAATATAATGGACTAATTGACAACGATCGGGGACAGCCGGTGAACATGGGGAATCCACACGAGGTTGATGAGGGGGGCGTGGCACACTAGAGGAACAGACGACCGGGACATGACAGGGTGTCGATATATCATGTTCCATTTCATGTTTGACAACATCCAATTTGCTCTCATTCATGCTTCTCACATTCCAAGTCTCAGTCATTAATGTGTGTTTGCAGCTGTTTCTCTTCATTTTCAGTTGTGCCACACCAGCAGATGAAACTCCTGAGAACAAAGTTTTACTCCATCCACGTCATTTCAGTCTTTGAGGAAGCAGCTCTTCCTCAGTCACATATTATGTTCCTTCCTACCTGGGGGGCTCATCTTCCAGCACTATATAAGACAGTATCTCATTGTCATGCATGGCTTATCAATGGCTGTTTTTTTTTTTCGGGAGTGGACGGCCGCATCCTTCTCCCAAGTCTGGAAGCTCTGCTTGGGTGACCCTGCTGGTGTTAGAAATACCGGCAGCATAGCTTCCAGCATCACAGTAACACAAAAGTCACCACGGTACGACAAACTGACGAACAAGTGGTGGATTACATCACTAATTTGCCATAAACAAAAATGACTTATTTATCCAGTCAAGTTATTTAAGACTTAGAGCACATATTAGGCCTACTATGGAAACGGAATGATCCAAGTACCCTGTAGACACACAGTACTGGGGATTCCATATTCAAAAATCCACAGCCTTTTATGGACTAATGGCATTAGCCTAACGTGCTGACATTACATATGTCGTGCCCCAATCGTCCACTCCTCCCGTGTGCCACGCCCCCTCATGAACCTTGTGTGGAATCCCCGTGTTTACCAGCTGTTCCCGCTTGTTGTCATTAGTCCATTGTATGTAGTCCGCGTTTCAGTTTATTTCCCCAGTCCGGTCATTGTAATGTTAGCCTGCGTTTTTGCCTGTTCCCATCGTGATTAAACCCCGTGTTTGCTTCAACTGTTGCGTCCTGCACCTGCACCTGTATCTGTGCTCCCGGTGCTCTTGGTCACGACGACATATTTCTCTTTATTCATTATTACTGAGTACAGGTTTGGGGCCCTATAGATGTTCACTTCACTTAGAAATTAAAATGGGGTGAGTTTCCCGAAGTCTTCTTAATGTTACATTGTTCATGAGTTCTGTTTTTTAACATAGAACTTTCAAACAACATAGCGTTAAGAAGTCTTCGGAAACTCACCCCAGTTCAGTAGCTAATGCCAATTAATGTACGTTTAATTATTGGATAGTTGGGTCGACCACTAAAGTAGTTTTTGTGGCTCTTTTATAGTAATTGACTTGTTTTTGTTATAGTTTGATTTGTTACGTTCTTTTTTTTCTATGCCGTTGCTCTAGTCCCATTTCCAGCCCCCATAAGATTGTACATGTTGTCTCTTTGTATGATCACTTGTAAATATATTACTGTAAAATTTTGGTCGTCCTTATTCGTCCTCCTTAACCATTTATCTCCATCCCTTCACTCATACTTCTGAGCAGTAACAAACATTCACGCTAATGCATTCACGCTAAATTACAAAGCTAGATAAATGTTACTTCCCTGGAGTATACCGAGAAGACCCCCCCCATCTCCTAAAGGATCGTAAAGTTAGTCCACTGCTAATCTGAGTGATACTCCTTGTTTCATTTCAATGCAGTCTGACGTCATACTCAAGCCTCGAGTGTCATCCAGGATAACATACGCCAAACACCACATGCCATGCCAGATCTCCGCCCTAATCACAAACACTTCCTTACTCTGATCTCACACACCCCAACTTCCCTACAACTATTTTCACTCATGGCCGAACTAACTTCAGCGATGGACTACTTCAGTTCCCCCAAGTCCGGCAGCAAGCATTAAACCTCTCAACGTCATTTGCCGTTCGTTTGGTGGGTCTCACTCAGCCGCGGCATTGACCCTTCCTTTTGACTGCTCAGACCTGCCCACATGGAGGTGTGCTGTAGTCTACAGTACGTCTCAGCAATCGGTGAGGCGTACAATAAGAAGTACATTCATTTCTTCAATTGTTTTGTATTGATAGTCGTTTTACTCCAGAACGGATGAACTACCGCTGAGGCAAAAATCAACATTTTAGACAACAATACAATGTAAATCTGCCAGTAAACTAATCATAAAAATGATAGAAATTGACGTTACAGTGCAGAGTGTGAATGACCTATACTATGTTTAAGAGCAAATACCTGTGTTTCAATTCATTCAAAAGAAGTATGTAAACAAGCAAATAGATATGCTGTAAACGTTAGTATTATTAGTAGCATAGACTGAAAATTTAGATTGTGTGCCTGATAAAGTAATAATGCCATCAACTGCAAGCTTAAAGGATTACCGTAAGGATAAAATCTTTCTGAATTTCACAACTTCGCATCCTGTGCCTTGTGTTATGACCACTTCTTTGGAATCCAGGATGTTTTTTTCTATCTTTCAATATTTCCACTGTATAAGGCATCATTAGATTCAGCATGTTCTTTGCTTTGTGGAAAGGTTTGACTGTAATGAGGTCATCTCATATAAATGTATACAGTACATGTTGTTTTCCTGTCTGTGTTTGCATATGCTACCAATCAAAATGTATTTTTCTTAATCGTCATTAGTCAAAAGGGTATTAGGGGGGCCTAGTGGACATCTGAGAAATTTTAGGACAAGTGTCGTGTAATATACCAGGCAATGCAGTCTCCTGGCCGGCAGAGGGCGGAAGTCTGGCTGACAGACCCGTCTTCTCCAGAGGCGTCGTCATCATTTCCGTGCTCTGACTTCCGCTCGTTCGCGCATTTCCTGCTGGCTCGAGCTCTGCGCGAGCTGTCCGGTTAGAAAACTACTTTTCCGAGATGAATACAGTATTATCGCGGGCGAACTCATTGTTCGCCTTTTCGCTCAGCGTCATGGCGGCGCTGACCTTCGGCTGCTTTATCACCACGGCCTTTAAGGACCGCAGCGTTCCGGTGGACATCCACGTCTCCAAAGTGATGCTGTGAGTAACGCGCCGCTCTATTCGGCCCGATGAGCCCATCTAAGTGTTAATCCGTGCGTATGTTCTCTGGACCACAGCCTGTGTCCACTGCATAAATCAGACCGTATGCACTCAGACCACCTCTGTGCACAGGGATGAATATTTATTTAACGGCACTATAAGTATATTAGTGCTACATAAGTAACAGTTTAGCACACATCGGGTCCGTTAACTCTGCAGCAATTTATCCTTTTGTAATCAACGAAGATCCAGTTTCTCATCGCAGGTCTGGTGCTGCATTTGTATTAAAAGCGATAACCTTCTGTGTATCGCGCATATGTGCCCCGGCGCTGTCTGCAGCTCCCCGTCTCTCTGCAGCCTATTTGCAGCGTTTCCGGTCCTCTGGTTACTGGTACTAAAGCTCCTCGTATTTACACTTTGAATTAAAAATTAGACGCAACCTCCTAATAATAGACTTTCTTCATGATAATGTAAATCTTCCAGTGCACCAAATCATTGGGTTAAAAGTGAAGTTACCAAATCGTTGTCAAATATTGTTTTGTTGCATCTCTTTGCTCCCCCTTAGGAAAAACGTGGATGACTTCACTGGCCCAAGGGAAAGAAGTGACTTGGGCTTCCTTACGTTTGATATTTCAGCTGATATCCTTCAATATGTGTGATGTTGCAGACTGAAACCAGCTCCTCGCAGACTGTGTGTGTCCTGCTTTGCTTTCAGGTGTAACAGTGTTTGTCAGTTATGAATTAACGCCCTGACGCTGTCAGTTTTCATAAGACGGCTTCTGTTTGCGTCAAAAGGTTGGTGTTTCTCCTTAACCGCGATCACATCTGCAGCCGATTTTTGACTGGAACGTGAAGCAGCTGTTTCTCTACCTGTCGGCTGAGTACACCACTAAGAGTAATGTGAGTGTCGGCTCCTGCGGTGCGCTGTGGCTCAAGTATTTTAAATCAAATATGAACTTAATTGGTCAAATGTCAAAGGTCTCTCTCAGTAGATGACCTCCATGCCGCCCTGGCAGTGTCCCCTTCCTCCCGCAGTAGTCTCCAGCTTGTTTGCGCCTCCGTTCTTGCGCTGTCACCTGTGTGTTGGTAGCGCAGCTTTATGAGCTGCCAGCAGGTGTCCCCAGAGTACCAAAATGGAGCATTAATCGGCTGCATCCCCATCCAGCCTGTGTTCACTGGTCGTACTTGTGACAGTCTGGTGGCCATTTGGTGAATGAATGCTGCTTTAAAAAATGAAGTAATGGAAAGTAAATCAAGAAATGGCTTATTTTGGCGTTTGGTCCATTTTGGCTGATTAACATTCCTAAAGGAACGCTGTCGCAGCCCAGCATTTTAGGCGACTGAGCCTTTGGGGTGAAGTCACATGACCTGGTGCCTTTCCAGGCCTGTGCAGCTGAACTGATGAGTATCTTCTTCCAGGCATTGAACCAGGTGGTGCTCTGGGATAAGATCGTGCTGAGAGGAGAACAAACCAAGCTCTACTTGAAAGACATGAAGTCCAAATACTTCTTTTTTGATGACGGCAACGGTCTTCGGTAAACTTATTTTAATTCTTCACTGCCAAAAGTTATTTTTTTTATATGAGAATATCTCCATCAGGCTTCATGCCTGCAGAGTAGTCTGTCATGTCGTACTGTGCCTGCATTTTAGTGGCACCAGAGGGCGCTATTGAACAAGGACTCTGTTCACAGAACTCCCGTTTGTTATGTAAAAGATGATGATAATGAACAGAAAATTCACTTCTAGCCTGTCACCGATAGCAGACAAGTTCTAACCCGCTGTCCTTCTCTGCAGGGCCAACAAAAACATCACCCTGACATTGTCGTGGAACGTGGTGCCAAACGCAGGCATCCTGCCCTTAGTCACAGGCTCCGGACACAAGTCGCTGACTTTTCCTGATACTTACGAAACCGCAAAGAGCTACTGATCTCCCCCCCCCCCCTCACATTTGGACAGTCTGTTGTTTGTCATATTCGGTTTTATGACTTTTAATAAAAGCTACACCTGGTAGCAGAGAGGTCAGTGTGTTTTTCAGTTTTAATGCAGTTTGAGAGGGTTTTTCCTTCCCTTTTTATAGCTGCTAAATTCAAAAACTACCCCCCCCCCCATTAGTTTGGCAGATGACTTTGTGAGCATTGTATTGGCGAATTGCCTTTGAGAGTCACATGACCCTGTACATCTGCTTCTACTCAGTTCAATCACACTATAGTGTTGGTGTAGTTTTAGAACAAATATACTCTTGCTTTTGCTACAGATAGCTTTTGAATTGGGAATATTTTTGTTAGCTGTTCTTGTGCAAGACAGCGGGTGGCAGCAGAGCGCCCAGAAAGCTTAAGTCTTTGCTAACTTCCTACTGATGACAAGAATAAGGGGAAATCTGTTTTTACCTTTGCGTGTCTGGCAGGGGGTTAGCGAAAAGCAGGTCAGGAATGTTCTGTGACTAGGCAGACGCAAAGACCATCTTGATTCTGTTTTGCTCGTGTTTTAAAAAGAACGAGGCAATTACAGCTGGAAGTCGATGTAAAAGGAATGTGTGCAGCGACGTCCCTCACCCCGGAAGTTTGCAGGAACGGAGAACTGCCTTTTTATGGACACGTCTGTGACACGCCAGGCTTGTGCTGTGCTTGGCGTAGCCGGACGCCGTCATGCCGAGAGCCACGTGAAAAGGGGACGGCAACTCTGAACATTTGAGTCAGGATGGAATATCTGCACGAGCACCAGACGTCCTGCCAGTTATACGTGTCACTGTGTGGTGTTACCCCCCCCCCTTCCCCCCCCTCCCCATATGATAAGTATGCACACATTAAAGTAGCCGGTACTGTGTAATATTGCGGCCCGATGATGTGATCCGCAATTCTCTGTGCTCCATTCTGGGAGAGAAGACCCCGACTACATGGTTTCATTTATACTTTCGAAAACGAAGTACTATATATAATATATTTTGCTGTTTGTGGTTGCTGTGTCCGGTTTAATCTGGCAGCATTTGAATCTTTTAATAATTGAAAACCCGTCCGTCTTTCATAAGTAGTCTCTCCTGTTTTCCTGAAGTAGCTGGGCTGGACATGCCTGTTCCTAGTTACCACCAAGCACTGTGGCTCTCTGAAGTGTGAGAAGTCTTGGCCCTGGAGGGATAGAACTGTGGGGTGCTGAGTCAGGTGAACACCCCCCCCCCCCCCCGGAACCAGAACCCCTGGGTAACGCAATTGAAAGACCTGGCTGGTCTCAACATCAAAGCCTCCCCTGCAAAATATCTAGGCGATAGGACAAGTGCCGACCATTGAATTGAGGGCCAATTGTGTGTGTGATTTATTTTTTTATTTGTGTATTCTTTTAAACCACCCAGTCTGTGGTTTTATGGGGGAGTGAGGGGTTACAGGGATAATATAAAACAAATGACATAATTAAATGGCGGTCCTCTGGCTTTTGGGAGCAGAGATATCCATTGTGTGTCACAATAGAAACCAACTGGTCCAAGGTAGCTTACATCATTGTTTCAGTTTGGGTCAAACGCTGTCAGACGGTCAGATCTGTTTAATGAGCCTTTGCTGATATCCTGGGTTCAAACATGCTGGTCTTCAAGCATTGGGGGTGGTTTGATGTTCTGAGGGGCAGTTATGTAGGCCGACAGAACCTGAAGGAATGTTCCAGACTCTTCATGCAAAAGCAAGCTGTATCAAAGGCGTATCTCCAGTAGGACCGACGTCAGGAGCATCCTCTCTGCTCTTGTGGGTCCTATTTCCCTAAGAAAAACATAAAATATGAAACATCAAAATGGCTGTTAGATGTTGTTTTTGAGCTGGTGTCCTTGAACACTGGTCTGCTGTTTTGTGCAGAAGAGATTGATTCTGCTGAAGAGACACACCCTCATCCAATAGCACAAGGCCTGGAGCCTGACCCAGACAGCACAGTGCCCAAGGCAGGGGTATATCCTGGATAGGATG
>JAODKE010000055.1:10570618-10581883 GCA_026779605.1 Mormyrus hasselquistii
AAGATCAGAAACGTTATAATATCGATTCTGCTCGGAATGAACCGAATGGATTTTTTTTTCGTTTTTAAGCCCTGGTTTGGGTTATAGTCATTAGCCAATCACATCACTTTAAAGTAGCAGGGGGCGGAGTCCCTCATGGTTTGGTCTGGCTCCAGAGCAGGGCCTGCCTGTCATGCTTCAGCACAGCAATCTGTGCACGCGTTCGGTTCAGCTCAGCAATTTACGCCAAAATGTCCTGCAATGGGTGTCTTCATCATAATGTTATTTTTGAGTAAGTATTAATTGTAAAATCTACCATAGAAAAGTACTTAGTTTCCTACAAACTGTTTATTGCTTCAAAGGCATTTGAAATAGCAATTACTTTGAAAATGACACATGCAAGTGGTGATTCCCATTTAGTCTCATCAGTTACTAATAAAAAACAAATGGAGACTTTAAACTTGACTCGGACTTTGTAGGGCCGCTCACTGCTTTCCCCCTGGCCTGTATAATGGTTCTTAGAGCGTACCACAGCATCCGGAGCCCCTCTGCCTTTCCGATCCCGAATTATGGACTGTTAAAGCTCCCCGGAGGCCCTGAGAGATCACTTTTCTGTCCTTTACGTCATTTTCAAACCTGCTAAGGTGGCACCTTCGTGTCACGGCTGAGACTTGGGGCTGGAATGACAGAGCATCACGCTGTTAAATGCAGTTAAAACGTGGAAGCTGCCGTTACTGGATAACATACAAGCAACAGCTAGTCAGGAAGAAAAGGCACATACAATACAACATATAATACATACCTGACACTGCTGCAGTGTTATGCTTTATCCTAATATCATGCTGAAGAATATGGTTCATCTTTGAATTCTTTGGGGTGATGAAAACTGCTCCCTCTGTAAGCCAGGTGTGAATGTCACAGGGGAAAAGATAGTGTTCAGAATCCCAAAAAGACAAAGTCTCGAATCCTGAGGCAGGTGTACCTCGTAGCTGTGCAGTACCTCTGAGACTGGGGGGGGCTATGAAGTACCACCCATCTCCAGTGATCTGTAGTCAGTATGCAGCTGCGTACCAATCCTGAGGGTAGCAGCATTACTCAGAAAGGCTGCCTGTCACATCTAACCTGAAAGCCTCCTGCGGCGCCTCTACGCCCCCCCCGGTCCACCGGGGCCAGGGTAAGTCAGCCGCGCCACCCCACACGGACGCTTTGTTTGCGAGTCGTGGCTGCTTTAGCTCCCTGCTCTGTGGCAGGGCTCGAGGATATAATTATGCCGTGTGTATCCTTTGAATGACTTTCAGGAGCTGTATTCTCACATCACTACAGGACTGCCGGTCCGTCGGTCTCAGTCTTAGGGACGAGCATAAGCATGGGAGGCGTGGTGACGGTATGCGGTCATGAGGAAAGCAGGATGTCTCTCCTGAAGGATTCTCACTGAAAGTAGCAGAAAGAAAAATAATCATACCAACACCATCCCATAATCAATAACGGGATTCTAGAGTAGCCACTCATATCTTCAAGATGAATCTGCAATTCATCTTTATAACTCATCTTTGTTGTCAAATGCTGTGCTGCCCCTCCCCTCCCCCACCCATGTGTATGTTCTCCATACCCTGAACCTCAAAGAATTTTCCGGCTCCCACTCTGCTCCTAGAGCCCGTAAATTGTTACAGATTACTGCCCCCCCCCCCCCCCCCCCAACAAAAAAACCCCCCCGACACCCCCCCCCACGCCCTCTCCGCCCCCCCCAGAGACCCCCCCCCCCCCCCCCCCCCCAGCTCATTTGTGCAGGGCAGGACTGCCAGCTCCAACACCACCCCCCCTTTATGTGGCGATATCCTCACACCCACCTAATGGATCTGATATCTGGCTTAAGATGCAGTGTGTTTCACACGCGTGTCTTCGGGACACACCGCACCATGTTAACATGTTTGTGCCTCTTTCTAGCATATGTCTAGGATGGGGGATTGCCTGATAAGGTAGAGAATGATTTAGCTTTTATTTTTCCCGAAAATGTTCAATATAATATTTAGGTAACCTTCCAAAAGCGATGCCTCTGTAAATGTTTGATAGGTGTCAGATGTGCAGTTATTTATTCCGGTAAATGAGAGTGGAGGTGGTTTTCCGCAGAGATGGATTGTGGGATAAACCGGGTGTTCTGTATTGATGGAATGTGGGATAAGCGTCACACTTTATGGTGCAACGAAACCCTCGGAATTTGGACGCGCTTCGATGCCGTAGGCTGATTAAGCGAGACCCCAAGCTGTTTCTCTTTAGGAGATTTTTCCACTGCAGAACACCTTCAAGTTCATGGACAGATGTTATGTTTTTTTTTTTTTTTTAAATCAGGTTCACGAATACAGATGTTAACGATTACATGCCACCTTACAGAATCTATGTCGCCATGCGTGGGAGCTGTCGGGGTCAGAGGTCACCGCCAACTCAAAGGTTTCGAGTGCAGGGTTGCTAAGTCCCAAGGGAAGGTAACATCAGTGCTGAATTTCTCAATGTGATTACACAAGAGTGAAGCTACGCAAAACTCCGCAATGTCTTGAATGTTTAAAGGAATTAATAGTCCGTATTCTTTTTTTTTTTTTTTGCAGGCTTCTAGGGACTGTAGGCTGGCTCAGGTGGAGTTAAAATATGTCATGTTGAGTAATGCACAGCCGTTATGTTAGGAAATGGCTCACGCTTGTGTTACGGTATGAACTACAGTAACAGATGGACAAGCTGAAGAGAATTCCAGCCACTGGATCAGTACTCACTCATATATATATATATATTTTAGAAAGATCATATGTTTGAAATGAGTCGGGTATATTTTTTTTTACAGACTACAAGTCCTGTTCTATAAACATTAATGACTTTCGTATTTCTCTGACCTTGGACTGGTCTTCAAATGCTTTCCTCTGTCTACTGATGTACACCAGCAGACTGCCTGCTTTTAGAGTACATCAGTACTGTTTAGTGCCTCTCTTGTTTTGCTATAGTGAGCACTGGGTTTCCCAGGCAACCGAAAATATTGACCTTTAACTGCAAAAATCTATGTCCCTTTGTCACCTTTGAGGATTATTATTGGGCCATAATTTGTTTCATTTGACAAAGTGCATATTTTGCTCTAGTCCATAACCGCAGAGGTGTGAAAGGTCCTGTACGTCGGGGTTCCTGAGGGTTGTTGCTGCGTGTCCATACCTGTGATCGGTATTTGAATGCCTTGCCCCTAAATGACAGCATTCAGAGTAGGCTCCAAGGTCAAACCTGCAGCCATGTTGGAATTCGGTCATATAGCACAAGTGCGGCTTGTGAAACGTGTCCCAGCTAAAAATACAAACATGCCCTCTTTTTTTTTTTCATAAAGGAAACAGCTGTCCAGTCCTTAGCCCCCCATGCTGTACTGGGAACACCAGGCCAGTAACGCCGTGTCCGGATGGCATCCCGGGAAACTCTTCCCGCGCACGTTTCCTATTTGCGCATATCGTGGAGGAACGACGAGGGAAGTGCGTCTTTTCTAGAACCGCCTGACGGACACCGCAGTGCACCTGCTATGGCGGTCAGCCTTGGCACCGCCGTCACCGGATCACTGGTGGCGTGACCCTTTTGTGTCGCTTCATGCCTCGTGCTGTTTGGTTGTGCATCTTTCTCAGCCAGCTGCTGCCCCTGATAGCATTAGCTTGCTAGCTTCACCTGCTATGATCAGGCTAACTGCTAATGGCTAACAGTGCTTTGAGTTTTTTTTTATCGATTTAATGCTCTGAGCATGGAATTACGAAAGGTAAGTTTTTTTTAGGTCAGTTTCTAGTTTTAAGTACTTGTAATAAGAGCAGTTTGTTGTTTTGCTGCTGCTGTTTCAAAGATCACTTGTCATGGCTCAGTTTTAAACTGTATTCGAACCGTTAAACTAAAAATAAGTTGAACAAATTGTAATAAAATCAGTACTTGGGTATGTGTGTGGGCTCTCACAATGACACACCGGCAATCCCAAACGGCGACATAATGCAAGACGGCCTCCCGTTGCAGCTGTGTTCATGGGAGTCAATCTCATAAACATCAGCAGGCCGGATATTTTAAATTAATTTTGAAACGTTTTTAAGTGTGACAACTCCATTTTGTTTTAAGCACCCCAGAGGCTGGGGCGTGCCTGGCTAGTGGAGTGCGGACTCACACACACCTTATGGGAAACTGGGCTGCCCTCATACCCGAGGTCACAGGTCTTTGGGAAATTCAATGGCAGGAAGAGTGTTAGATAGAGAATAATGGGCCTTCTGAGGTAATATATGGTGTGAACTGCAGTGATGCCGTGAAAGACTATCTCAGAATCTGGAGGCTGGGCACATTACCCCCTTTCCTTCCTGTCCAGGGGGATGTCGGCCCTTCTCTAAGAAGCTGTTGTGGTAATTAAGACTTTTGTTGAAGTCAAACTGTATCCAGGAGACAAACTAACAGCTTCTGGGCACGCCCTGCACCTCCAGCCAAGATGCAGAATGTTTCACCAGGACTGTGACGGTGTCACTCAACACCCTCAAGTTCATTGTGCTCGCAGTCACATTCGCAGCCAGTCACTGCTGCTTAACAGATTCCTCTTGCGCAGGTGACCCCAGATCTGATTAGGAAGGGATTCACATGTCTTTCTGTTTTGTTTTCACGGGTACATGCTTGGGCCGTGATGATACCTGCAGATAACATGACTTTCCTTCCCCGTCCGAATCAGTGCCAGGAATTTTACACGTAACTGCAGACACACTTCTAGGGCTACATGGTGGTGATAAATCTTAAACGCGGGCCAGAGTGCTGAATCCTGAACGTACAGAGGTGTCCGGATCACCAGGAACAGAACAACTCCTACACAATAAACATGGAAGAGGTGGATCAGTGGAGATGTTTCCTCCTCCTTCCTGGTGTCATGTATGTGTGTGTCTGTGTCTCTGTGTACATCTGTATGTGTGTGTCTGTCTATCTATCTCTGTCTGTCTCTCTGTCTGCACACACTCCTCTTGGTAACCCTGGCTCTTCCGCATAATGTGGAAAATGTGAAACAGGTAACTCTAAATTCAGCTTAGTCGCATGAAAAACGACCGGTGGTTTGCATTACCGCTGCGAGCCGCATGCCAGCTGCAGGCAGGAATGCATCCTGCAGAGAATCCAGCCGCCATACAGTAAGTCAATCGCAGGCTAATTGCAGCTAATTCCCTCAGACCTGCGTTTGTGTGTGAGAAATTTTACACCGGTGCAGTTTTCTTCTCTGTAGTGAAAGTTTTTCAAGTATTGGACACGTCAAGTTTTAAGAACCGCTTGTGGCCCCCATGGCGATGCATCGTTACGCCTAGTCGATAGGAATTGCAAATTGGGAGGGAGGGAGGGGGGGGAGATGGCGTTTAGATCATGTATCTTTGGGGCAGGTGGTTATATAACAATAAAGCGTCAATGCAAGACCTGTGGAAGCCATTTGCCCGGATTACTGAGGTTCGGTGATTCATCGAATTGTCAAAATGGTCTCGGTGTGGAGGAAGGTGTGTCTGACTGGAGGAGAACCAATGGCTTTTTCCACATCGGCATTAGTCCGGTGACTGGTCCTTAATGCCAGAACAGCGGTAGTGTGGGTGGAACCCTTGGCCAGCGACATTAAAATGAACTGCTCTAGGTAGCAGCTAGTGTTTACGGCTCTGAGGGGGCGGGGTTTTGGGGAGAGGGGGGAGAGGGGGGTTCCAGGGGCAGCCTTTGATTTCTGGACAGATGGAAGTTATCAGCTCAGCCTGGAAAGTGGGGGCCACAGTTCAGCCCTGAAGACGTATGATGCACTAGACCCCCAAATACCTTTGAATTGTTAAACGGGGAGGGGGGTACCAAGTAGATTTTTATATTTCTTTTTTTCCCAGAATGCCCCAGTGCTGCAAAACACTCTGACCCTCTAAAGCACTTTCACATTGCAGAGGCTGTGAAATATTCTGGGTTTGACAAATGTGGCATGAGGCAAACATTGTGAAAGTTCCAGAGCAGATCTGGAGGCCTTTGTGGCGTGACAGAGAAGAGAAGGATTAACCATGACTGTTAGTCTCGTTCGGGTCCCGAGTCCATCCTGAGAGGCATCGGGTATGACATATGAGCCCACCCCAGATGGGATGGTGCCTGATGCAGGTCACATGATCGCATGTTTCTCAAACCAGTCATTGCTTTCTCCCGGTTCCTTGTGAACTGGGGGGGGGGGTCACGTTGGCTAGTTTGAGAAACCTTGGTTTGGAGACGGCTGTCGGTCCATCTGAAGCGCATGGGTTGGTTTTTGACTGGAGGACAGGTCACTGGCACATGGGGGGCGTGGGGGGGGGAGGGGTGCCCATTGGACTCTCCTCCCTTGAGTGAGACGCAGGGCACGTCGCTGCGTTCTTCTCTTCCGACTTTCTGTCTCCTTGGAGCCGCCGTACCACTGTGGCCGTGGCGTTAGAGTCGACGCCCCACCCACCCCCCCCCCCCCCCCCCCTCCCTCCCCCCCCCCGCCCCCCCCCCCCCTCCCCCCCCCCACCCCACCCTCCCGCCCCCCCCTCCCCGCCGCCCCCCCCCTGGGGGTGCGGGCCCGGCCCCGGCGCCCGCCTCTCCCCCCCCCCCTTCCCTCCCCCGGCGCCCCCCCCCCCCCCCCGGGCGGTGGGGCAGGTCCCCCCCCCCCCCCCCCCCCCCCCCGTCATAGTTCTGTGCCATTCCACCGCACCGGGGTCTAGCCTGGCTTTCTGGATAATCCCCGTTCCTCCCACAGCTTCTGCATCCTCTCGACCCACGTCGCACCGTTTCTAATGCTCGTCTGTGCCCTGCCGCCCCGTTTCTCACCTCACACCGTGTGCTGGATTATTCTGATAGGGATCGCGGGGTCTCCTTGCTACTTTAAAACATATTTCCGTCAGAGGGAACTGGGGGCCGGCATTGGCTAATCAGACACAGTGTGCCACATTATGCAGGAACATGCAAACTTTGGTACATAAACTCGCAGTGAGGAAAAGGTCAGCTTCCCCGAAACACGCGCCATCACTCTCTGATTCTATATTCACACACCATCACAACGTTGTTTTATTACATAGATATTTTAAAGGTATCAGTTTCTAGCCTTGCGTTTGGAAATGTTCCCCTGTTAAAAAAACAAAAAAAAAAAACTTCAGAAATGTTTTTCTGCTGTGGTCATTATGCTATTATGGCTGTTTGTTTAGGTTGCATATGTGAGACACTCTGTCTCCTTGCTGGCTGACCGCTCCCTCAAAAATAGAAGAAAATAGAAAAATACAAGTAGAATAGCATCTCATTTTAATATCAGTACAATGTTGGGCAGTCATGGGTCTCCCCGGGTTGTGTAAGGTCACGGACCTGACACCCACGTGGGTGGGGCGTCGCAGTGAGTTGGCGATTCTCACTGAGACTGTGAAGACTGGGTTCTGGGGGGGGCATGATCAAACGCCCATTTACGGGAATGTATACTGTGGGAAACCCCCACGTTTAATCATTTTAAAATGATCCACGAGGCACTGAAAACCTGAGGGAGATTTAATTCGAACGTGAGTTGTGAAGCCCTTTGAGGATGAATATATGCTGCACATATTTATCATTTGAAAGAAAGTTCACCAGGTTAATTTATTCCCCTATAAATATGAAAATATTCACCCTTTGTGACAGGCGGTTTGGTATCAGCTGAAGATCAGTAGAAATATGAAGTTAAACAAATGAGGTCCTGAAAAAAGCCTGTAAATTTTTTGCAAGTTATCTGTAATTTTGCAGTGTAAATAAGATTAAGACTGTTGACTCGGTCCAATGAAAACAGAACCAGAGGGAAGCGGAGGACATGGAATATGGCGGAAAAGGACTGAAACCACACTGGAGCGGGGAAACCTGAATCGCTCACCGTTTACTTTGGTCCCGCGCAAGGTCACGTGTGACGGCACTGGATTCAGGCCGAGCCTGACCTCTGCGGCTCCCAGCGGCCGCCGTTTTTATTTTCTCTGTAATTCGATTAGTATTTTGGACCACCAAGGCTTGCTGTGGAAATTCCTGAGGGGAGATAACTCGACCTGGAGAGCAAACATCCTTCACAGATGAGAGTGGTGGCTGAAGCTGGGTCCTGCTGCTGGAAGTTGAGATGTAGTTTTACTGTAGCCTTAAGAGCAGACTGCTAATTTAATGGGTCAGGAACAATACCTTTAAAAAGGCCCCAAAATAAAATACGAAAACCACTCCAGTCTTTCGGGCCCACTTATGAATCACCTGTGACCCTTGTGGGATGGTTCTAATCTTGAATTCGTACCACGGACCTGACGGGACCTGATGTGGCGCAATACTTACGGAGATGTATGTGAGACGGCATCCGATGCTGGGCGTGTGTGCTGGAGAGCGCTCCCTGTTTCAGAAATAGCTAATGACGCTAGCGTTAATGACAGTCCCAGATGGGCGGGTCTCGCTTCGCACAAACCGAGGGTCCTGAGCCACCGAAATGCGCAGTGAAGCTGGACGTGCGGCGGGGAGTGTGCCCGGCCCATCAGCAGCAAGTACAGAGTGACCTCGTTAGCGCAGGAAATGCGACTTCCTGGCGGGTTATTAACAGCCTGGCCCTCAGCGTCACCCTGACCGCGGAGGACAAGCTGCACTATTAAAATGCGACTCGAACGCGAAGTCGGCATTGTCTCACGGCAGGGGGGCGAGGTAACGGCGTGCCCCCCCCCCACCCCTGGCAGCCCCCCCCATCATTTATTTACCCTCATTACAGGTAAATGTCGGGACCCATTTCAATGCCGAGCGAAAAGCAGTCTTCCTCCTGCCAAAGTCCACATCCTTCGTTTCTTGCCCACTGATTAATTTGTCATTAACACTAAATGGCTTCCTTTCTCAGCGCCTAAACAAACACAGAGCAGAGAGGGGAGTGGAGGGGCGGGACGGGACGGGGCCGCTCCTACAGGCCCCCACCCCGAGCCCTGGGCCCCCTCGGTCCAACACCACCCCGGGTCACTCTAAAAATAAGCTGCACGTCCACTGCTTTTCAAGATATGGTCGCCTTAATTGATCTAAAACCACATTACAAAAAGAGAGAAACTGTTTAATGCGTCTTGATTATCTCATAAGGTCAGCAACCACCAGCATGTTGTGTTTCTGTGTGATGTCCTGCCATGCCAGCCCTTGTCCTGACCCCCCGGCGGTGTTTAGCTGACCCTCTCCCCCCCCCTCCTCAAGGCCGTGAGCCGACGCCTTAACATCGTTATTATCTCGCTTCTTCCTCCTTGAGGAAAGGGAAGAGCTCCGATCCACTTGCTTGATAAGCCCCCTGTGACGCATCGCCGTGCCCCCCCTCCCCCCCCCGCATTACCTTCCTCCGCACTCGTTACCCCCGCAGATGGTGGCGAGTGAGGCTCCGTGGGTGTGTTCACCTTGCCCCCTGCCCATCAGGAAAAGGACCACGGGGGAGTGCAGGTGGGTCACGGTACTGCAGGAAGAGGTCAAGGGCCCAGCCCGGCCAAGTACAGTACCTAGGACCGGGCGAGCCAGAGGAGTCTGTTGCCAGAGGGTGGCTTCCTCCGGCTGATGTCATCTGGCCCCCGTGATTCACATGTGGACCAGGACCAGAAGGGGAGCTTAAGCAAGGCGCAGGATGTGTGCTCACTGGAGCTGAACTCACAGGAGCTGAACTCACAGGAGGATACCGCAGTGCTGAGGGAGGCTTCGGCCAGCCGAATGTCACGACCAGCTCCTAAGTGGCCTGCCATTGGCCCGCAGCATGGGACTGCTGATTGGCACAGGGGACATGTGAGTGGATGGGCACTTGGGATTGGGGTCCCATTTGGGGGATGTAACATAGCACAGGCTTTGTGTGTGCCGCTTATTATTATCATGGAGATCCAAAAGGCCCAACAGGAACCAGCTGCCCCCACCCCCTCCCCCACACATTACCTACGGCCACCTGCACCTCTCCTTATTACCGGCCCTGCGCGCTGCCCCCCTGCTAGCCTTGTTTGATGACACCCCTTAACCTGGAGTAATTTCCGGAAGGGGGGGGGGAGAGGGTCCTGCGAGTGAGTGCCAGGACGAACGAAAGCTGTTACTGTGCCACGCTCCTCACCCCCGACCGCATTGCCAGCCACGTTTAGCTCGAGCCCCATGGACAAAAAAAAAACACGGCGCCGCATGAAATACGGCGAAGCGCCGTAAGAATTTCTGAGGCGTACGGACATCCCGCGGGACCTGGAGCACACTTGCCCGCCCAGCTGAATCCGCGGCACCACGCGCCAACTAAAAGGAGGCAGGTGTTTGGGCGGGAGGAGAGTTCGAGCGGGAGGCATGAAGCGATGAACCAAAATGAATGATTTCATGAGGAACACATTACAGATGTGGCGCAATTCTTATGGAAGTGCCATCCCATAATAGTGTGTTGCTTAGTGATCACTAGTTGTTGCCATAAGTGTTCCTGAGCGCTGGCCGTCTGATGCATAGCGTGAGGGATCTTTAAACCTCAGGTCAGCTGAGAGGCCTTGGTACACGGCGGCCCTTGCAGGACAGTAAAGGCAGTAAACTGGGAAACGGCCTTGCCATGGGTGTTGCAGGTGTGAAGATGCTTAAGCTTCTGATCTCAGGAGGGTTAGACCTTCACGAGGCCCACACACTGAGAGGCACCTGGACCTCTTTGGCATCGGGTCAGTAAACCATTGGACCTGAACTGCAGTGAAGTTGCAAACAGAACAGCCACGACTCAGAAATGTAGATGTTTGTGAAGCCGATTCGTCAATGGTAGACTGTCCTGGAGGGCTAGATGGAGATGTGATGCATTCCTCAAACAGCAAGGGCTATTGGGGGGGGAGCTGCCGGACCAAATGGTGAGGGGACAGCATGAAGAATTCTGGAACTCCAGCCTTGTGTCGCTCCAGGGCTGCATCATCTTCAGGGCTCAAGAGGCACCAATATTTGGGAGGAGATGCTGAGAGCCACAGAAGCTCTGGCAGGACGAAGTTGCCTTCAGACATTAAGTCACAGGACATTGGCCAGATGTTAGCTCGCAGGCCACAGTCATCAGTGACAAGATCCTCCGCCTGGTGACAAACACATATAGGAGTACAGCCTCTGTCAGAAAGTACAGAACCACAGGGAGCAAATGCAAGTTGCTTTCATCGCTGACATCACCGCCCCACTCCTGAGCAGGTGGGCCCTGGGACACAGAATGGTGCTGCCTGGCCTGTCTCTGACATCCCACTGGGAGCACATACATCTCCGTCTCACATACATCTCCATCTCACATACATCCCCGTCTCACATACCCCCCCCCCCGTCTCACATACCCCC
>JAODKE010000055.1:10595286-10607574 GCA_026779605.1 Mormyrus hasselquistii
TAACCCATTCCCCCCCCAGTGGGGACCCCCCCCCCCCCATCTATCTACACCCCCACATCACAAACGCTTTCCTGGAAGCTTAAGACCATCTTGACAGGGAGTCTGGGAGGCCTGATGACAGCTTGGGCTTAGCAGGACGTATCTCTCTATAAGAAAAACAGACATTAAATGCCAGAGGAGGAGACTAAAGCAGTGGTCCTGCATGGGAGAACCATCTAACCCTTATTAAGCAACAGTGACGGAACCACCGGCTGTTAACTGGTGACAGCATTTAGCTGCTGAAAATAGTTTATGGTACTGAGGAACTGGTAACATTTTCCAGTTCCCACTGGTTTTATGAATGACTTTGACCTTATTTATATGCTCCCACTGAGCAGTATATTTCACAGGCACAACATCTCGCTTCATTTCTATGCTGACGATGCCCATATTTACCTTTCATTGAAAGCCCATGAACTACACTCGATGATGTATTTAATTGCTTGTCTGATAGGCATTAAGGCTTGGATGTCTCATAACTTTTTACAATTAAACAATGATAGGAGCAAAATTATCCCCACCGGGTCATCAAATTGCAATATCCCTGTCTGTATATTGCAATATCCCTGTATTTGGGCCAACTTTCCACTTTTATGAAAGATCATGCACTAAATTTAGGTGTAATTTTTGTCTGTGATTTTAAATTTAATCAGCAAATTAATTCTGTAGATTAATAGAGCTGCTATATATTGTCTTAGAAATATTTCAAAACTTAAATCATTTTTATCACCTCCAGAATTCATGGCCTGATTGCATCCCATATAGATGATTATTATTATTAACATTATTATTTAATAAAACACCCCAGTTAGCCTCTTGACCAAGACAAAAGAAATGGATAGCATAACACCTACTGTACACTGACCGTGTTGCACTGGCTCACAGTCCAGTATAGGATGCAGTTCAAAGTTTATTGATTGTCTTTAAGGCTGTGAATGGGTGACGTCCCTCTTGTGTTACTGATTAGCTTGCCTATCATTGTGGGTCCAGACAGTTGAGGTTCTCCGACAAACTTTTACTGTCTGTACCACAAGCCCGGAATAAGAAAAAGCTGACCATGCTTTTTCTGTGTACACACCTAATCTCTGGAATTCTCTTCACTGCAGACTAGGTCCTCTCCTTCAATTTCTCTGTTGCGATTAAAAACCTATTTTTATAGACTGACTTTTAGTCCTGACTATGGCCAGTTATTATTTTACTATTTTAGTCCTTGTTGGATGTATTATATTGTGATTATTTACAGGATTGTCTTATTTTTGCTCTTTTTGTGCTTACTTTGTACAGCACTTTGGAGTAAATAATGTAGTTTATTTCAAAAATTGTGAAACAGAATACATGTGCAGTTGTTTATTTTTAGCATGCTCCAGATCTGAGGGCAGGGTAGGCAGTGGCCTGGGGGCGGTACGGTGTGGGTGGCGGCCTAGGGGCGGTGTCTTGAGGGCGGTACGGTGTGCGCGGTGTCCTGGGGGCGGAACGGTGCGCGTGGCGGCCTAGGGGCGGTACGGTGTGCGCGGTGTCCTGGGGGCGGTACGGTGCGTGTGGCAGCCTAGGGGCGGTACGGTGTGCGCGGTGTCCTGGGGGCGATACGGTGCGGGCGGCGGCTGGTGGCTCACCGTTTTGCTGATGTAGGAGGTGCTGACATTCATGCACTGCAGCTCCTCACTGTTGCAGCAGCCTCCACATCTGTAGACAGACACGCAGGGTGGTTTATAGAAGGTGTTTGTAGGCGACCCCAGCTCTTTCCCCACATCTAAACACACTTCGCGTGGCATGCACAGCGTCTTTCTCCACTCTGACTCTATACCTGTTGTCGAGACAGGGAGACGACATACGTTAGAGTGACCTTCATGTTCATACCGTGCATATGATTTACAGTTATTCCTTTACTGTATGTAAAAATGCTTTTTACTGTATGCCGCTCACATTTGTACAACGCTACTCACTTAAACACCATTTTAAAACCCTGGTGTATGCTTACACACTTTCCCATATTTTATTTGCACAAAATGACACAAAAAGCTCCTCGCTCGACTTAATGTGTCCGGTGCAAAGGGTGACGTACTTTTGAAAACTTCAAAATCGTAGAAAGCGGCCGCGAACATGGCAGGCTCCTCAGAGCCGCTCCCGGCGGTGGCAGCGGCGCGGCCCTGGCCTGGGGGCCGCTGACCCAGCTTGTACCGGCAGCGCAGCGAGGTCCAGCTGCCTCTGTATACAAGCTGCATGAGCTCGTCCACGCTGGACGCGGCGCGCAGCCGTTGCTCCAGTTCAGGCTGCACTTCCTCCTGTGCGGAAATACAAAAGCATGATTTAAGAGTGTCATCACAGGTGAAAGTGGCGCATTGGCGGCCTATAGCCTAGTAAGGCCAATAAGCACGGATGTGTAAGCACATCCATTTTCTGGCAAACTTGAGAAAGCTTTAAAAAATAGTATGAATAAGATCATGCAGAGCCAGAGGTGTAGGGACAGGACAGGCAAGGCCTGGTCCCCCAAGCTGGGCCGATCACATAGTGCATTACATCAACATATCTGCTTTATTTGTGTGTCTGTTTTGCACAGTAAAGTGAAGATAAAGGAATTGTGTTTATTAAATTCTCTTTGTTGATATTATTCATTTAGATTTCATGCTAAAATCGTTTTCTGCTTAGGCCACCCAGTATCCCTAAAATCATCTATTTTAATAATTGATTTATTACTTTATCCAAATTGATTTCTGAGTTTTGTTCAGACTGCTCGACATTTCATTGTAGAAATTTAGAAATAATTGTAACTTAAGGTACAGCAGCACTTCCCAGGAATTGGGAATTTTTATCTTCATCCTCCTGCCTCCAGCAGTCTCACTTATGCATTTGTTTTTGCATGTTAATATGAGCTTCGGCTTAATACAGTCACGAGGCTGCAAACATCAACAAGTTAAACACTTAATGTCAAGCAGCTGTGTGCAAATGATGCATCCTTGCAGCTCAGGGTGCGACACACCAGGCTGACGCCATCATTGAAATGTGGATACAGGCGAATCCAGTTTGACTGAAAAGTGAACAGAACCGAGGTTGGAAACTTTAGCAGACTTTTCCGTGGCCTCCAGCAAACCCCCCCCCCCACACACACACACACACACACACACACAAACACCCATGGGACTCTGGGTAGGCCTACGCAAAGTGTGAAAACACAAGCACCATGCACTTTGGGGGCCAGAGCTGGCGGACGATGAAAAGCGATACTCCTGTCTAGAACATTCCAGGAAGCGTGCTCAGATACCCCTATGACTGATGGGCTCTGCCGATAAAACAGCACAGATTTGTCTCTGATGTGTCAAAAAATGGAGAGACGGGAGATTGAACAGAAGAAAAGCAGAAAATCCCACATAGATTCCTCGTCCTTCTCTTATCTGGGCGATTCGTCATATTTCATTAAGCGTGAACCCCCCATACTTTTTAAAGCAAGCTGATAAACCGCACTCTGAACCTCTCACTCCGCCTTGGCTGCCGTGTACAGCGACGCGTAAATATTGCCGCCTTTTATGCAGCTCCTAAGTGAAATGGACGAAGGGAAGCGACATACCTGCCCTGCACCTGCACTGCGGACTGATCATGTTTTAACTTTCCGCTTCCCAGCCGACCTGTCTGCTTTTCCGCTTGACACTATGACGGAACAGAAATGCTCGGAGCGGAACAGCGATGGCTCTAGTCTCTGTCGAATACAATAGTTTCTTTTTGGAATACAATACTTCCCTTCTGGCACAAAATCTAGTAACATGAATAAAAGAAATATGTATTCATAAGAAATGCTAAAAAATAAATAAATAAATAAATAAATAAAATCATCGGGGACTGAATATGTGATTCAAACTAGTGCGTTATAACTCTGAGTCAGACGCGGCAATTAAGTTCTTGATCTGTCTGGTGTTTGTGCCACTGGATGTTATTTTACAATAAAATGACACATGTTCGGGCGGGTTGTCAATTATCAGAAAACAATTTATTGACCTCGTCAGCTGAAGACACAGCTCAACCGTCAAGCGAGACAGAGCGCCCACTGATAGCTGTCAGGTCACTGATGGATCAGTAGGACGGGAGGCGGTTAAGGCCAACATTTATCAGCAGATCCTGGGGACGGCGCAGCTGAAAGCACTGGGTACCAAAAAACATTTCTCATCAAAGTCCAACATAGACAGGAAAAGGCTACAAGGACCTTGCAGGAAGTGACCATTCCAGACTGCAGGCTTTACTATTATTTGCTCAGGAAACTCCAATACAGGAGAGAAGGCTAAACTGCGCTATTGTGGCGCATTTATTCCGTGTCTTTGTTTATAACAATTCCTGAAATAACGTCCGTAGTCTGTTTCCTACCAGGAACAATAGAAAACACGGGTGTACAAACAGGGTCACACATTACTCAGTCTCCAGTTTCCCAGTTTAGCAGGTTTACTGTTATTTTTCTCTCGTTCTTTCCATGCAATCCATTTTATGTGGAGAGACAAGGGAATTTTAGTGTTAAAAACGTATGTGGTCACCTGTGTTTAGTTTACGTCTTGCAACGTGTTTTTTTTAAGGAAGAATACCTATTACGCCTATAAAATCAAATAGTAGTCTAGCACAAAAAAATAGAGCTATTACTGAAACAGTCAAGATATTTTCTGGTTTTCTCTGACAGCTTTAATTTGACTGCCTGTTTTCTTCTGTCGATGATAACTGTCAACGGTAGAAAACCGCCGCAACATTAGTAAACCTGAACTGAGAAAATAGCCACGGTAAAACACAAACTCTTCAGCTGCTAAACCGCTTGTTATTACGCATCTGTTACTATTGCCGAACTGCACATGGATACTCAGGGAGTCTGACGAGGAAGGAGAAGTTAACATCCCCTCTACTGGACTATTTGTGGAAAACGTGCAGGACTGTTTTCATTGTTTTGTTAGTTTCTTCTGATAATGAGGTTACTTGAGGATGCTTTCTCCTTCGATTTGAAGATCCTGGTTTATCTGGTTCCACCTCACGGCGGCAGAAAATTTACACGCGGACCGCAAAAACAAATGAATCACAGCCCCTCTGTTACCAATTAGCGCGCTGGCCGATGGGCGCCCGTCCAGCTCCCCCTTCACGCCGTTTCAGCCTTCGTTTCATATTATGTATTTTGGTGTGCTTTAATCCCTATGTCCGTGCTGTGCAGGACACACGCATTTTTGGCAGCAAACTGTTAATGAACCTGTCCGAGAACATGAGTGGGATCACATTTGTTCCAGCCTTGTTCAGCATAGTGAAAGAGAGGTATTTCGGTATGCATATAATGACATAATGGCACCGGACCGTGCATTAATTTTATTATCATTCAAAAAGCGCATTGCATTAGGTAGTTGGCTACTTTTTCCGTAATAAACAGATGTTTAAATAAAGCACACTCGCTAATCGGGCTAGCTGGTCCCTTCTGGATTCCCACGTGGCTCAGTGTTTTAACTCCCGTCAAACTTCTTGTAATTCTTCTGCTTATTTCATTATACTGACAACGAAAAGACGGCTTTAAATAATGACTGTGCGAGGTAAATCTGATACGCTGTTTAACGTGACCAAGCATAGGATTCTGTTCTGGGTTTTAAGTCGCTTAAGTGAAACTGTGGAGCACTTTTTTATCACACACCATGACCAAGTGGCTGTCTTATTGCAGTTTGCGCTTTTATGCAGTGAATTTAGGATTCTGTGGCTAGTTAGACATTTAAGGATATGTATTGTTCTAGGTAGGCCTATGTCCGACAGACTAGTACAATTCAGCAGAAACGCCAGGTGTTGCTTCCAGTGCAGCGCATTGCAGATGTTTGCTTGGGGTATTTTCTAGATGTTATTACAGCATTTCCTTCTGTGTCCCCATCGAGGCGCCGGCAGCAAGAACCTCTCAGGTGTTGTTAAATTTGGCGTGTGTACACTGCGGCATATGTTTAAAAAACACAGCGAAACGCTACACGCGCCACGGAAAAGTACTTTGTTTAAACGTTTATCGTCACAAGCGACGTGAGACAAACAATATTAATAGTGACACACAGGAGCACGTTGTTTTTTTTCTACAGCGAAACAGTATAACATACAGTAGTGTAATGCATTGTAGACAAAGCGGGAGGTATAATTATGCATGTAGAGACACGGTCTATTTCAAGTAGCGATACACGTACAGCAATACATAAGGCGGCAATTTCCTGCAATTTAGGTTATGAATGGCAAAGTCAAAGAAGAAACACCTGCCCAGTACCTGCATGGTGGTCTGTGAGCTAAATGCTCACATACCACATTTTACATGTGAGGTGTACGGTCAGCAACACAGAAGGACATCTGGGTGAGATGTCTGTGCGTTTGTCTTTAGTGGACATAGGCTGTAACCAAGCAGCACAGGGTTCCGCATTTGTGTTCATGCTGCATGAGAGGAGTTCCAGCTGGCCAGTGTTTTGGTGCAAGATGTCTGAGAGGGCTCTGGTTAGGTTTTTGATGTACTTGATCTTGGACAGACGTGAGGGGAATTCCCTGTCAGTCTACTGCGAGCATTCCAAAGGACTTCACCTTCGGCAATATGACGGGAATGTCTGTGGGGAAGCCATCCTGTTACTGAAGGGAATTGGGTTTTCCAACATGGGGATTGAATGCTAAACCCATCGGAGCTCGCCGGACAGACACAAAAGATTTCATCGACGCTTGACAATCTCGATGCGAACATAATTCCGTTTATAGGCAGCCAATCAGGAACAGATGTGCATCTTTTTTGTTACATTATTTGACTAACGCCTTGCCAGAGGATATTCCGCTTTGCGTGGAGATGGTTGAACTTTACCCAGCTGAATTCCCGGTTCTGGTGTCTGGGTTCGGTGGTGTCACAGTACGTTTCAGAAGGCCTCGAGGTGCCTGCAGCGAGTGTCGAGGCAATTAAATGGCTGTGGAGCGGTAAACTAGCAGGATTTTGCCTCTTTTCTTGAGTCCGCAGCGACATGAGTGACCGTGAGAGGCCGATATATCTCAGACATGGCTTATAACTTAACGTCCTGTTTTGGATCTTAGCCATAGGGTGACTGAAACAATCCTACCATCGAAGGCAGCCGGTATCCACCAGGGCGTGGGGGAGGGAGCAAGAGTAAAAATGTTTTGCGATTTTAATCAGCTCGCACGAGAGCAGTTGTTTACTTTAGCTCAGAAACATTACTCTGTTTTGCAGTGTTTCTAGGCAATGGCGCGTCCGTCCACTGAATCACATCTCCTACGTCGACAATGAAGCCGGCCCGAGACCACGATTAGACACAGACATTATGCGGATTAGTGATTTCTGATTGCTTATAGGTACTTAGATTACTTTCCCACAGACAAGCTTCTCAATAACAGACACTGTAGATACCCTTGTAGATACCACTGTAGATACGAATGAAGATTTAGGCCGAACGAATGAAGCTGAAGGTCTCCCTGCATCGATGCTCGTCTTCATCACTTAATGAGTGGTGAGCTGCAGTTTCCCCATAAACTGGCAGCATTACACACTTACTGCAAGATGCAATTAAAGATGCGCTGACATTTACTGAGAGGATAAACACAGATCAGACGTGCGGATCTGACACCTTGGCGGGTCCTGCTGGCCTTGCGTCCACATGAGAGGCGGCCGCAGTCCAACACAGTGGACCTCTGACTCCCCCTACTTTCAATCACGGGGAAAAAAATTCAGTGCAGGTGCAGCATGTGTGAACTACTGAGCAAGAGGTCAAGAGAGATGAACCTTTAAATAGATCTGCTACTGAAAGCTGTCCAGTGCAGATTCTCTGCAAAGTTGTGGTCAAATTAATTAACTTTCTTAAGCCCAAGATAATCACTCACAGTTTTGGTCTGGATCATAAAACTAACAGAGACTGTGATGCTAAGACGTCATGTAGCATGCTAAGGAAAATGACTCATTTATTAGCACACATTTCACACCTGATATGCAGCGAGGTGGGATGTGCCCTTCTGGGAGAAGGTATTCCTTTTTAACTCCTCCGAGGTGAGGTGGCCTGGGATGTGAGGTATGCCACATTGCACCGAAACAGCCTTTGGTGTGAGATGTTTCGATATGGAACGCTAACGCTAGCGGTGATGACTCATCACTGGCTGAGAGCCTCAGACAGCTTGGGAAGGCTTCACAAAGAGAACAATTCAACACATGTCGCTCCTGCTAATTGTTCACAAAACCACAGGAAAAACACAGGGGTGAATGTGCTCACAGCATAATTATTTCAACAGTGCAAAGATGTCTTATCTTTTATATTTTGCATTTATTTAGCATTTTTAATTGTGCCAAATAGACCTGTAATTTCTTCTTAAATCTCATCGCATCCCATCCAGGGTGTCCCACCTTGGTGCCTTGTGTTGCCTGAGATGGGGTCTGGGCTCACCAGGACCCTGGACTGGATAAGCAGTTATGGAAGATTTATGGATGAGCCTTTGGAAGCGTGACATATATAAAACAGCTTGGAGACCCAGTCAAATGAAGGCTCTTATCCAGCTCTGAGCTCATACCTACCACACAGTTTCTGTTCACTTTCTGTCATATGAACTTCATTAATGCCTGATGAATGGGACTTTTGGTCTTAATAGGAAAACAGGCGCTTGCTTTAAGGGACCACGTAGAATGCACTAGAATAATTGGCTTATTTGCACGCTTAAGTTTGCTGTAGGGCAGTCATGATCGGATTAAACGCTCACATGGCGCAGAACACTACTGGATATACGTTTTCAGGTGACCATAAACTGGTTATGGGGGAAAATGTCATGCGGTGGGGGGGGATTTTTGTTATCGTGACAGGTGATTGGAAATGTTCTCGCCCAGGTGGCCAATTAGAGCACGCCTCAGCCTCGCTTCAAAAGCACGCTGGTCCCCCAGGTAGCGAGAGGGAGCCGGCAATCTCAGCACGTGTGTGACACTCCTCCCTAGCAGCGTTCCAACACACCCTGCTGCCGGTCGCTCCCAGTCCGTCCCCATCCCTCTAGTTTGAAGTGAAAGTGATCGCCATCGTCGACACGCCGCGGCACAAACGTGTTGTGTCCTCTGCATTTACCTCAAGTCTAGAGTGAGGAACCGTTCATTCCTCTCGTTTTTCCTGCCATTCCATCATGCTTACAGCAGGGCCTCAGTGACGTACGTGTCCCTGGCCCCCCCCCCCCCCCAGCTGGACCCCCCTGACAGCACACATATACACATTCCGCTCTGGGGTTCATCGGCCGTTAGTTTACAGGCACTCAGGAGGCCACCTTGGGCCGTCCCCCAAAAGCCCCAGCTCCTGTATTCTCCATCCTGTCCCGTGCTACGTGCAGAAACAAAACTGAAACAAACATGAGGTTTTAATGCCATTCCGCAAATGCCTGCCCTCTTACTTAACATCACAGTCCGGTCACACTCTTAAGAGACCCTACCTCAAAGCGTCTGACCCGGGCACGCGTCCAGGATTGGTTGGAGCAGCCATCGTGATGGACGGTGATTGGCTGAAAACCTAAATGCTGTGGCTCCCGGGAGGAGCGTGGGCCCCCTATCAGGGTCACTCTTCTGCAATGTGTTTAAGAACGCGCAATTTTTGTCACAAATCCTAAGCTGGTGGGAGAAAGGGCAGGAGAACCTGCCGTGTTCGGTAACACACAGCTGAATTCATGCAGGATCTGGAAGGACCGATTCCGGAACGTGGCCGTCACCACCCCCAAAGGGAAACCGATTCTCGGGATTCCCGCTGCTCTGAAGCCGTTCTGGAAACCAGGAAAGCAGACTGAGATGAAGCGTGTCCGTGGTCACACAGCATGGGCCGCGAGAGACTGGGCCGCCTGAGACTGGGCCGCGTGAGACTGGGCAGCGTTCCGGCACTGGGATCCTAAAGAAATGCAGCCTCATATGACTGAAATCAGCGCTGTTCTGTTCCTGGACAGTTCACTCCAGATGCAACCCGCGAGGGTCTTGTTCCGGTTCGCTCATTCAACATTCTTCATCAACCGTAACACAAACACGCGGGTCCTTATCAGACTGAACAGACCATCTGGGGGGGCGGATAAATGAAACGGAAAGAGTCGGCCTAAATAAAATACATACATGAAAAATTTGCTAATTTAACTAATAAACTAATAAATTTAATTGATTTGGAAAATGGGGGGTTGTAACCCTGAACACATCTGACAGGGACTTTCATGACCTGGGCAAAATCAAACAGACCCCCCCCCCCCCCCCCCCCCCACCAAAATAACAGGCAGACACAGCAGCTGCAGTATTCCTAGCACCAGCTGGTAGAGCGAGGAATGCAGGGTTCAGGTGGATGTGCAGGAAAAACAGTAAACGCACCCCAGTTGTGCTGTGAATTAAAGATTCCTGGATATACTGGGAACATCTGGACATCAGGGCCGGGATTCGGTTAGTTGTTGGTTTATGGGGCAGTTAAATATACCTTGTAATATATTAATATATATTACCTTGTAATATAGTACTTGTCCTTTGAGGCTGTTTACTATTTGTACATTTTCCTGTTAGAAGGAAAAGCAATTTCGGAAAAATTAGCGCTGCTTTGAATCTAACACTGATCTTTTGTTTTTTTTTGTGCCTAAATGTGATTGAATCGCCGTAAGCCTTGTGAACGTCATAACGAGATACAGTGATGGAAAACGTGACAGAAAATTTTTTGCATCAAACCTTGGGAAATCTTAGAACGCCGCTGAGAACGTCTTATTTGTATTAGTAATTTAATCTCCCTAGAGTAATTTACACTACGTTTTATCCCGGTTGCCTTCTAAACGGTATGATAACGTAATCATCTTGATGCAGAACTTCACTGAGCCCATATAAGCGGCACTGAAGATTGTGGATGGTGGAGTTTGCAGATCAGGGTGAAGGACTGTAAGGCTATTTGACACTAATGTCGAGCACCGCGAGGGATTGGATTAGCATGTCCCGTCCATCCATTTTATTGGCTTAGATGAGGCGGTGTAAGGCAGTGCCTGGTAATTACTATAATTTAGCAAATATTTATGCCTTATTTGTAATCTAATTGAAGAAATACGCCTACAGTGGCACGCAGAACAGGATTGTTTATGTATAGTGATCCTCATATCTGAAAGTTTTGAGCACTTTACTGTAGTCTGAGAGAACGTTTTTCTGGAAGAACGTTTGTGCAATAAAAGTCCATTACTATCTGTTGTATAAAAAAAATAATCACTGTAATTGGCAGGTGGTATTATGGGAAAATCTCTGTTCAGAATGTGAGAATTGCATCGATTCGCCTGAATCCTGAGATAAAAAGAACATACAGTACCGTGAAGGTGAATAGCGTTTTGTGTGCTTGACTTGTCTGTGGACAAGAACATTGCTCACAGGGTTAAGCCAATCTGCAGTGGCCATGTGCTCCTATGTCTGCAGCTGAGCGAAAGTGATCAGCTTCTCCAGCAGTTATGGAGTTTTACACAATGATCTGGCACATCCTTCTGCTCATCCTCTTAGAAGGCTTGTCTGGGACAGCCTTGTGAAGATATTTGGACAGAAGACCTAGTTGAGAGGACACTGTGAAGTTAGGTTGACAGACAGCCTGTCTGGGACAGCCCTGTGAAGATATTTGGACAGAAGGTCTAGTTGGGAAGACATTACGATGCCAGCAGGTCAAAAGGCGTGGTTGAGGCAGCTGTGTGGCACCCCTGGGATAGAAGGTAGGCTTGGTAAAGCGCTTTGATGGTGCATCTCCTATACAGCAAGTAATTCAGGTCCTTCAGGCAGCCTAACTGCTGCATTCAAAGGACCGTTTATATGGAACTTACATTCTTAAGAGAATTGGAGTGTCTGGAACGACTCTTATGAGAGCTCAGCTCATATCAGGCAAGGGTGAATTTGAGGACTTTCTTGTGATGGAGCAGTTTCATATTCCTGCAGATCCTCTCTTATTCTGACTCCCTGTTTGCTAATTGAACTCAGAACCTTGCAGTTGTACTCTTTTATATGATTTGGCTTCGATTTTTTTCCGCATTAATTTTTAATAATTTTTTTTATGGCAGGCTTTGTTCTTTTTATAAACTAAAATGCCTTTCACTTGGCTGGATTCATTTCTGGCTCGGTGGGCAACCATGGTGATGCTAAGAGTTTATTTTCCCTGCACAGATTAAAAAAGTTGCATAAAATCTGCCATTGGACTCCTAATGTGGTCAACCTTTCCCCTTGGTATGTATGTATGTATGTATGTATGTATGTATGTATGTATGTATGTATCTATCTATCTATCTATCTATCTATCTATC
>JAODKE010000055.1:10634529-10645267 GCA_026779605.1 Mormyrus hasselquistii
GGTTCCTGTGTGCTGTTCACTGGGTGATGATCCCTGTGTGCTGGTCCCTGTGTGCTGATCCCTATGTACTGGTCCTTGTGCCCATGTTCCTGTGTCCTGGTTCCTGTGTGCTGTTCACTGTGTGATGATCCCTGTGTGCTGGTCCCTGTGCCCTGGTCCTTGCATGCAGATCCATATGTGCTGTTCCCTGTGTCCTGGACCATGTGTGCTGATCCCCGCATGCTGGTCCCTGTGTCCCGGTCCCTATATCCGGGCTTCTGTTTTCTGTTTCTTGTCTCCAGGTGTTTATATACCTCATCCTAGAGCTACCCATCCAATCAGCAGCCGCAAGTCCTAAACAGTACCTGTTTCCACCAGCATACTATCTAGTTCAGGGTGTTCACTGTTTCATATTTTAACCCACGTCCCTTGTATGGCACAATGGGCCAGACTGATCAGTTCTGGAATGTTCTGTTACCTTTGTACCGAGACAAAACCTGGTTTAACTGTTGGTTATATCGCTTCAGAATGTATGGATGAAAAACAAGCCTTTGAATCAGATAGTGTAACATGACAGAGTGTGATGAATTGAGATCTGATTACACATCCACAGCAGTTACATATCATTTTATAAGCTACTCATCAATGCTTTGCAATTTTAAAAGGAGACCTGACAGAAAAATTCAATCATAAAGGGCTTTTTCCCCCCGCTGATTTGGAATATGAACTAGTCAGTACAGCATACTGAACCTATCAATTCCTTCCATCAGTTTAACTGACTTGCCTCATCTGGCTTGAGCCAAGGCCATTAAAATGAGATCTATTTGATCTATTTGAACCTATCAGCGACATGTATTTATGCATATCATAGACAGCCGCATCCTTAAAGATGACCCTCAGACCTGGCGATTAGATAGATGACGCCGAGCTCTGCTGGTTTCTTTCATGCTTCCCCGAGGCCCCCCATCCTCCACTTCCTCTTCCCACAAGCGCCCAGCTGAGACGCCACTGGCTGACAGGCCTCTGCAAGCTCTTTATTTTTCATCCAGGTCGGGGGGCCTGAGATCCAGCGAGCTGTAGAGAGAGCCAGCAATCAGGGTCTGGCAGGGGCCAGGGGTAGGGTCAGGGTCCTCCGGGGCGGGGGGAAGGGGGCGGGCCTCTCTGCAGCTGGGGGCTACCATCCCTCTACGCATCCGCTGTTAGCCTTTATTGGGCTACGAATAGGACTGTATCATAGCAGCAGATTGTGTGTGTAAACGGCCTCTAACACAGTGGCGTCTGACAGCCCCCTGCCCGAGAAATCGTTACCCCTCCATGTTCCAGCGGCACGCAGCTCGAATTACAGAATCTTCACTCAGGAAGCCCCCCCCCCTCAACCAGCCCCCAGAATGCACTTGGCACTGCCCCTCCCATCCCCACCGCTCACCATGCTGCCGGGGCCAAGACGCACATCTCGTCCACCCTGAGAAACCTCAGCAGGCATCTTCTCAGGCAAACCGAGGCATCTTCTGGCCAGTGTCAGAGAGAAAAGGAACGGATGGTCAACCTCTGGCCAGTGCTGAAACATACCAGCCTGTTTATTTTTGTCCCGGGGAAGGGGGGGGGGGGGAGAGTTCAGTGTTCATTGAACGTCGAGTATTATGCCTCTGTGTTCCTTTCAGACTCCATATGGTAACATTTGGTGTAACGATTGAGGCTCTTCGCTTGTGACCAAACGGTGGCCAGAGTTAAGCTTTTCTCGGCATCTTCCCAGAATGGCGATAAGCACATCCTGTTGTGAAACAAGAGGTTATTGTCAACGTGTGAGATAAGCTAATTGGGAAATCATACAGACACGAGCCCTAGTGAATGGGGAGCAGCATGTGTGACGCAGGCCAGCTCACATGACACGCTGACGGTCTCCCCCATCCTCCCCACCTGTGCTGATGCCATGATGGCAGGCCCACCCTGAGTCCCAAGAAGCAGGGGAGCCCCGCTCTGCCTTTGATAAGCCCCCCCCCCCCCAACAGCTGTTAAAACACCAGTTGGATCCTGCGAAGCAACAAGAAAAACAATCAGAGTCCTGAGATGAAAAAGAAAAAAGGAACCACATTATATATGTGTTGTAGAATGATGGCTGATAGCCCATGCTCATGGTGTAGTCCTTCCGGAATCATCTGCTCCATCCAACTGCATTGTATTGCCGTCAAAGACCAGCCACCGCCTCAAGCTGGCGCTTTCTTTTTTTTAACACGAGAACGGTGCCCCCTAATGACACTGTGAGGCGGCCCCCGTTGGTCCCATTGCTGTCTTTGTTATCCCGAAACACAGAGGATGCACAGACATGACCTCGGGACGGAGATCTGTCCGGTCAGCCTCGTTGGATCATTATAAATCTTTCCTCTCGGTCGGAATCCAGCATGGAGTTGGTGGTGCTGAAAATGACAGGCGTCCTGCGTACTGAGGTTATCAGGAAAGGGGAAAGCGCTGGCCGGGCTCGGGATCGTTGAGCAATGAGCGAAGAACAGCGGCGCTGATGAGGCGCCTTTCCGCCGTGTCTCCCAGGGTGACGCCCCCATCAGGCGGACGCTGTCATCGCTCCTGACCCAAGATACATGAGGAAACCGCTGGAATCTTGGACCGCTATTTACATTTCGCCAACATGCCAGAAGGCCGCTGCCCCCCCCCCCCATTGTAGATATCCCAGATACTAATATTACAAAAAAATCCTGAGATCTGTCTGCTGTTACTCCTTCCCAGGATTATTTTGGCTTCAGTGGGAAATAAGATATTTTTTCTGCCGTCATCTTCTGAAGTTTACAATAATTCACAGAAATGATCGGATGTCCGCGATAAAAATAGAGAAAACTCTCCTCACTGAGGGAGAGATGAAAGCCAGGAGTAGCGGGGCTCTAATCGGATAATGATCCGTCATCCTCAATTCCCAGCATGATGGATGAACACCGAGTAGATCCTGGGAAGCAGCCAAGGAGTAACTCGCTCAGAGGAAGGTGCAGGAACGCTGGGATTCGTGGAGCGCTGCACTGGAGAATCACTATTCAACTCTCCCAACGCGACTGAGCCACAGTGGTAGGGGCAAAACACTGGAATCTTGACCAGTCTGTGAACCTGAACGATGCAGGCCAGGAAAGCTGGAGTAGGCCCAACCTCCCTCCTGAAGGAACTATCAGAGAACCTCACTCCACTCACATAATCGGAAGCAGACCATCAGGCCATCAGGGCTCCTTTACATTAGCGGGAATGACAATAACGGGGGTGACAGTCTCTGCCCCCCCCCAAAGAAGACAAAATTCCTCCGTAGAAAACTCTTCTCAGTGGGCAGCGATTTTTACAAGAGGATCCTAAAAAGCCTCCATTTGGTTTGCGATAAAGTTGTTCAACAACACACACATGCATGCAGTCAAACTCACACACACACACATCTCAGTGATGTCTGCTGTCCGTGTTTGTTTGCGTGGGAGGACACAGCATCCCAAAGTGTCACAACAGTCACAGGAGGTCAGCTTCACCGTCATCGTCATCACTGTCAGAGTTGTTGACTTCTAACCAGTCTGGTGTTTCACATCAGAGTCGGCCAGCTGACGGACACTGAGAACGGGAGGTTAGCTGGAGTCAAATTTATTCTGCAAATGACCGCTGAAGTCCAGGGTAAAGGACAGCGTGAAGGACACCCAAACACGCCTAGGGCCGACATCAAGGTCTCTGTTTCCGCTCCTTTGTATTTTATTTAATCTAATCATCCACTAAAGGCATAAATTCCATTTGAATGAACTCGGTGTACTTGGGCTTGACAGCCTTCACAGGAGCAGATTGCCTTCCCCCTTAATGACAGGAAAGCTCTGCCTCGTCGTTCCTGACATCGACATAGCGATGGCGAAATATCAACGGATAAAAGTTCTAATGTGTTATTTTAAGGAAATCGCTTTTCTCTTTTTTGTGCTGGTCCAAGTTGGATGATAAATTCATTTATGACCTTTAACTTTGATACGGTTTAAGTTTAGCCTCTTCAGCGAGAACCGTTACCCAACAGTGACACCTGCTGGCCAAATATAGCTAAAATAGCGTGGCATGTCCTATACAACAGATGTTTAAGCTCTCTGGTGGAAAGGACAGAGGTTACAAATGACAGCACACAAGCTCACATGTGAGTGTGGACTTGCACACGGAACACAGTCCCGGTACCTTAATGAGTTACTGGGCATCGCTGTAAGGTGTAAGGTGTGTCTGTCTGTGTATGTGTTTTTGTATTAGAACATTTTTTTAGATGCCTTTGTCCCAAGTTGCGTAGAAGTGCGGAAAGCTTGGAGACAGAAAGCTGGATCAGTCATGATTAAAGGCCTAGTTCAGTGGTATTTAAATCTTTTTCTAAGTCTTATTCTGGATCTGAATTCAAATTTCTACATGTGAATCCGGCTGCAAGCCGAGTGTCTGTGTCTGTGCTGAAGCGCCTTTCTATGTCAATTTTGTTCCCTCTTTGAAAGGTGACTCACCTCTCTGACCCAGTTACGACTTTGGCGTCACTGTTAATAAAAACAGGATGGAGACGTCTCTCCGTACTCGTCGCGCTGGTAATTCCTCTCGCATTATAAGTCACACTCATGCCTGCCACAGAAACCTGTAACTTGCGGTGACATCACATGACACTAACAGCATGTTCCGTGCCAGCGGTTCTTCCCTTGACCCCCCCACTGACAGCCTGGCGGTAATTTGGGAGCAGCGGGGGTGGGGGGTTAGTGTACTTAGGACCCCAGTTCGCCAGAATCAATTTGCAGCCCTGCTTGGCTGGCAGATCGTGCGGAAATCCTCTAGCAGCACGGAGATCCGCTCGTCTCTTGTTAAACAGGCACAAACTGCTGCCCCGAGGCCATGTATCTCACTGCCACCGTCCAAATGAGGGCAAGACCAGCTGTGTGGCAGACGCACCCACATGGGAACCCAGCTGTGGGGGAGGGGGGGGTGACATGGGGCTGCGCTCTGGCATCCTCAACCCATTCATCAAAACCAGCCCTTCATTTAGAGGCAGCATTGTGGCCTCAAGGTCGTGGGTTCGATTCTCAGCCCTGCCCTTGTGTGTTTGGGGTTAGCATGTGCTTCTCTGTGTTTGTGTCAAAAACGAACAATTGGGCAAACTAAATTACCCATATTGTGTGACTCTGTGTGTGTCTGTGCTGTGCTCTGCAATGGACAGGCATCTAATCGATGTTGCCTCGTGTCCTGTGCTTTCTGAAATAGGGTCCAGGCTAATCACAACCCTGTTCTAGATAAGTAGGATGGATGGATGGATGGATGGAGTACATGAAAATCCCCACCCACTCACCTGAAAATTCGGTGATGCGACTGCAGTTGACAGCTACAAATCTAAGACTAGCGGCCACGTGCGCCAGTACACGTGCATTAATCACGGCTGAACTGAGCGCAGAAATATAACCAGAGTCAGAAACCTATTGCCAAGAGACCATCATTCCTCATAAATTTGTGGATGCTTTCCTTCTGATATAAACATTTGAGAGTTGGGCAAATCAATAGAGTTGATTTCCCAGCACCAATTTAAGACACTGCGAAAGGTATTTCGGTGGAAAATGGGTTTAGCAGACAGTTTGCACTGCTGGCATAGTTGTGATATCAGACCGAGTCAGCGCTAGAGCAAACTATTTACATTCCTTTGCGATGAAAAGGCACCACTTAATTAGTCCCATGCAATTATTGTTCAGTCCAAACACTCATTAATCCAATCAAAGTAAACTTTTTGTAAATTCCTCACACACCAAAGAAAACAGGACATTTCCGCAGACAAAGCGAAGCTCACCGACATCTATTTGCATAGTGCAGCAGCGGAAAGTAGAAAGCGGGAAATCTGGTCGGACCGACTAAATTGCGTTCTGCTATAAAAACTAACGGTCCAAATAACCTTCAGCAACTTCACACATTCCTTGGATTGTAACCTCAACTTTTTGTGCCCAAGTCAAGCATCGCATCACCCAAATTAAACCTTTCACTGTTCGCACGCTGGGAGTCATAAAATAGGTGTGATATAAATTTAAATACAATTACTTTGTCGGAATTAAACGGGGTGGTTTTGATCATTGAAATATTTCGGGTTTTAATTAAGTGCTATTTATGGTTACGTCACGTTCGGGAACCGTGTCAGGTCCAACTCCCTAGCAGGACTGAAACAGCGCTTTGCTCTCACGGGTCTTTTTCACCAAAATAAAAGTTAGTCTCATTTTTTTTTAATTATCCAGATCAACGGCAGAGACGATTCTAGGGACACTGGGGGGCCCTAGGCAAAAAAAAATGGGGCTCTTCAACGCACCCATCCCAAGTAATATTTATTACCATTATTTTAGCGTTAAGTGGGGGATCTATTGAAATGCAGTGACCTTGTAATACTCGTACAGGCGAACCTCTGCTTGTTAGTTATGCTGCTTGTGCTCAGTTCGTGAATGCACCTCGTCGACATTAGTCGGCGCTATTGCATCGCCACAGGCAGGCTGAACACATCTTTTCCCTACCTAAGCTTGTCCCTATTCCGCTGGGATGGACGCCACTTTCCTTCCCCTTTACGTATAACGGAGCCCCGCGGTGATCCCGCTCTTTGTCCGCCCCAGTGACACTCGGAGACGCTCTCGAAATCACAGCGGTCCTTTCAGGATAAGTGCTTATTACAAATGGGTAGATGGGACCTTTTACAGGGCAATAAATACACGTAGGCCTATTGATTAAAATCTTTTATTATTGTATGTCTCTCGTTTTTATTATTTCCTAGGAAATTTCCCAGAGTACCCCAAGCTGTATAAACGTGAGGTCAAATGCGAGCAACAGACTTGTAATTTGGTAGATTAGTGCGTCTAAATAAAGCGCGTTTAACCGATGAAACTCGTGCATTCAAAGCTTTTAGCGCTTACGAGAAGATACTTAACGTCGAACCTGAACATCTGGTCTGTAAGCACGACACTGCTTTGATCCCACTGGATGGTATTTTCTGAACACACGTGTAAGATCCTGAAACCCGTGAATACCCTGTTTAAGCTGCCAAATTCCAATAAGACATTTTCTAATTACTACTACATTAGGGCTCTATGAATACTTTATTAGAGACCCGCTGTGCAGGCTAATGGCTGGGACATGCTTGTGCAAAGCGAGCGAGCAGCATGCTCATTTCTCCGTCTTGCTATTCAAATCTTAATTTCAAAGGGACGCAACGCGATGGGAATCGGGCGGATGCATTTGAACACATTGCGCTGTAACGACAAAAGATTACCTCTCGCTGACTGTTATTTCCAAATGGCCGGGCCGGCGTCCCGTTTTAATTAAAATTGGAGTCGTCGAAGCAGTTCACACTAAATTGGATCTGAAATGTGTGTGACTGCGTACCTGTGTCTACAAATTGAGTGCTGATTTGAACAGTGTGTTCATGTTATTGACGTTCCCCGGCAGACTAATGAGTGTAAATATACAATTAAGGCGCACAGATGAATAATACATAGTTGGACAACTGTTGTCCCTGTTTAAAATGTGGCCACTTGCATTTTTAAATTTATAGAAATTAGTTTAAAATCCAGAAAATTACAGCTGGTGACCTGTAAATTGTAAAAACACCCCACTCTGAATTACATTGTTGATTTCCTCTCATTTATGATATTATTTTACAAATAAAATTACCAAGGTGCTTGACAGGCTCCCGTGAGGTTAGCACCTTGTAAAAATAACTGGGTTTTGTTCAGTGGCAACCCGCCCCCCTTTGCTGGCAATCCAGAAAATCACAGCTACAGCTGTTGCACACAATGTGGCTGTCCCCAATGGACCAGATGGCCAAGCCATGTTTGTGTCACAGGCCTGATATCAGAAGATTCATTTATTGGCTTATCGGCGTACAGTGTCTGTGCTGTGCTCAGCAAACCCTCCCCCAACCCCACCTCAGCCCCACTAAACCTGTGTATAGGCCAGTTACATCTCTCCAGATAATAAACATAAATATTTAGCCCTGTCTATAGGGCAGCTCTTCAGCAGTGATGGCAATTGTAAACATTTCCCCACATCTGTAAGTATTTACAGTGAGTAAACATTCCCCTGTTTTCCGCGCAGCGCGTGCGGCAGTGATAGCTCATGTAAATGTTATCCTGCCCCCATACAGCAGGGCTCTCCTCCGGCGATAACCAGTGCTAATCTTTTTCTATAGGCTGTGCGAGTGACTTTCCCCGCCTATACGTCACCGCTAACAAGGTTAGCATGTATATAGAGAACGCACCCTGCCAGAGGCGCCAAATGTAAACACGCTCCTTTGTCCCGCAGACAGCGTCCTCTTGTGAGTGCGGCAGGTGCTGCAGGAATGATAGCGGATGTAAATGTACCACTATTTGCAGTTAAGGCCCCTCAGCCGAAGCACAATACAAAGGGCCATCAAAATGGGCGACTGTCAGGAACTTGGTGCCACAGCCTCACTCTCAGCCGATTGGATATACCTAGAGCAAGGTACAACATTGCCGTGCATCTCTCACAGCTGATTGGCTGCGAATGGGGCGTGGTGCTTGGGTCTCCTTCCCTGTTGGTTGGCTGCCATTTGCAGTTGGCGCAGGGCTTCACTGCTGCGTCTACAGAATGTAAAGCATTTTCCCCACCGATTCTCAGGAAATTAAATGTCATGTGCACCGAATAAACAGGGCAGCTCTCCAGCTGCCTTTCCTGTGTGCGGGATACATATCTGCCTGCATGTGATCCCCCTCACTGTAGAGCAGTAAGGAGCTGCATTCTCTGCTGGCTCAGAGTGGAGTTTGAAAGTGCCAATCAGCTGTTTTTAATCACATTTTCCTTCAGTTCAACATTATAGGATACACGGAAATGTCCCACTGAATTTGAGGATTCTCTAAAGCCTTTTCTGTCTTAAATGTTTCAGGCGTCAGCCTCCGAAGGTGATCTGAGACTTTGACTAAAACACCTACTCATTAAACATGGATGGTATGGGCGGGACTTTGGCCATACGCCTCAAGGGTGAGGGGTTCAAAACTCGCCTCCGGCTCTGTGTGTGCAGTTTGTGGAGTGTGAGCACTCTCCTCTGCGCTCTTCCAGTTCCCTTCCCCATACTAAGACCATGCTGCCTCCAGAACAATGATCTCAAAGCATTCCCTGCGATGCACTCACATCCTGTCCAGAACGCCCCCTGATGTTGGGAGAGCCTTCTGTCTCGTGACAGTCCAGTAGTGGGTAAGGTGGGGTCATGCCCTCAGCATAGTTACGACATGACAAAATACCATTGTGTAGGTAATTGCTCAAATGCAATGAGGCGTAATTATTTAAAAGACGTTTCTTAATTACAGAAAATGACACCCTTGTAAGAGTTTGTTTACTACTTGTTCGAAAGGTACGCGCTCCCTCTGGGTGCCTATAATTAAGGGATACTGAGAAGCAATGATACAAATTGGCGTGGATTTCTTTCCGCGCATCTTGATCCCTTTTCTTCCCTCCCGCAAACGTCCCAGAGCGTGCGGCCACCGCTGTGCGCGTGCCCCTGTGCTTTCGTTAATGCGACGGGATCTGAGGGCGAGGCCGTGTTGCCTTCGCATGCCGTGTTAAAATCGCCGGTAACTGTTGCACGGGGTTTGGTCACGCTTGTCAGTTTCGGCTTTAGCGAGATCATCGTAGTCCTCACTGGAGAGGAGGGGCTTGAATATTCAGCGTTAGCGGCTCTCGGCTCCGCTCCGGTTCCACCTCATTGCTAGGAAATACCTCAGTGAGGCTCCCGGCTGACAAGAGCGCCCGTTATGCTGTTTGAGCCGTCTCCTCCATGTCAAGCTAGTCAGGCCGAAAAATCAGCTTAAAACGGTCTTATCAGATCTATTTTACAAGTCTGAGAACCTCCGGGGGGGCGGGTAGGGCGCATCATAACACCTCCCGTCTCCGGTGGCCACCCCCGCCTACGCTGTCAAAGGCGGCCCCTGCTCCCCGCGCGGTTATCCAACAGAGAGAAATAAATTAATAAACCAAGAGACGGCGCTTGGCTTTAACTGATAGCTTGCTATGGAGGGATACAGGAAATCAATAAAGTAAAAATGATTTTTCTTGAGTCTTACAATCTGCGCCTTGTTGGTACCCTATTCTACAGCCTAGGATGGTTAGACATGATGGAAAAAGTTACTACAGTAAAATCCCGTTATAGTGGACTCGTTTATAATTGAATGTCATCAATAACAGATGAGGTCCGCTGGTCCCAAGTTCTGTCGAGTTGAGCTACTTTGTCGAGTTAGGCTACCGTAGTGCTAATGGATAGCCCAAACCCTAACACTTACCCTAACCTCCAAAAAACCCTAAAACCCTTACCCTAACCCAAACCCCTAAAACCTAACCCTAACCCCCAAATGGTGTAACTGCACATGCGCGAAAAGGCTCGATAGTACGTCTCGATCGGTAGATCAACTCTTCAGAACACCGGCCGCTCCTTTAAGAACATGCAAAAAAGAAAAAGCATCGGATATAGCGGACTCTCATATAACGGAATTTCGCTTATAACAGACAAACAATTTGCCCCCAGGGCCGCTTTTAGCTGTAGTTTTGTTCGGCTATAACGGACATGCAGGTGATATCCGGCACAGTTACGTCGTCGGGATTATTATTTGTCACGCATCTGGTCAGACAAAGTTGGATTACTACATGTACAATATAATAATCTATACCACAAGTGTGTTTGCTGGGGTTTGACATGAGTAAATGGTGTCATGTAGTGTTCTGGGCATACAGCAACTCTGGGTATAACAGACTTTGGATA
>JAODKE010000055.1:10645367-10657150 GCA_026779605.1 Mormyrus hasselquistii
TGGGGTTTGACATGAGTAAATGGTGTCATGTAGTGTTCTGGGCATACAGCAACTCTGGGTATAACAGACTTTGGATAGACTGTTTTACATTCCCTCTATAATTAACTGTCCGTTTTCTGAAGTTGTAACGGGATATTACCGTGTTATTGTTCTTGGCGAAAATACCAGTGTTTCTTTGTCGTTAATCACAATTAAATTACATTAAAGCGGTGTAATTACAGCGATTATTTTGATTAACAAATTAAATTAATTAAATTACGGAAATGTATCAATTAATTGAATTTTGAGTGAGGTATTAAGATAAGTTTTCGTGTTTTTATCGTAGAGCGTTTTTTTCTTGCTGTGTGACTGGCGGAGCTCTGCTTTAATTACTCCGGTCGACAACCGCGGTAAAGACAGTTTGGCGGGTTTCCCGAAACCTGTGAATTTTTTCACAGTCCACAGTTCGTCTGCCAGATACTGATAAGTGCGTGAGGTAGAAGAGGTCACACTGTCAGCCTGTCTGATACACACACTTACCAATGATTGACTGAGCACATTTGACTTGTGTAGAAAATCACAAATTAGACTGGTCAGTATGAGCCTAGTTTGGTCACTTTTGAGCTGTTTTGTTATCAGAGCTGCAATTCCACTTAGCCATAGAGTTCAATTAAGTGAAATGTGCAAAAATAAACAGTCCTTTACGTTTTCCCACAAAATCAGTGTTTGTCTAACACAAATGCATTTTATGTCTGATAGTGTGAGTTTTGGAAATAGACTTACGGTGTCTAAATGGCTGTTTTAAACACCTTCTACCTCACGCACATATCAGTCACTGGCAGACGAATTGTGGACTGTGAAAAAAATCACAAATCAGACTGGTCAGTATGAGCCAGTTTGGACCTATTTGGACCAGTTTATATGGTCAAGTTTTTATTTTATTATTTTAAAGACTTTTTATAATATCTATAGTATAGTATAATATCTGCAGATTTCGGGGTGGAGGGATGCGGCATCTAAATCCACAAATCACGAGTAACAAAATGCTGCTGTTTACTGATGTACACGTTACTGCAATGTAGTTATAGATTCAATGGAATCCCTGCTAACTGTCTTCACCGCGGTCGTACTAGACACCTGTTGCGTGTAGTAAAAAAGGAATGCATATCTCAAATATAATTACACAACCCCACCCTTTCAAGAAAAAGAAACATGTCAAGTGAATCATTGTGTTTAAGTTTATGGGTGAGCTGCACCTTGGGGTCGCGTTACCTGGGGTCGGGACGGTGTGTGTGACAGGCGGCTGTTGCTCGGCGCGGGACGACGGAGCTTCCCTTCGGGCCCCGGAGAAAGAAATTAACCGGTGCGGTTTTTCACATGTAATGTTAACATTTTATTATTATTATTATTATTATTATTATTATTATTATTAACAGCTGCTGTGCAAAACTGGGAAATTCCATGAGTTCAGTGGTTTTCAAATGCTGAAAGGATCACACATCAATTCAGCAAAGAACTATCGTTGTTTCACTCTCCATGCAAGAGTAAATCAATAATAAGGCACGCATGAAAAATATAATACAGAATGCAGTTTTATTAATCAAACGATGAGAATAATCAATCCGCATGGGTTGAAAGTCCTTTCAAATGCATAAACTCATGTATGAACTGTTTCTGAAATATGCCACCAGATCCGCACATTTCAGCGACCAACGAAAATCTGCTTGCCTCACCGGGTACCCAGGGGGCCCCCACCGGCCAAACCGGCACGGCTCTGATTTTCCCCTTTCCTCTTAACCTATTAGCGCAGATTACTGTGAGAGGCCGTCACCACAACGGGTGTTCCGTGTTGTCTGAGTGTGGCGCGGGGTATTTGCACAGTTCATGGCTGCCACGCCGCTACAGAGAGCTTGCAGGAAGCAGGAATAATAACATCCTTTATATGGAATGCATTTTCCAGCAGACCTCACTAAAATAAAGACATGCGTATTAAAACGGCGCTATAAAAAAACATGGATCCAAGGTGTAAACCAAGCAGCATTAAAACGCATCTCAGTGTTCTCCTTTTCCTAGACGGCCATATAAATTAGTGATCACCTGCTACGTAGGTAAATGTGCACCATGTCCTCTCTGTATTGCTATTCTGACTCCGAATGTACGGCTGTTGTCGGTCCCGGATATGCGTGTTTTTAAAAGAGATTCACCCCCACCCCCTTAACACACACACACACACACACCCGGACTAAAGGCCATCATTGCTGCCTACAGCCACAAAGCTCTCCAGCAGCTATATTACACTCTACTAATGGGGTATTAGCTTCGGAAAATGTCACATCTGAAGTTAATAGAAATCTCCATTGCTCATTGCCATTGCCAGCAACACAACAGTGAAATAGTCTTGACTGAACTGGTACTCCGTTGTATATAAATAAAATAGAAGAAAGGAAAGGAGAACTAGCTTAGGTACAAATCGGTGTTTTTGTTGTGTGTCTAACTGTCCTGAAGATGTAAATGAAATCGCACTCGTGTTATCCCGTCTGCCAGCAACCTTTAAATGACTGATTTGACGCTTCCATATATAGGTGAATCGGCGACAGCTGCATTAATGTTTATATATTTAACTAATACTTTATATTTAATGTTTGTCACTTAACTTTTGATAGATCGCTCCCATCTCCCGTATTTTCTATAACCTTGTTTTCAAAATATCTGCATTTTGTTGCTGAACGTATTGGTTGCTTATTTGCGACCAGTAAATAATCAGATAAAACGTGAGGGAAAATTCTTCACAAGCAAGAGCACTGAAAGAACGGAAAAGGGACGATTATGTGTAACTATAGAGGGAATGTAAAATTCAAATAATATTGTGAACCCTCCCGTCAAAGACAAATCAACATGCAGTTTGCTTGATAATTTAAAAAAATCCAAATGTGTTTACGCAAATATAACGGCCAACTGATATGCATTCGGGCCTACAGAAGTTTAATTTTTATCAGACCCGGTGTCCCAGATCGACTCATTCTTTTAGTTAATTGAATCTGAGGGAAAATATAAAACAGGTTCCGACGATCGTGTTTTCCTGGTGTGACCGCTGCTTGGAGATGCAGATGACGGTTGCTCCAAATTTTGCATGTAATCTAAAACATCGCGTGTTGATATGTCGTTAAAGGCCTACCTATGACGATCACTCGTGTGAGTTCAAACCTTTTCCTTGTTTATTTAAGTACACAGTCATACTTGATTGTTCATTCTCATACATGTTATTTTTCTGATAGTGGAGCTTTTTCCAGAATCATCTGCGGTAACAGTAGTTGTGTTTTGAAATAGACAGACATACGATTGTGAAAATACACACACACAGTGCACAATCGTTTAAAGGTAAATTTATTTTCCCCTCGGATCCGGAAGGGGGCACAAGAGACATAGGAAGTGGATAATTTTCAGAAGACCATGAAAATACATTTTGTAATGCTGCTAATAATATTTAAAAGTAAATGGCACAGTTTGATGGATACAGCGCGCTCGCTAAGTTTATTTCGCTTACTTAAAGCCACTTTCCATACAGACCCGTTGGTGAACGTTAAATCCCATTGGTTGTTTTTTTTTCTTTGAAGACTTTCCTTGGAGGCACAAATGAAAAATGTATAACTTTACGTCTGTCGGAGCTGGCCCTCAGTTCTTGCCGTTTATGTTCAGGTATGCCTATACAAGTTATGATTGCGCAGAATTGTTTCGAGTATTTTCCTTCTCGGATTGTGTTGCTGTAATTTTCAAATCTAATTATTATGGTGACAGGCTGACACTTTCATCCAAAGCGACTCGCTGCCTCGCCCATTTAATTGTCTGGCACATTGCATTAATAACCTAATTACTGTGGAACTTTCTCCTGAGCGCGAGTTTCAGCCCTTAAAAGACATCAGTCATTGTTGCCATTATTATAAAACACCGTGATTATTTACCTGATTTGGACCAGGGGTCGGAGTGCTTAATTCCTGCTAATTTCCAAAACGTGGAAGCGGTCCCATAAAAACCGCGTTGTGTCGGCGACAATCACACCTAACTTGATTTTGAGAGCAGATCTACAATGAACCCAATTCAATTTAACCAACTCTCTAACCCACTAGTACATTCAAAATGACAAACGTGCAACTTGTTGGACTCGCCGATCAAGCGGGAAAACGCTGTTTATTTCTTCTTTCATCCTCTGTTGTGGGGGGGGCGAAGTCTAATATCAAAGGAGATGTAATATTAGATGAAGATCTAAGCTTACCTCTGGCTGAGATTTGCATAGGTAAACCCTGTCCAAAAAAGTCATTAAATCGTTATTATTATTTTATTTTAGAAATGTTGCAGCGATATTGATTTGTTACATTTTACTGCTCTTCTCCGTTACAAAAACCCAATCCCCGATTATATCTTGTATTAGAAAAAGGCAGAGGTAACGGAAGATATATGGCGACTAAAGAAGCTTTTTAACATTAAATCGATGCAGGTTTTAGCATCAATTTTTATCTTGACAGCAATGTTTTGGAATATGCTCTGCGGAGACAGTGCAATCGTGTAGAGTTTCATTCAAGATCAAAGACCAAGGTATTATTAAGTGTAGATATATCTAGAGATGTATCTGTCTAATGTATAGTTGTATAACAGTACCGGGGGTATTAATTGATTTAACGTGTTATCAAGTACTCTCGCTGAGAAATCCCCGGCAAAATCTCCTGTGAATTGTATGATTTTTCCCCCTTGATCTTTTTGAATACGCACGTAATAGAGCATAAGTGCTGAATGTTTTGTTTCAACGCGCTCTATGGGAAGTAATGAAAACAGCGCTCTGATATGAATTTGATTTTTTTTTTTAAATCATAGTATTTCACTCTGTGGACGTAATTTTTTATGCTTTTGTTAAAGAATACAAGATACTTTAAACGGAGAGCAGTTGATGACGTAGAGTATGTCTATCTCCATATCCGCCTGGACTGGATGTGACTGAACCTTCCCGTCCAGCAACAACAAGGGGCGTATGGGGTTTTTATGGAATATCTAACAAAATCACAATGGGTTCTTCTTTATGCACACTTAATGCGCTAATAAAATGGGTAAATAACCGAGGTACCCAGCGCCTTCTCCACAGGGGAAAGTTTTTAAATTTAAAATTCCTGTCACCTGAAAAGCTCCTCCAGGTCCTTCGCAGTCGTGGGGATGTGTGATGCGGGCTCCCCTGTGCCGTTTGATCACGTGGCTGAAAAAGATGAGGTCGCAAAGCAGTCTGCTCCGGGGGTGCCGGAGCGTCGCCTCCATCCGCCTCACGCTGAGCTATGAAAATATGCCCCTCGTCCGAGGGCTTATGGCCGGCCTAGGGTTGAGAACGCAGCTTGGGCGTTTATGTCCGACACTGAGGAAACAAACAGGCCGGCGCAGCAAGGTGGCCGAGCGCCGTCTCCCGGCCAGGTCTATATGCGATGGTGTTCCTATTAGACTATTCACGTTGAAAAAAAAATTCTGCGCGATGTTTTATTCATTCGTCCGTCCTTATTCGTGGCGAATCCTCGCGGACTTAACGCAGACGTGTCAGAAGTCCGTTTCCGCAAAGACACATGGCACATGTATGATAAGTGTTTCTCTTACAATTTTTTATCCTGTAATATCGATCCAGATTAAAGATAATCAATGAAAAGAGATTGGCCTTTTAGAGCAGGGCGCCATCAATCACATCGTGCCCTTTAGCAAACGCTGGCGCTGGGCTTTCCTTCACTTTAAACACCGGTAAATAGTTTCGTCTTGGCTGCGTTCAATTAACCTCAACGCATGAATGTGTCCAGGAAGAAGAACTTAACTTTGTCTGTCTTATCTCAAAACACCAATTTCAGTATTTCCTGAAAGCTATCCATGTGCTTAAGTCTAACCCGAATGCTGCATAAGCACAGGTACAATGTTCAGGCTCAAAGACTTTGGGCATCATTGAGACCAAACGGTATTGATTCCGTTTTTGATCTGTGCATCTATTTGCGGAGGTTGATATACGTGAGTATTGATGTAAACCTTTTTATCTTTTTCCCTCTGATATCTTTCTTCTCTCTGCTTTGAATTGCCTCCCAGAATAGCGTTATGTGATACACGTGCATTAGAACTAAAACAATATTATTTTTCATGAATATAGAGTTGGGCAGGTCAGTGGTTGAGGGTTTGAATCCCACCTCTGCTCTGTGTGCGCGTGGAGCTCGCGTTCACCCTCGAGTTGCGTGACTTTCCTCCCGCAATCTAAACTCTAAAGACAAGCAATTGGGTAAATTGGCGTCGCTAGATTGCGCGACGTGTTTGAGTTTTGTCTGCCGCGCGATGGATTGGCATCGTGTGCCCCCTTCTTTGCACACTATGTCGACTGGGATATGTTACAAGTACCCCCCGCAACCCTGACCAGGATAAGCGTTTGGACAACGGACGAATATATAGTGTGTTGAGTAATGAGATAAGACAGTAATGCTTATCCAATGCCGAATCTCTGCTACGACTGTTTTCTAGGAGGCCTATTCTACAATAATATTCTAGGCTGATCGGCTCACTTTAACATCTTTAGTACTTCCTAACAGGGTTTGTAAGACCTTTTTTCGGCGACAATGCTGTTACATGGCTCTGAATTACCCAATTCCACCATTCGTTGAGGTTCTTGATTCCAACACGGGCAGCTTCAACTTCCACATGATTAGCGAAATGCCAGCCATTTCTTTTGAAGAGCGTCTTTTCGGCACAGCACCTGAATAGGCAATGATTGGGATGAAGAGAAGCTGATGTGGAAAAGACGTGTCGGTACGCTAATACGAGCCAGCGAGGGAGATGCGTTGATTTGTGCATTCATTGGGGAGGTCCCGGCACAAGCTGGATTATTTATTTTCGCGGACTATTTCAGCCGTTTCGTGGAGACGGCGAAGGAAAAAGCAGCCGGCCGTCGTATTGCGTTTGCAGAGATTGGGGATGGTTATGCGCGGTGACTCAGTCAGACTCCAAATCTAAAAATCTAAAATTGCTAAATTAGCGACGCCCGGGGGGGGTCTCTAAACCTTTATTTTATGTTTAGAGAAGTCGACGCGAAAAGAGAGCATGATGCCACTACGTGCCATACGTGTGAAAAATTACTGGTGATTGTTCTCATAAAAATCAAAGACTTCATCCACCCTTAGTCTGTGCTTCATTTTAGACAGGATGGTGAACTTTAAATGCTGTCTTTCTGCACTATGTGCAATCTGAAGGTGCGTGTGTCAGACACGATGTTACTAAGACGATCTCACTTTGAAACAACCCGATGACGCTGAAACTAGCGCTGATCTCGAACGGCGTGCAGACCGTAACTCACTCTGTCACTCTTACTTTACTCCTTCTTGGGATTAACCAATTAAATGTAATTATGACAGGCGATGCTGCCAGTCTTGGGAGCCGCGACAGGTCTGACTCTGGAGTGACAGCACGTGCCGCCCGTGGCTTTGTGACAACGGCCTTTGGGGCGACCTCGCCGGCTCCGGGGGACAGTCTTCTCTCTGGGACTGCCTACCGGGTGGGGTGCACTCCGCTTTGATCCGAGCTTAAAGACCCCGGAGAACAACAGCAGCTGCTCTCCCCGCTCCCCCGGCCCCATCAAAGGTGACATGCGGTGCCGGAAGTTTGACACCTGCCCTAATTTGACAAGTGCTGTGTGGCCATTTGCATCACATTTTCGAATGGGGGGATTGAAAGTTCGTGTAACATTATGAATTGAATACCTAGACTATTTTCTGGAGTACAACATATGACTTTCACTAAATAACTGTTTATAATATCAAGAAGATAAATTTATCACTCGAAATTAAAGATAAACAGCAGAAAAACCAGTCTGATTTGCCAGCCAGTCTGTGTTTGCTATGGTTAAACATGGTGAATATAGTAACGCTACGCGGAGGAAGCCCGCGATGAGTCAAACAGGCATATGTTACAAACAGACCTTGCCACAAATAATCTAAAATCGGGTGCTGTTGTTTTGTTTAATAATCCCGCGAAATTGTGTTGATTTTTCTACTATTGTGCTTTTGTCTAGGTAAATGTGTGTGTATGTGTTGGTTTAATGTTTAATTGTGCTTTGTTTATCTTCATGCGGCTCCCGTAATTAAAATGCTCCATCCGAATTGAATTTCAGATGAAGAGCCAAGGTTGCATTTTTAACGCACACCTCGATTTTCTAGTTCACTGTTTGCTTGTCAACAGGCGTACTTTCTCCGGAACGAATATGGGACTAATGAGCGATGGGGGACAGGGGGGGGCACCCTCAGCCGCCCTCTTCAACGCCGCAGCTAGGCTCGTGCACATGCACGCGGTCGCACACATCGATTTCACGGTGTCAGACTGGGCAGTGTTGTCACCAGGGGAAAAGGTTGAATGAACGGGCGGTAAGGCGACGGCTTGGAGATTTTCTGTTTGAATTTGTACAAAAGAAACACGTACGAGTAGAGGTTTGCACACCTAAATGCTTCAATGATTTTTAAACACTTGAAAAGTGAAAAGTTGAAAAACAGAACAGCATGGAAAGAACCATTAAAATAATTCCACGTTCAGACCACGCTCACGACTGGCCTTCAGTGCGGTCTGTAACTTGAGCGAGGGTGTTGCTGTCCACCCTCCGCAGTTTGGAGGAGTTTGCGTTGCTGGTGACAGTTTGCGGCCTCCGCTTCCATTTATCTCGATTCACAACGTGGAGAGTCAGGGGTGGAATTCAGCTCGCCACCTGAGATTCCGCTTAATTAAGAGTCAGGGTCTGCAGAGAAAAACAGTGATTGGGACACCGCTTTTCCCTCATTAAGAGCCTGTTTTTAGTAACATAGTTACACATGTCTTAACACGTCAAAAGTGCACAGGGGGATTATGGGTGAAAAACTATTGTGCAATTTAATTAAAATTGAAATACCGGTAAGATAAACAGATATAGAAATATATTCAATTCAGATGTCAAATTTAGACTTTTTTTCATGTATAATTTCTGAATAATACTCGGAGTATGTAAGAGAATAAGTCAAAAATATTATATTTTGCTTTACTTTACAGTTAAACCTGAACCTAAAGCCTCTGTTATTCCGAAAAATACCGTGACCCGTGTTCTTAAAAATCATGGTTAGGAAAATGTTATTTTGTTAGTAATGACAGCAATCTACGTATGATTAAAACAAAGACAAAATAGCAAGCGTAGAATATACTGAGAGTATACTGAGAGTTCTGCATGAATGACCAGCTGTAGACTTGCACCTCATCGAAGTTCAGTGTCTATTTTTATCTGCCTTTCACAATGTTCAGGTATCTGCTGGCCAAAGTTAAGATCAAACCTGGTAGCAAGACAGGTACTCCTGTGTGCTAATTGAATGAAGAAGCTGAACACGGTCATGCCTGACTAAACAAATTAGATCCATGAGCAGCTGAGTCATTACTGAAGAAAAAACACCTCCACCTTTTACTAAGTAAAACACCTTTTACTAAGTGCAATTATCTCTCCTGTTCAAGGAGGACAAAGTTTCATCTTTCTGAATGGTTCTGAAAAGGCGTTAAATCTGTGTCACATTAAATTGCAGCGTCTGCTCTACATTACAAAAATGTAATGAAGTTTTTAAAAAGGTCATTTTCAATTGTTAATTATCGCTGCTGAACTATGTCCTGAGTATTTTCACTTGATGGTTTTAAAAAGATGTTTGTTTATCAGATAATACCATGTGTTATTAAAATCGGGAATGGTTTTCTGACTGTAGTTGGATTGTGTCATACAAAATGAGACCTTTGTTTGTGGGATTCCAACCTGAAGTATTTTTAAACCCTTTTTCCCAGACTCTGCGTTTCACGCAGGCTGCTCTATTTTCACGTATCCCGAAGCTGGCTTGTGGCAAGATTATCCGCTCATTAGATAGAAGAAGGCAGCTGAAGGGCCCTTAGGTTTCTCAGAAGCATCTCCCGCAGCCAGAGGATGTGCAGAACCTTCTCAAATGCATGGTACTTGTTGCTTTATGCTTTGCTGCAGGCGTGAAACACGCATATTTATGGGCAAAAACGCAGCCCCGTCGGCTGGAGGTTGAATAAGTCATAGTGGCCTTTTATTCTTGAACTCAACATCAAGCCAAAAAAAAATTAAATAAAAGCAATTAGTTTCTATCCAAGACGGAGGATGTGGTCTTTACAGATGTACAGTTAGTGGAAGCATGTTTCCTAAAGTATTCTACACAAAAGATTTCTTTCCTCATAAAAATTTAGCGTGAATCTGTTTTGTAATTCTTTGCAAATTAATAATGCTGGCTGAGGTAATTCTGCGGAGAACGTTGCACTTGTTCAGCCCCTGGGGTTTTTCCTTCCTGCAACACGCTGAAAAGCAGCTTCTACATGCAGACGGTGCCATTCAGACATGCACAAGTAAAGCACGCTGTTTCAGACATGCACAAGTAAAGCACGCTGTTTCAGACATGCACAAGTAAAGCACGCTGTTTCCTCAATCGAATACAGGGTAACAGTTTGAACTTTGATATTATGCTGGAAATGGAAGGCCATTACAAGCAAACGGAGCAATTGGCAAACTTTCACTGATGTCTCCTTGGGGGGGGGGGGTTAAATTATTAGCCGGCCATCATGCGACATCCACTCCTCCGCCACCCCGTATCCGTTCTCCATTTCCCAGCTCCTCTGCTTGCTGCAGGCACCATAAATGCCCCTCTGAGGGCAATTGAGCACAAGGCTGTTTGTGGGGCGACCCAGCTACGCTGCAGTGGGGGGCCCTTACAGTGTAAGTGACAGTGCTCCTTTCTGTGGGGGTCCCTCCTTAAAGCCCAGTGAGGAGGCCCACGTAACATTTCTCAACATCTCTCCCTGATCTCCATAAATGTTAATCGATGATTCATATCTAATGAACTCAAAGCTGCATAAGAGACCTTCTGAACTTGCGAACCATGGTGAATCACGGGCGCCCAGACCTCCATGGGCATCCGGAGATGATTCATGTCTAATGAAGTGGTGAGAAAGGCGGCGCCATTATAGAAAGCGCGGCCCATATTCTCCTGAAACACCCCCTCTCCAAAAAAAAAAAATAGCTTTTTTTATTTATTTTTTTTGCATGAGCAGGAGGGCATCACTGGGCTCAATTAGTATTTTTTAATGCCTGTAATGCATCACGCAAGGCTGGAGGTCAGGAAATAAATCCTTGACAAAATAAAATTGAAAATACGACATAAATAATGCAGTTGGCAGGGAAATCAAAGCAATATCCAGTTGTAAATGACCATCGGAGCATCCTTCCGCACTGACGGCACAGATTCTGAATCAGTGCCGTGTTATTTACAGGGTCCTCTGCTTGCTGCAGACATGGGGAGCGTATCCACACAAAACTCTAGCTCTCAAATGTTTCTGCAATAAACCTCGGAGCGCAAACTTTATTAAAATGAAGCCACACCTCTGGATCTGACTCGGCTAACACCCACCCACCCGGAAAACGCCCATTAATAAAATGCTGTGAACTCTGCACAGATTATTATCATACATTTGTCTTGTTTACTGGAGGTTATGACTGCAAAGACACTTTGTCATTTAGAGAAGCTGCTTGTCCTGTGGCCATGGATTCTTTTTTTCTTAATTTTAACATATGTGGGGGCACACAGTGACCCATTTGAGTGGAGATGGCACCCGGTGTTGAACCCTACGAGGAGAATGTTCACGCCGTGACTCATTTAGGTGGAGATGGCACCCGGTGTTGAACCCTACGAGGAGAATGTTCACGCCGTGACTCATTTAGGTGGAGATGGCGCCCGGTGTTGAACCCT
>JAODKE010000055.1:10691415-10706418 GCA_026779605.1 Mormyrus hasselquistii
CCCCTCGCCGTTGTTTAAACAGGGGGACTCCCCCCCCTGCCGGGTTGGGGGGGGGGGGGGGCGTCACTTTGAGGTGCCGCGAGGGGGGGTGGGGGACCCGCTGAGCCCCAGGTCCGGACCCCGAGCGGCGGTAATTGCTCTTTGAGCCGGGGTGGCAGGAGTGGCTGGCGGCCTGTTTATATGGATAATCTGCATAATCTACCGTCACTGCCAAATTACCTTTGTCATCTGCGCCCGCCGGTGTGGGGGGGTGATGTGAGGCATATGCCAGTGCTGCCGGATGCTTAGTTCCGCTTCACAGGCCCTCGGAGCGGCGTCTCTGGGTGTGGGGGGTGGGGGGAGCTGCTCGTCGTGCTCTTATCTCCTATTTGTGTCACCTTTCTTGGCCAGTTTCCCCGCTTTCCGCCGCAACGCTCCCTTTCTTCCTGCGGGGAGCGCCGTCGCCCGCTTCCACCCGCCCGCCTGTCTCCCGCCCGCCGCCACCACAGACGGCCCGGCTCACACCATGGCGCTAAACAGCTCGCCTGCTGAGTTTGGCTTTTTCTAGCGCTTGATATTCATCATATTATGGGTTCTCTGCAGGACCGCTCACCTGTGTGTGTGTGGGGGGGGGGATTTATTTGCACAGCTATCCACAGTGACAGTGGCTCTCAGTACCAAAGTCTCCAGGGTAACTGAGGACGGGTCCTCCCTGCACCGTGCCCCCACCTCTGTGCCCCCCCGCCCTCTGGCTCGCCATTCCCTGCTGGCTTTTCCCCGCTCATGGTGCCCTGGGTCCTGCTGACAGCGGCAGGGTCAGTGAGAATATTCCAATCTGCACATTTGATACATCATGAATGAGCACAGCTCCTAATTAATGTCATTAATTAGGTTGCCCTTCAATAATGGATCGTTTATAAAATACTTTGCTATGTGAAATACTGTATTAATTATTATCTGTGTCACTAGAGGACAGATCATTTCTGGTTTGGTTTTTTATTGCTGTATTGTCCACTTACTGTTTACAAATTATATTTAAAACCATAAGTCTTATACTCTGCTTTTAATCATGAAATCCAGCTGAATCAAGTGAGCGCTCCCCCCCCGCCCCGATTTACGCCCCCCCAGAAATAAGATGAGCGCCCCAGTAGATCCCAGTTCTGGTTTCTTTACCAGATGAAGTTAAGTTGAAGGCTATGCTCAGCAGCCAGCCGTGACCATGTGCAATCCCCAGGCAATAGGAGGCGCTAATGTGCAGCCGCATTCCCACCGCTGCTCGCCAGGGCAAGAGTGGTTGAGGGCTGGCCCCAATGCGCCTGTTTCAGGTGTGAAATTAAAATGGATGGAGGTTTGATAGAGAGCATGCCATCACACCAAAGGCCAGAATGACCACTGTCATTCTGGCTATCATTATATTATATTGCATTACATTCTGTGTAATTCTAATTGTAATTCTAATTCTAATTCTAATTCTGAATGGGCTCCTCACCTCTCCGGTCCCGACGAACCGGCTTCTCATCTCAGCCACAAGAACGCAGACAGAAACAAAGCGGGATAATTTTATGATGAATTATGCAATATTTCCTCCTTAAACAGAGAATGGATAGAGAGGCAGGAACCAAAAAAACAAGCAGGAAAATTCTAATATCAACGGGAAATAACTAGAGCATCAATTTTTTAAAGGCAATATGGAGACTTTGCCCAAGTAGAACCGATAAACAGATGTCGTCTGTTGGGGGGTGGGGGGGGTGGCAGCTCAACTTCCAAGAAGCCGGCGGGAAGTTTCATCACAGCGTAACGAAGCGATATTATTCATCTCACCCCTGTCTGACCTCTGTGCTGCACCGCATTCCTGCACGCTCCGTGTTATGGCAATATTACGTGGGGGGAAACTCTGATTGTGACAAATCGTCCCCCCCCCCGGCTGGCGGGGTATGGGGCCGCCTCCTTTGGACGACATGCTGAGCGTCTGCCGACACACGAGTCGTCCTGTGATGAGGGGAAATCAGATTTGATTTAGACTCGAGCGCTCTCTCCGTATGTCGCCCGGCTGGATGCGGTGAACCCCAACCAGAGGATACTTCCCCCAAAACAATTAAACCTTTCCTGTCGTCTTGTACACGAGGCAGAACTTTTTGTTGCCAGTTTCAAGTAGTTAAAAAGAAAAACGCATTAAAAACAGACATTACACCCGTTTAAATAGTGTCAAAGCAGAGTAAGAATCACTTTATCACACTAACATGGCTGAGGAACTCAGAGGATGGGGGGGAAATACAATTATTCATTAAGAATATTGCAAAATACAGATAGAATTAGACAAGTATTGTTCTTATCAATCTTAACCTCTGACAGATTCCAATAAAACCTGACCTTTCTATTTAATTGCCGTATATTGCCCAGGTTTTGAATGATAACCCCTGATCTGGGTCACTGATGTGTCACTTGATATCAGCCTGCTATTCACTTACCAGGCTGCATGTATTTACCATCAATCAGGGGACGTTTCCACCAATTACAGGTTGCCTAGGCATGGAGGGGGGTCTACGGGAGCCTGGGGCCTCCTGTTGGATCACAGGCTTCCTCTCTGCCTCCTTCTTATAATAATAATACTAATAATAATATTGATATTATTGTTGTTATTGTATGTGTACTAATTGTAACTTAATGAACAAATGTATTAATTTTAATCTCCTGCCCCCCCCCCAATAAAAGCATATTCATTTGGGAAATTTCTGTAATTTGTGAAAGCTGGCTGAAAACTGCGTGTAATTATGACTGGCTGACATTTTTGTTGATTTTTGGATGGTCCAGTTACGTAATTCTGTAAGTTTTCCTTTGTCTGATATAAATATTTAATAATGGGGGCCACGATCGTAGTAAAACAAAGTGACCAAAGTGCTGTAATTGTCCCGTGAGAAATTGTGTCTTGGCATGAAAAGTGCATTCTCTGTCACACACTAAGAAAAGCACTTTCACCAGTATTTATCTCTGTGTTGCACAACTGAGTCATTCAGCTGCTGGTAGCTCCTTACGTGTTAATTTGTTTCTAATGGAATTCTGATGACATTAATCCACAGACACCGTTGAGAGGTCTGCTGGCCCCGGCTCTGAGCTGAAGGCTGTATACGAGCTTAGGGCGTACCGCGAGCTGAACCTCAGTCGCGCACACGCTCGCTTACCAGCACTGTGAAGACTCTGCCAGCACCGGCCGGCTTGCTCTCCGGACAGCCGCTCAGCGCCCTTCGTTTTTTTTTGGCAGACGCAGAAATAGCCCTCTGTCTGTCTGTGATAAATCGGGGTGCCGCGCGCAGGAAGCTGCAGGGTTACCCTCACAGACGAGCTGCTGATGGCGGCCTCACTGCGAACACCCTGACTTATCAGTCAAAGCTGAGCTTGGGTGTCTCACATTTTGTCTTCTTAGTGTTGCGCGTGAGTAGATTTCGGCGTTAGAGGATAACTGGGAAAAGACTCGGAATGAGTTTGCGGCAGCTGGCCACTTTTTAAACACCGACTTGCAGGCCTTAGCTTAGCATGCTAGCCGAGCAGTGGGTGACACAGGCAGAGGAATGGCGTGGAGCACCAAGTCGAAGTTAAAGGAACGTCATCGAAAGGAATGTCACGCGCAGCCAAACTCGTGTTTGTTAACAGGCTGTATAAGGGAAAATATCTCTAATTCCAAACAGCATAACTGTCCTGGGGCAAAAAGCCCTTTAGACTCCAAACCATATGTGTGTGAGTTTTTAAATTAGCGACAAACAAACATTCCGCGGCATGCCGATGTCATCCTCTGACCTGCCGCCCCCAACCCCAACCCCACCCCCCATAGGATGAAGTTTTTCTTCATGTCCAAAACAACTTGTCTGACTGCAATTACCTGTCATTTTAAAGTACGCGTTGATTCGAGACATCCTGGGAAAAAAAAAATCCATTTGTTTACGTTTTACAGGTTTTGGCGTAAAATGCAAAGGCAAAATGCCAAATGGATTTGTATTCGCTTGCAGGCAATTTACGGGAGAGACGTGTACCTGGGACTGGGGGGGGGGGGGGGGGGTGCATCCGACCATTTAATAGCCAATCATGCCCCCGGGGTTTGGCTCAGCTTTGTGGCAGTCGGGGGAGGGGCTGTGAAACCTGACACACCCAGCAAGATTGTACAACGGCAATAGAAAATGCACCTTTCTTTAGGAAATGCCACCAGACACTGTTCCTGTTAGGTAAATGAAATGTTAGCAGTCAGAAATCACACAATCATTACTCTGTGTCATGCAGCCTAAAACACTTACATTGTGTTCTGTGGGCAGCCACTAATATCCTAATGAATGTGCAGACAGGTGACATTCTAGACATAAAGGGGACAATGACCGGGAATCATGCTTGTCAACTTCAGCTTCGTGCTGCCTAGCGTGACATTTCTGAATAGCAGATGACGTCGCTGAGGTGCACATCCCGACCCGGTGCCGCGCGCCCTTTGGCACAGCCGCCTCAAACAGCGTCCTGCGCACTGAGGATTAGCCCGCCTGCTACCAAACACAGGTTTGCAGAGCCGGTTTCATATCTGCCAACTTCTCAATATGTGTCAAATTAAATTCTCCACATCTTAATAGCGCGACTCCTTTAATCAAGAATGTAACTGGTTAAAAGCTTAATTAGGAGTTCATGTAAAGGTCCCTACAGTGTTGAATCCTCGATTCGCTCCCTTCCCTGGTCGTTTTTTTTTTGACCTCTCTGCGTTTTGCAGCTCCTCTGGACCTGTGTGTTGGGGTTTCCATGGAGACGGCAGAGCGGCCCTGGGCTCGCCCCGATGGAGCTGACAATGGGCCAGCTTTGTCTGGACCTGCAGGTCACACGCAGGTGTTAATTTGCAGGGGACTTTCAGCGGACACTAAGAGGCGAGCGTGAGGCTCCTCTGTCTTCTCCTTCCCTGGCTGTGCAGCACACAGGCTGACTGCATCACACAGTAAAAGCCAAAGCTATTAATCACTGGGTCAACCGAAAGCGTGACTGTTCTCTAGTGAAGGGATTGTAATTTAACACAAAGCGACTTGGCTTTTGCTGCTGGAAGCAGCTCCGAACAGACCAGGTCGTGCCGTCTGTCTCACCAGAGATGGTGCCGAGTTTTCGGCGACTGACTTAGAAGACTGCGGGAACTGCAACACAGTCCGCAGCAATGCTCTGTGATGAAGCTGGAGATCTATCTGCAGGGAGGCGGGAGCAGCTGCTGGATGGTGCCGCTGAACTTGGCAATGTGGAGCTCGGGGTCCTACCTTGAATGTCAGGAAGAGAAAAGGGTAAAAATATTGCTTGATGACGTCGGAAAGAAGAGGTTCCCTCTCGGATGCTCTTGCAGCTAAAATAAGTCTGCCGTTCGTGTTCTTGGAGACGGCGCGGAGTGAACTCAGAGGGTCGGACAAGGTGAAGGGCTTGTGGCTGTGCCCCCCCACCCCGGTGCTCTCTGCAATTTGGAAGGGCTGCCTTGGCCATTTGCCAAATCTTTTATTTGTCCTGGAGGCTTTGATGGGCTGAATGGCCCACAGACAAAAGCTGAGGAAGAAGTACAGGATCCCTCCTCTCATCCAGAGTGCCCAATCTCTGAAAAAGACACAACAAAAAAAGTGTGCTGGATGAAGGGTGCCTGCCGTGAGATTTTTAGCTATGGCTCGTTATTTGGGGTCAAGTAATACCAGAAATGTCTTATTTGATTGGCGTGTGCTTGATTGGTGTTTACATAGTTTATCAAAAGAGGGCTATTGAAAAATCTGTGGAGTGTGTAACTCATAAAGGCCTCCCAGGCTCGGCCGTCGGCGAGGCACTCCAGTGGAAGTGACACAGATGCCGCAGTACACAGCGACTCTCAGGACAGTCGAGCGGCTCCTTCAGAAGCGTGTCTGTCACCCTGAAGCAGGGTGACCTCAGCACCGACTCAAAAGGGCCGCTCTCCAAGGTGCTGTTGGGTCAGTGCGAGGTGGAAAGGGGGCGCATGTTGGCATTTGCTCCCCCCCGTTTGATGTGGATGCAGCACCCCCCACAACATGAGCCCCTCCCATTATATGTGAGTCTTAGTTGCCAAGGTCTGATTAGTTGTGCTTCTCCAGCCATCTTATACACCTCCAATATGGCTTTCCTGGTTGTCTGTATAGATTTTACGTGGTTGTGCTTTCCATCTGTTTTAAATTTTCCCCCAACACACACACACACACATCTGGTGGACATTCTCTGAGTGTGAGTGAAAAATACAAAAGTCACGAAAGCATTGACTCAGCAGGCGTGTTGCATATGCATTTTTCAGTACTGAGGCCAAATGGTCAGGTTTCTTCCGTACTGCTGAAGAAAGGGGTTCGAGTGGAGAAACATAAAACTACTTTTATACCTGAATCTGCTGTGCACGTGAGGGAATCTTCGTGGCGTCTGATATAATCCATAGGGACTGATCCTGAATGACATGCGGTCTCCCTGCATCCGTCGGGTGCGGGGATAAGCAGAGGGAAGTCGAGGCGGCGCGTGATTACAGCCCAGCCCAGTGGGTGCCGAGACAAGACACAGAAGGCCCGCTCGTCTGTGACTAGCAGGCCGATTCTTAGCGCGAAGATCTTACAGCCACACTACTGATATCTTACGAATATAAATGAATGAATTGTGCGGCACGAGACATGAGAATGTAATATATATGTCGTGCGAATTACAGTGTGGAGCCAGAGCTCGCCTGATCACACCACAGTAGAAACGGCACAAAGTGCAAGCCTTGGAGAAAATCCATCGAGCAGAACTAACAAAGAGTCTGAGGGCAGCTCTGTCTGCTGGAAATAAGGGGGGGGGGCAAGATGTATATTGTAGTGTGGGCCTTTTAAATGTGCGGGTGTGACCACTCCCACTTGTCTCCAGACAGGTGAAGTAGAAATGATGTTGATTTTCCTGTCATAAGCGACGCTCATTTGGGAAGGAAAGAAGCGGGAATTTCAATAAAGCTAAAGAATACTTTATTTTCTCGGCGAGGAGCGCCGCCACGATGGGTCCCCAGGGGACGGTTCACAGGCTCTGCCGCTGTTATCCTGCCGATTTCTCCCCTTCCTTGTTACGGCGGAGTTTATGAGAACCTTGGTCGAATATTCCCAAATGTGCCATAAAGCAGCATGGAAGGATAATAAACTATTTGATTTTTTTTAATATTCACAGCAGGCCGGGGGCAGGAGGGCGGGGCTGGGAAGGAGGGGGGGGTGAGTGGGTTCTTAAAAACAAACAAACAAACAAACAAACAAACAGAAACTTGCAAAGGGTGTCGGTTCCGTTACAGGGATGTAAGATTGAACCCAATGTTTGCTCTTCATGTAATCACTCTGCCCCGGTTGAAATTCTTAATTTAAAAGTATTTCCCATCAGTTCCACAGTAAGTGTACTATCCAGTTTTTAACCACCTCGAATCACGAAATGTGATTTTCACACTGAGCTTGCTGGTGCTTTTTTTTTTTTTTTACTTGGATTGAGACGATATACCCATAATATTTTGGTTTTTATCCCCAAAAATTCTTCTGTAAAGCATTTTGGTGCATTGTGCTTATAAAATACTTTGGTAAATAAAGTTTTAGACATTGATTTTGATTCTGCTGTTGGGATATTTCCACTTTTGTTAAGTTTCTATGATCCATTATTGCAGCATTTTTAGTATATTGGTTGCCATTTCCCTGTGCCTGCTGCTGGGGGATTGCGCACAGCGTCTTTACCCCCTCTGGGAGAATCCGCACACTTCCTGCCATAACCGTTTAAACGTGGTGACTTAAGCCAAAATGCTGCTGCGGGTGAAGTGATGAACGGTGACACAGGAGGTACTGTCACCCTGCGCAGTGTGACACTTGCCATGACATTAGGGCTGTTCCTGCGCATGTCAACCCCGTTTAAAGAACACTGCCCTTAATGATTGGCACCAAGAATATGAGTGTGTGCTGCCACAAATTGATTTGTTCTCTTTTAAATGGCGATTGTAGATATTTGACCCCATGCAACCAGCACCACCACCACAAAAGGGGTTGAGTACAGTACGCAGTGGTGCTGGACCGGTACCAGCAGAGGTCCGGCTGGCGGAGTTAGGCCGGCATGGGTCGGTCGGCAGGCTGTGTGCCAAGGTGCCATTCAAAGCACTGTGATCGTGATAAAACGAACTCAATAAAACACGAGCAAATTAAAAGCTTGGAACAGTCAGTTTTAGCGTTTTACTCGCCTTTACACCTTAACCCTTATGCTTTTGTTGACATGTGTGTGGATGATTAATTACACACGTGCTTGTTTATGAACTGTGTGCAGCCTGTCTGAAACTGGATCATTTTAAAATATTTGATTATTAACTGTACCAAATTCATCACGACAATTTACGATTTACTATCTATAATAAACAGCATGCTTAAAAACAGGCAGACATGGTGATCTTCGTCTCCCGATTCCTCGCCGCTGCACCCGCAAACACTGGCAGATCGGGACGGATGCCTGCCGTGTGACGGTGCCGGGGAGGTGCTGTCAGGGTTAAACTCTCATGAGCCCCCTGCCTCTGATCTTCACGGGTTAAAGCAAAGACACGCTGGAGAGAGTCGCTGTTTCCCTTTAGATCCCCCCGAGCTGCCGCATGCGGTGCGCTCGCTCGCCGTTGCCGGACTTCAGACCGCACCGTCATTAGATCCCAGCCTCCCAGCCCGTCCGCGCACCGCTTCGCAGCCCCGGCCGCCCCGGGGACGCGTCTCGCCGTCCCTCTCTGCCCACTCCGGCTTCGTCGCTCATCGGACGCCCCGCCAGCAAACCTCGGTCCGACGTCCCGGGGCGTAGTCATGCTTTGCGCCGGGGGATTAGGAGGAGGACGCGAAGATACTGCATGTCTCCTTTGACGGCCCCGACAAGACCGACTGAGTGTGTTACGGAGAGAAGGCACTCCTTGTCAGTTTCAGTGACTGCTAAATCCTCCGTGCATACTCCCAGCCGAAAGCACCCCGAGCAGAGCGCCGGTCTCCGAGCCAACTTTGCGTGACCGTGAAGCGCGCACACGCCGCGCCGTCGCGGAGGACGGGAGCAGCGCCCCGAGAGGTACGCAACTCACCGGACTGTCAGCGCGCGCCTGCAGCACACCGTGCTCGGGCTCCGGCTCTTACTACCGTCTCTTACGCTTTGCAACTTCGGAAAACTTTCCCGGAAGGTTTCTGTCGTGTTGATCTATATGGCGATTTAGTTTTCTTGCACTTTTTAAAATGCTGTAAGCATAGAACTCGTTTAAATATATTGCCAAAATTACAAATAGGCGTATAATTCCGATAATTTAAAAGCGTTTAAAATATAGGCCTAACCTATAAAATGCATTATTGATTTTGGTCTTGTAAAGGCAGAAAACGTTATGGGGAATAAATTTATTCAGATATAAACACGTTATTCCTTGGTGCCAATGTTCTGGTGCGTTAATTTTTAAAGAATATAGTGTGTGTTCACTCCTCGATGAAATGTTGCTCTTAAATCCGAAGAAGTCAGGTATGGAAACAGCGAACCTGTTGAGTTATGACAGACGAGCAGACAGCCATGGTCCTCCTGCAGTTTAGTGATCCTGCGCCTTCGGGTGTCAGATGAAAGGCTGCAGCACCCCGCCCGGAGTCAGGATGGTACCCGCGCTTTGGCTCTCGCCTGTCACTCTCAAATCTGAGGGCTGAGGGGACGGATTAACTCATTACGGCTCTTGTCTGCTAGGCGGGGGTGGCTTAAACAACAGCAGCAGTAATTCAGGCAGTTTGGTTTCAAATGATAATATTCCACCGCTGGAAACTTTAATTCTCCATGGAATCATATATCATGATGCCTTCCCATAAAATTTAACAGACCTACATATTTTTGCACCTAAACATTACTTAAGTAGGGAAAAAATAAGCTGTACCGTACTTTACTAATGAAATGTTAATTGTGCGTGCTTTTTGTAGGCGTCCTATAGAGCAAAGAACGACAGCTCGAATAAAGGAAGATTGAAGTACGGTGAATGAGCGCACCGGGTGTTCAGGTACCCGGCCGGACGCCGTTTGTGCCCCGGACTAGGGCTCGGAGTTACGCCCCGGCGAGGGCACTGATTGCGGGCCCTTCGTCTTTTACCCCAAATGTGACTGAGCCACCTCGGTGAATGCAAGGTCCCACCAAATAATCGTCTGGGGCTTTTATTCATTCTTTTAATTACGTCCTTAGGGCAACTTGTTTTGCCGGGACCTCTGACTTAACACAAAGTAGCCTAACTGTACGTTCAGCAATTATTCACATTTTGTACTAGTTATGCATAATATCCCCGGATATAATAAATCAAGACAAAACAGCATTAGGTCGCCAAACGATGTAATAGGATGTTAGGGCCAGGTTATACCAGGTAATACCACATCATTTGTATTGGATAAACCACGGACAGCCTTCATATATTCCACGTTCTTGTGCGTGTTTTTCCGCTATGTTGTAGTATCAGGAGGTTTATTACAGATAATTACCTTTTATAGAAGCTGAAATGTTAGTTATGAGGCCGAAAGCAGGTGCCAGACAACACAATTAGGGGATCAATAAGACGGCAAGACACGTGAAGAGCCGGCGCAGGGGCAGAGAGGGATGTTGTAATTAGGGATAAATGAGGGCAGCGATCCGCCGGGGTACGCTCCCCCCATGTAATTTGTTTTTTATTGAATATATTTATCAACATTAATTGACTTTCCGAAAATGAAACTTACCTCGGCTACGCCGCTCTCTTCTCACAGATTCAATACGCCGGGATCACCTAAAGCAGGTGTGCCGCCCCTCAGGCGGCGGTGTGGCCCGGCAAAATTGATCCTGGCTGCAGTCGTTCATTAATATCGATTATTGGGAAACATCATTTGTTTGCGTTATTTCCGATAAGATGGGTGGACAGCATCTCGGCACGTCTGAGGTGCGGGAGAGTTACGGCCGGATGCCGAAGTCTTGGGGAGGTAATGCGGGTGAGCGACGTTTGGGAAACACTAAGGAATGCACGCCGTGCCCTGGAGAAACTATAACAATGCATTAGAAATCCGTTTAATTACAAAAATGACGATGCTGCACCATCAGGATATTTAAAATACCAGACACCCTCACAGCAACCTGATTTATGGCAGTGTAGGGTGTAATACTTGTAAATTACTGATTGGCACAAGCAGTAAAAAAATACCAACTTCAGTTGCTGATAATGAAAGTAAGGTAGGCCCTATAACATGAAATGAATAAAACTATAGTAGATAGGCGCTGATATTTTCTATCCAGATGTGTGTTTATGTAAACAAGCCAGGCTGTGACCTGGTTGTGTTTAGGTTTCCCAGCTGGACCAGAAGCTTGCAGATTCATTCCAGAACAGCCATGGTAAACATGGAGCGGCTCAGATGGTTCACGTGCAAATGCGCAGTCTAGATATTACACTTTGTGTAGAAGGGCCTGCTGAGGAAATTAATATTTAATTATATATTAATAGTTATATAAATAGAAAATGACAGTGACAGCATTCCAGTGCGCTCCGGGCTCTTTCTGCACAGGAGCAGTGCATTGTGGGAATGTAGGTGATTTGTGTGGCTAGGAGTGCCTGACTTGGGGGGGGGGGGGCAGCATTTGCCTGCATCCACACCAGTGTGACACGGCTTGCTGTCCTAGTGCAGCTTGGAGGCTCGTGAGCTGCGGACCTGTGCACATGAACCATGCCCCCAGCCTAGTCTGCAGCCCCCGTTTTCCTGCAGTGTCACTGGTAGTTGGCTTCAAAACAAACTATGATTCGCTCTCTTAACTCTACCCCACACTCCCGCTAAATGGCTTGTTGAAGAAAAAATCCTTTTTTAATTAGTTCTGTCCTCTCCCATTTCATAAAATGGTTCTGACATCTGTTTTCTGTTGCGTGAAAGACAATCTCCATTTAACATCTGCTACCTTATTAGAAGAAATGTGGTTTCTTGCACCATGTTTTCACTTTAACGACTAAAATCACAAGTTCTCTGTTCTAAATTTAACAATAAAAAGCACATGACCTTATTATTGCTGCCAAACAGAAGTCTGTTAAGATGACAATTTTATTAAATGGGCTTAATCGAGCTTGTTAAAACAATGTTTTTAAGAGTAAATTTTGAAGGCATTGTGAATCATTGTCGGATGAGTTGAGACTCAGGTACTCAGAGAATTTTTTTAGGAAAGGAAACTTTTTGAGACAACTTGAAAGGGAGGAAGGAGTTCTGTCATTTTAGCCATTTTGATTCTCCTTCAAAGAAAATAAATGTCATGTTCGAGGTTTTTAAGATGTTGTAGTTCCCACTTGCTCGAGCAGATAGAGCAGAATCTAATTTATCTGTGGCTCCAGACGCCGGCTTGACACCCAGCTCAGTGGGGGGGGGGGGCTTTTCGTCTACCTCACACTGTCCCTGTGTTCATAGATCCCGGGAATCCTTTTATGCTGAGGTCTAGCGGCTTGCGTAAGGGTGAGCTGGACACATCGCCGGAGGGTTCCGCATTGGAATCCTGGGAAGGGCAGTGAAGGAGGTGGTCAGGGCTCTTTGGAGAACCACCTAGACCTGTCGCTGAATATGGACAGCTCTAAATGAGCCTTTTCAGGGCGCTCGTGCAGGGTCCTGTTTGGTCATTGTGACCCGCGTTACGGTACCACGGGACAAACCTTTTGCCGCATAAATAATCTGTCCCATGAAGCCGGGAGGGAAGATGCAGGGACATTTGGGTGTGCATGCTTACTTTTGACTGAGGCGACACGTTCTGTCAGGAGTTGGGGAAATCATGGCAGCTTGTGTACGTTCGTTGTGACTCTCAGCCGAGAAGCTGATTGCAAAGCTGAAATCGATTCCGGGGATATACACAGGCAGACCGATCCGTCATTCCTCTCAGCCTTGAGTCAGGGACGTGTGTGTGTGTGTGTGTGTGTGCGTGTGTGCACGTGCGTGTGTGTGTGCGCGTGCGTGTGAAAACTCCTGAGTGTTGTCACGCACTTTCAGACGACCTTTGACTGTCACTGAAGGGGTGTGGGTTCGAATCCTAGTAGACGAAATCTAGTAACCTGCGGGGGCAAATCACAAAAAGCTACATGCGGGGAACAAAAAAAAAATCATAAAAGGCATTTTTCAGGATTCTCTGTGGATTCCCACTCGGTGCCAGAAAAGGATACATTGACACATGTTAATAAAAAACGTGATAACTTGTTTTAATTTAATTGCAATTAAAAATGGTAGCACGCTTGTTTGATGTGCTAATGTAAACAAAATCATCGGTATATTTCACAACAAATCAAGCTGCGTCTAATTAAACGGTGGTAGGCACAGTGAAAACAGGGCGTCGTGTTGTCGTGTTGTGTTGTGGTAGAGGGTGACTAGAAGGTGCTTTATTAAGAGATCTGTGCTAGGAGTGTGTACTCGCTGTAAACAGTCTGGGAGCATCTGCACTCAGCAGAGTGGCAGGCGGCTCCACAAAGACAAATCGATCGCACTGTACTGTATGCTGGGCTTCTGATACCGGCCCGTATGTGGGGACAAGGACGGCTCTTCAAGGTGACACTAGCGTGCCGCTTATTTGCCTTTCCAAGGCTGGCTAACATGACAAATTGATTAACGTCTAAATTAATTACCTTCCTCTTCTGTGAAGAGCAAATGCCGTCCTCCGGCAGCAGAGAACATAAAGGTGTCCGGCAAGAATTTCTGTCGGGGCCAGAACTAGCCGTCTCACTGTTCCGCTGTAATGTCCTCAGACTGATTTGCTCTTTGGACCCTCAGCTGGGGAAGGTGAATTTCCCCAGAGCTCAGGCAATAAGGTGGAACAGCTGGTCTCTCTCGAGCCTTTTTCAGTTGTAGAACCGTCTAATCATGGAGTTCAGGTTGACGCGGTCTCTGATGTCAAAACACGCTGTGTTGTGTCATTTGCTTGCAAAGTGTGATTAATGCTTCATATGTTATTTATGTGCGAGAGCCACCTCAAAGGGTACAAGCCTGATACATAGTTATACGAAATGCTAAGGCCCAGTATCAATAAATTATGTTTTAGCTCATAATCCAAAGTTTTTATTGGCTGTCGTTGACTGGGTCATTGCTGTTCGGGCTGCTGCTCTTTTTCTGTGGAATAGTCCAGCAAACTTTTCGTACCTGTCTGAGCTGTGTGTGAAGCTGGAGCAGCTCACTCAATGGTACAACAGCTGGCACCTGAACGCCCGCGCACAGCCCTATCTGCTGGCTGCAACTGTAACTTGAAGTGGAAAAACTGACAAAAATTACAGGTTAATACAGAATCTAGTGTGAGGGTGTGCAGACCAAGCCGGCTGGTCTCTGCGTGGCAGACGGAATCTGGCTGCTCTCCTCCCCATCAGCTGTTTGCTGAACCTGGCATGAATAACATATGAATTGTGAGTATTAATAAAATAAAACCATTGTGTTCCCTTATAATGTACTGATGTTACTCTTGTAAATAATGTATATGACTTTCATGGCTGCAGCTCAAAATTAACCTTGTCAAGTGTGCTACGGCCAGCAGGGGGTGTAGTGGCTAATGCGTTAGGTCATTTCCCCCTTTAGCAGTACACCTAACTTGAATGTGTTCGGTGAAACGCTGCACTGCATTGTTGTAAATGAGGGCTGGAGTCATCTGACTGCGGCATGTGCTAAGCAGCCGATTGGTCAGGTATAACAGAATGAGCCATCACCAGCCCCGTCCTTGGATCCGCCACAATAACCGCCAGGAAAAGCGACACCCCACTCTGGCCATCGGCGAAGGGTCTCGCTGCCAGAACGTCCAGCTTTCTAATCCAATAAGTTAGGAGCGTGTCTGTGTAATTGGCCCCCGATGGTGGGGGGGAGCTGCAGTCTGGCCTGTGCTGTGGGATTGTATGGGGTTGGGATGTGCTGTGAAGGGGTCTCCCTAATGACTCCTAAATGGATCAGGATAAATACGTGGGGGGGGGGGGGGGGGGTGGGCTCAGTCTCACAGGAAAAATCTCATTTTGAGGGGTTTTAAAACCCTAGGTGGTGGGCGGATTTCCTTTTCCCTTAACTTTTT
>JAODKE010000055.1:10706518-10717474 GCA_026779605.1 Mormyrus hasselquistii
GGGTTGGGGTGGGGGGGGTGTGGGGTGGGGGGGGGGGGGGTGGTGGGGTGGGTAGGGGAGGTGGATGGGGGGGGGGGGAGGGGGGGGGGGGGGGGGGGGGGGGGGGGGGGTGGGGGCATGGGCTCAGTTCTCCAGCAGTAATCTCAGTTTGAAGTGTGTTAAAACTCTAGGCTGTGTGCGGATTTCATTTTACCTTAACTCTGTTTGCTGGTAATATATCATAAATGAATTGAATGTTTATGTAGTATTATTTTGTCTTTTTAATGACCATGAATCAGCCTGACAGCCAGGCTCAAGAAGAGTCATTGAGCGGCAGGCCTGTACTTCAGGGAAGACTGTTCAGCGTGGTCCCAGGCGCTCGCTGTAATGCGGCGCACGTCTGTGTCTAGGCCGTCCTGGGCCGAGTGCTGTGACTGTGACCCGATCTGGGGTCACATGCGGCAGCTGCGCTTGCCGTCACCGTCGCCTGTGACACGTTCATATTAAGGTGTTGGCTCTTTAATTTTCCCCTTTCCTGCAATTTCTTGCAGCATTTCTGGAGATAAGATGCCGGTCGAGGCTGATGAGCAGGGAGATGCCTGTTCCTTCCATACAGATGCTTCTTTCCCTGACACCCTACCTGCCAGTCTCACATCCATAGGTGTGAGTTGAAATTCACTCAGTCACTGGCAAACCCATCCAGATGCGCTCATTTTTAAACATCCATTGGTTTGTAAATCCAGTGTATGCACCTATAATTATAAACAATAAAATCTTTACTGGGATTCCATTTAAGTGACCAAGATTGCCCCCGACCCCCATATAAGGGCAGTAAATCAGAATACGTGCATCCAGGTTGGCCAACTCTGACTGGGTTTGTGGTGGGATTTTAATTTTACATGACAGCCAGGAAATTGTTCAGTCAAAGGCCTGTGCTGTAACACCATGGAGCTCAGCAGACAGGTTTAAATAAAAAATACTGTAATGTATATGTATATTGATCCTGATGCTGGAGAGAAAAATATTTAAATGGTTCTGGGAAGCGCAGATAGTATCATGGAATATAAAAGGTTTGACTTCAAATTGAAAAGTAATATCTGTGATCATTTTTTAGACATGGTTAAAAATGAATTTTTCTATTCAGTGTGCCATATGGGCATAGGGGAGACATTGATTAATATGTTAAGTTTCACTTTAAGCATATCTATTAATCAGTGAATGCGCATATTTCTGATGCCCCACCGCCCATTCTGGACACCTTCCTCTTGAACTGATTTCTGATAACTATCTTTGCCATATAAATATCATTTGTGTCCGTGGTATAACCTTGGGTCTCCAAACGTGTCCTTTGATACCATTCCCACTGCATAATTCCGACTGCTCTGTGGTCAGTGATATTTCCTTCCATGAAAGCTTATATCGACGCTTTGATTTAAAAACCTCACACAGGAGTAGGAACAAGTTTTTGGCTCCGGAGTCTCTGGTGACAGTATATAGTGAGATTTTGGAAAGCGACAAACCCCCTTGACTCAGCAGCTTAAACTGGAGAAAACATCCTTATTGTAACAGTGTCAGTATCAACTTAATTCACATTTAAACCTCGTAGAAATCAGAAATCCCCCAAAGATGTTAACTTTTCGACTGCAATCACTACGCAGTACATCTTTTTTTAATTGGTGTACGGTCCGGTAACGGGACCCCTGGCCGCTAATTAGTGCACCTTGGTTAATGGCAGCCCACGCCCCCGCCCCTCCCCGGTGTCCCCCAGCCGGCGTGGGCCGTGTGTCGGGTTACCGAGTTCCGTAACGCAATTACACCTCACTTCAGAGTTGTTTCCAATTTCCAGTTTTAACCGAATCGGTCTTTAATTTCCCCGAAAACTATCTTGATTGGAAATTAGCCTACCTTAAAGTCTACGGACAGGATAGCGTAAATGAGATGTAGACGAACTATTCAAAAAAGTCAGAAAGCAAGGTTAGACATTCAAGTCAACTGAAGCAATTGGACAAATACTGACAGTTAAAATATGTGTGCAAAAAAGTACATGTGTATAAGTGAGACAGCTATTGTTTTGGCAGTGTTAAATATAGGTTGTCATTCGGAGACGGTTCGGTCGTCAAAGACAGACAGTGATTTGTTAACTTTAATATTCCGGGGTAAAAATATCCATTAGCAGATTGTCAGATGAATTTACGCTGGCATTTCATCTTAAATAGGCACAAATGGCACCCCGTAGCACTCTCCCCCCAAAATGTTATCAATTATTATATATTTTCCTTGCTGTAAATGGGAGCGGCTCGAATTTGTACCGATGCATCTGCAAACGGTTGCCGTCTCACGTTAATCCGCAGCACCACGAATCGCATCTCGCAGTCGCGCCGCTGCTCCACGATCCTCGGCGAGCGCAAGGACGCTCGGCCGCCGCTAATAACTTGTTAGTGCTTGTTTCCTCCAGAGTAACGCCTTCCCCTGCTCCGTGCATTTCCCGATTAAGCGTGAATAATTACAGTTTTCTTCTCCGGAAATACTGACCCAAATGTGCTTTTGGAGATTCGAGAGTATAAATGAAGTCACTATCAAGCGCGGCTTTCAGTGTTAAATTGCGCTTCTCTAAAATAGTTATTATATGTAGGCTATATAAAGCGTGATGCCCGATATTAATGACGCCCCCGTTTTTCTGTCATGCTCCGCGTTAAATAAAAGCCATCCGTTTCTGTAAACCGTAAAATGGTGCAAAACCCGTTGCTATTTACTTTGGAGACATGGGCCCTTTTGTGCCTCGTGCCGTCTGGGTGTTGGAATATGTGCTGGGTAAATGTCGCCTGAGACGGTCCAGCGGCGTTTTTAATTTTAAAAACAGTCATCATATGCTCCACGCAGTTGGCCAGTTTTTCACTCACTGCGCACGCTAACTCGGTTGTGTATCGGCTTGTTTATTTCTAGGGGTGACTCAGAAGGAGAATGTAGTGTGTGTTAAAACATGGGAAAAGGATTGTATGTTTAGTCATGGAGAGCAATTAGTGAACGGACTGCTGACCGCTTTATTTGGTACCACGTGGGCCACTATAGGCAGGACTCATTTAATTAGACGCCAGAGATCAATGTTTTTATTAGTTTTTTCTGGCACTGTCCTGTGCTTTCCTTCTGTTTGTGAGAGTCTATGTAATCCAAGTTACGGGGAAGATGAAGTTAAAACCTGCAGATGACAAAGTTTGTGGAATACTGTAAATACAGTATAACATCCAAGCTGCATTCACACCCTTGGGGGGGTCAGAATCAAGCAGGCCTGTTTCTGTTGGGGGGGGGGGGGGGGTTCTGTATTGATAGAGCTTGTAGATGACCTACATGGAACAGAGTTCGAGGCCAAAACGAATCCCTCACAGAACTACTTAACGCAAATTGCTTCAGAAAATACGTGGCTGTGTCGTTTTGCCAAATAGGTTATAGCTATAATGCAGCTTGTGAGCTTCGGCTGAGCAAAAAAATGTGTGAAACAGAATCAGGGTCATGGAAAAGCCTGTTTTGGTTACTAACTAAATTTGTTAGCAAAGGGATTGTAAGGTTTTATTTTTGGGTATCACGTGTACAAGCCGAATTCTGCCTCAACAGCGCACAAGGAAATATCATGCAGAAATAGCTGCAGTTTATTAGCTCTTGTGGCAGGTATTTGCTTTTTTGTCGGCTCCCCCCGGTGTCTGGGAGTATTTAACACATATAAAACAAATGGCAAAATTAATGATTAGAAGATGAAGAAATACCCCCCCTCCCCTTTTTATTTTTAGTAGATTGCACATTTGCTAAAAAGGCAGACCGTGGTTTGGAAGTGCGTGGGCCTGTATATTGGAGGGTTCCCCCTCCACTTCGGGGGGAGGGGGGGGGGGTGATTATAAAACAGGCCGTTTGTTATTAATGTTATGGAAGATAATACGTAAATTAGTGGCATTACTGCCGAAGATAAATTGTTTTTAAATCTGTATATAATTCTATTTGCTAAATTTCCACGACTCTGAAAGCAACCATTTGTTCTCTGGTATCAGCTTACATGACCCCATCACTGGTCTAACTCTGTTAGTTCCCAAACTAAAGTGCATATTAGTCCTGGCGTGTTCTTCTTGGAGCCCCGTAAATGCTCACGCTTAATGACGATCCTCTTCTGTCCCTTTTTTTTTGTGTGTAATTTTTCAGCCAGATAGGAATAAATCAAAACATATTGTTTTTGGAGGCGCGTTAAAGATGCATTACGCGGTGAAAGTGAGCAGCCGTCACACTTTCCCAGTGATTAATGCCTGTCACCGTTTCCATGTAAACCACGCGCTCGATCTTTGGCGGGGTTACTCCGGGGCACAGTAACACATCAGGCCAGTTCTGTGTTTCTGGGACGTGAGCTCGAGGTGTGATCCTGGGGCCGGTCGCCATCACTGGGTCATTAGTGCTCAGCTTTTAGCTCTGTGGCGGATGGGATGGTGTTTTTTTTTTTTCGGGTTTACAGGTTGAGAGAGTGACTGTGTGTGTTCCCGTGACTCCCCCAGCCTTGGCGGCGAGGAGTAGAACTTTCCACCAAACGCAACAAAGTTCTTAATGTAGCAACATTTATTTAGCTGTGAACGCTTTTGTGACGGTTATCCAGGGTCTGTTATCGGGGTCATAGGCCTTGGACAACATGAGCAGAGACTGTTTATGGCACAAAGCCAGTTTAAGATGGGAGACCGCGGATTCCTTATAAGCATCCATCTTGTGTAACTGAGTTGGAGCCAATCGCGTGTTTGCTGCAAGCTTTTACCGAAAAGAATTTCTTGGTGAAATAGGGAAGGGGGGAGTTTATAGCTAAAATTATAGATAAACAGAAGAAAAATAGCATCATCTACTTCTGAGGGACTAGTTTGATAAAGTAGCCAACATTCAGTACGTGTGAAAAAAAACAGCTTAAAAACGGGAGGTAATATTTCTGGCTGCCGTATTGTCGGTCTGGTGGTTATTGGACATGTGGGAGGTGTATTTGTTCTGCTGATGGCGACTCCTTGCAGGGGCCCGTGAGCTGGCGCCTGTTTTCTTGAGTCACATGACAGGGTTGTGTGTGATGGCATTCCCCGGTCTGACCGCTGTTTGTTATGCAGGGAATGCCGGCTGGCGGGGTCACTCCTCACCTCTCCTTAGGCACAAAGTCACTTTTTTTAAAGGCTGGATTTAAAAAAAAGCATGAATTAGTAATAATGGCAAATTGATTTAGTGCTGATGTGATATTGAGAGCTCATTGTCTGCCCCACAATGACCTTTCTGTTTGAATAATTCTTGGGCCCTGTTTGCTTTCCTCTGTTCGCTATATTTTAGTTGACACAAAGGATTGGCTCGAACGCATCCCTAATCCACGGGTAAATAACTCGCAAAGGTCGGCAGGAGAAGAGACGAGAGGGGTGGAAAAGTCTTTAAGAGATGCATTTAATTCTCAGAAGCCAGGCTTGATATTCTTAGGGGTTGTTTCATTAATTCCTCCACCCACCGACAACCAGGAGTTACCCCTTTAAAGAAAGCTGGCCTTGCTCCACAAATGGAGCCCCCCCCCCTCAAAGTGCCGCTCTTTACCTTCATGTGAAGGGGTGGGGTTTACGTATGAGGGCAAGGGTGACAGACGTCACTTACAATGCAGTCAGTGCTGTATGACTGACCTCAGGCATTGCAGTTAGAAATCTGTCATAAAGCTATCTGCATACTTCCAGAACTGGTCCTGAGAGGAGATTTTTCCCAGGGACTTGTGGTAGGGAAAGGAGCTGAATAAGGAAATGATGCTTAGCAAGTGTCAGAAGGATTGCAATGGACCAGCAGAACCAGCGGCATGAGGGGAGACTCAGAGCCTGGCTCGTTGTACATGGTGTGACATCTCAATTCATATCACGGGCACGTTTAAACAAGACGAATGTTTTATGAGGTGTGGTGGCCACGTGGCTCGCTTGTGAAACAGTGCCTCGGGTTTGGTGGCAGGTCTTCGCGGCCAGTGGGGCACAATGTCGCCAGCAGAGTCGTGCCGTAGGTCCTAGTCTGAAATGCGCGTGTTGCTTTACTTCTTGTATACGGGCCTCGATCGATATTACAAAAGGAGGGTTTGAGTAAACACTCTCACCTGTTATAATGCACCCTATTTATAAATGGATTTTATCCGACAATTTATTTCATGTTTATTTGACAAATATTGTCAGATTTTCTCGTCTATGCTTCTGCGTTAAAACAGAATGATAAAAATCCCAAAGAGCCTGAACTTACTGTATTTGACACCCTGTACAACTGCTTGAACTCTACTTTCGCGTGAGTTATTTTCCCTGTTTTGTTCTTTCTCTAGTCTGTATGGGTCAGTTTTCCCCAGGGACATTTAGATTACTTAACAAATTGCAGGGTTGTTTTATTGATCAGCATTAGGGGTGAATTCCCACTTGCAGGGTGCTGCTAGGGTTAAAAACAATATTTCCTAAATGCCACATAATGACTCCGGTTGGTCCGTGGCAATTGATTTTTAAATTCCCCCTCCCCCCCCCGTTTTGTCTGTGTAATATTAAGCAATGGAAATTAATGATTAACAACGATCTTAAGAAATACCTTGCCAGTCCCCACCCTTCAGAANNNNTCTATATATATGAATAAATTCATATTTGTTTGACAATCTTTTTGGAAGCTTAGAAAGCTTGAAATGTGTATAGATATGCTGCCTTAGTTCTAGTTAAAAGACCCTTTATGGCGAAACGCACACTCACAGAAATCAAACGGTGTCATCTGCGGTCCGATCACCCAGCTTGCATGGACCCAGGGCTGGGGTTTGTTAACTGAGCCCTCGTGAGCGCACGGGGAATCCTCCTCCTCTCCTCTTCTCCTGTAAGCCGCTCCGCACCTCTGCCTCCCCCTGTCAGGCCGGCAGCTTTGAGATGCACGTAATGACTTCCCCGCTCCGCCTAGCATTGACCATCAGGCTGCGCCAGCCACGGCTGTGAGCAGGATGATGTAATCCGAATCCCATGGCTTTTAGCGGTAATAAGACCCGCCAGCCGCCCATTCCCCTACCATCCTACTTATCATCATCGCCATTACAGCGTCTAGTGACCGTTAGCTATTTAGGAATATTTATTCCCTTAAGAAACCGCTTGACTCTGTCAGTGAGCAGCCCAGTAGTTGAGCCTTTGGAAGGGCTGTTAGAGCAGCCCTGTAATTGTGGTGCAAAATCAGAATGTGCCCGTGTTTTAGCAGGAATATGGGGTCACTCTTGCTCACCGTGACTTTCCTAAGGCTGTGGCATTTCGATGTGTTGCTGGCTGACCTCTGTGACGCTGCTTTCGCAGCCAGTCACACTGTGTCTCTGTTGCCAGTGGCGAAAATGAGAGGGGTGTCACGTTTTGGGAAACCGATTTGCGGACCCTGCCTCATGAGAGGCTGGTGTCCCTGTATGCTAATTAGGGAGGGCCCCAACTACCTGCAAAGCAAACCGCGGCAACTGGTGTGGCTGTGCTGCTCGCCTCTCTACCAGCACTCTCCCAACGCCATTTCTGGGGTCCTGTCTCACCTATGAATAATTAAAAGTTTGTCAGGCTGCATTCCTCCCCGTTATGCAAATATCAGGTCCCTTCCCTCATTTAATTAAGCCCGTCAAACAATAACCTTTGACGACTTTGGCTCAGGAGGAAATCTGAAGCGTGGGGGGGGGGGGGGGGAATGTTAGTTTAATTTCTTTTTAAATGGTCGCTCTTCCTGAGGAGTGGGGCCTGTTCCAGCCCACCTGCCCCCCCCCCCGGCTGCTCCGTGACCCGCCCCCTCAGAGAAACACCCAGCCTGCAGTGGTCCCAGCAAGCTTCAGAGCTGAAGCCCATCTGAGCCTCAGAGGAGCCAATCACTGCATCTGCCTCTTCAAAGCCCAGGAGCGAAAGAGACAAGCTTCTGTGCTGTCACGAACTTCCTGAAGCATGGTGTGGGTCAAATCGGCCACCGGGGCCACTCTTATATTTTTTAATAAAAGAGAAATACCGCCTAAATTACATTACCTGTAAATTTAAGAAAATCCCATATTATTTTCTGCTTTACTAGAACTGATGTGTTTGTTTTCATATTGGTGGCAGGGATGTTTACCCAAGATTACTGAAGGCATTTAACATGTAGGTTAACAGTAGATTATTTTTGAATACTTAAACTTCCTTTCATGGTGCGCTAGTTTGATTCGTGTTAATGATTGCTCTGTACCAGCAGGGGGGCACAGAGGGGAGCTCTATATGTCCTTACACATTTCCGCTCATATTTCATAACCGTATTTCCATTGAATAGCTTGATCACAGAGCCGTCTCCCCACGAAAGAAAAAAAAAAAAAAAAAAAAAAAAACGCCCTTCGGCACAGTGACCCTGGGACACTTATCCTGGGTGCAGACAGCCGCTCGTGTTTAATGAATAAAAATGAGGTGGGGGGATCTCGCCGTGATCCCCGTCAGAGAGGAAGTGTCATTTCCACCGCAGAGCTAGAAAATAAAACGCTGAAACACGGAGAGAGCCGAATCTAGCGATGACGCCGGGGTGCAATTAGATCGATTTGTTGTGTTGACCGGTATCGGCATGCCGTTCACTGGGTGTCTTCATCCTGACAGAATTGATTTGCCAGCCTCATGTCCAGCCCCAGCTCTGAACCTGGCTTGATGCGTGAGGGGAGCAGTGTTTTCCTGTCCTACAGGGTGGCGATATGTAGTAATATGTGCTGTGCTCTGACAGTGGTTTTATGCTTGTCTTGAAGGATATAGGTATTGGTTTTAAGGAAGTTTATGTCTAAAACAGTATAAAACACATTTATACTGTGTGATTGTCTGAAGGGTGTGACATGTATAAGCCAACAGCTATTTTAAATTATTACTAGTGATTGGACAATCCCATCCCTGAAGCCCATGCTGAGAAAGATTACCATGCAGTTCATTTTGACTCAATGAAAATCAACCAAATATTAAATGGACAGCAGCCTGCCAATGGCACTGTTTAATAGTCTTGCTGGCAGTGAGTAATAATACCTCATTCTTTCTATTTTTAATGATTAGTCATAATTATAGTCCCCTCTGTGACCTTGAGTTCACTTGATGACCTTGTATGTAGCATGTGTGCCTGCTTATTAAGTTTGTTCTTAGTGTGTTCGGTGATACCTCAAAACGGGCTTAACAAAGCCAGCCAGAATATGTCATGACGCTGCTCTGTAACGGATTCTTTACCGAATTCATAGTTTTCTCCCTTAAAAAAGTGCGTCTTGGGGAGCTATGATAAATGGCCCAGATATGCAAACTCCGTCTCTTTTTTATGAACCTTGGAAATGGAAAGGTTCAAAAAGGGATTGCTGTTTAGGGTACATACACATGGTTTCTGTTTTACCCAGCTGCCATTGCTTTTTTGATTGTAATTTTATTATTTTAATTCACGTGTTAATAATTCGTAATTTTTATTCTTAACACGTTCCTGTGTGTATTCCGTTGTATTGTCTGGGAGAGAAACTGAGAACAAAACGCCGTTTTAAAATTCATACAGCTTCCCTGTTATACCGTGCACAAAGCCGAGTTTGTCGCGGCTAACGTGGGTCCTGTCATACTACGGTTTGGGGTTTGGCACAGACAACGTTACGTTGGGGTATCTGAGCCACAGCGCCTCAAATCAAGATTAAAAATGAAAGATGGGGAAAGAAAACGACAGTCCGCCCTGAAACAAGCGTGGCCGTAGTATGTCCAATGCTGAAAGCTATAATGCAAATGGCAGATTAACTAACCGGCAGTCCGAAGTGGAATAGTCTGTTTTACTGCCGGTATAATTAATGTGCATTTGCATTATAGCTGCTTGTCTAGTGTCAGCGCACTGTGATCCTTCTATGGGTTTGTATGGACTCGGTTATTACACCTGAAAGTCTCCGGCTCAATGGTCCGCTCAGACGCACTTTTTGGGTAGCTGCGCTCTCTCTCTCTTAGCTGGGGGTGCGTGTTTTGTTCTCGTCTGGCTGACTGCTTTAAATGACGGGCTGAATGTGTGCCATTTGTTCTCTGTCTTCCTCTCCACACAATGGAATGAGGTGGTGATAGAGGTGTGTAACTCCATTATTAACCTTTGTGCTTTTACGGCTTATCCCCGTTACAGTACGCGCTGCTCATCTTTAGTGAGTCAGTTGTTTCATGTAGCATTTTATAAGTTTTAAAGCGTGTGTTTATGAGTTTTTCTTGTTCGTAAACGGTTTTGAAGTTATTGCACGCCCACTGATTGGCGACTCTTACCGTGCCTGGGTGCTGTCCGTCTTTCTGTCGCGGTGTCTTTTGAAGCGGACGCGGTCATTTAAATCGAGATCGGCGCGCGGGGAACTGGAGACACACGCTCGCTTAGGCGGGAAACATACTTCAGTCACGCGCCGGCCGATGTCACTTACTGTCGGTGCGAGAGACGTTACGCCATGTCTACACGACCGCCGGCGTGTCTCTAAGCTGGTTTTGCCGGGTCACGGTTACCCGCCCTTCCCATTCGCCGGCTTTGCTCCCCCAGTCCGGGGGGCAGTTTGCTTGGTGAGGGAGGTGCTGTGTGTGGCGGGTCTGTGTTTTTCACAGACGCAGATGCATTTGGGCCAAGATCCAGGAAATCCAAAGTAGAGGTAAAACGTAAAAAGTTTGACGTGTACTTTTCCCTTGGATGCTGTAGGAAATTCGCCTTTTCTGCAGTCCAAACCCAGATAGCATCATAGTACACATATGTTGAAATGTCATTGATTCAATATCAGGCAAAAAGGATGAAACAACGTTGATCTTCAATCTCTCACTTTATATCAACATTGAATCAAGGTTTTGCCACCATCAGTTTTTCAATATTGAAAATCTGACCAAAAATCAATTCAGTTTCATCATTGATGATTTAACACTGACCATAATTCAAGACATTTACCGTGTTTCCCCGATGATAAGACACTGTCTTATATTTTTTGAAATGCCAAAATATGCCCAGGTCTTATTT
>JAODKE010000055.1:10717574-10733879 GCA_026779605.1 Mormyrus hasselquistii
GCCAGAGGCATCACACGCGGGGGGGGGGCTTATTTGCGGGGGGTGCCTTATTCTGACCAATTTTTTAAAAATGGGGGTTGCCCTAATTGTTGGGGATGTCCTATAATCGGGGAAACACGGTAACTATAATTCAACGCTGAAACAATAACATGGCGCTGTTTGGGAATTCAGCCCTCCTTAATCCACTGTAATTTTCTGCTCCCCGTGAACATTATAGTCATGCTCCAAAAAAGTTTACCTGGATTTTTCACTTCTGTACTCTTGTTAACAGTTAGGGATGAAAGCACCGTGTATATTTTAAAAGGGGAAAAATGCAAACTGGTGCAGTAACTACCACCCTGCCCCCCAACTCCAACTGCAATGTATGGTCTGGGTGAAGTCTCAGAGTTTCTGGGTGCAGGGATGGCATACTCAGGCCGTCCGATGTGTCCTGCTGAAATTACAGACAAATTACACAACCTTCCCACTGCACTGTCAACTGGGGGTTCTAAAAATCCCACAGGTCGCATGATAAAAACCATTGAAATAATTTTCTCTGTGTTAGCAGGTTGTTAAAATAATTCAATTAACTGGCCTTCCGTTAGCCGGGGAGGTGCCTGGGGCACCAATCCTTCCTCTGGCTTTCTGCAGGATTTCACGAACATTCTTCCCAAACAGCACGTGAAGGAAGGTCAGCTTAACTCACAGTATAGACGGCATTCCACAGAACGTTTCTGGGGGTTCTTCTCATGGACGTAGCAGTGAATCCCTGATGCTGGTGCTCAATCCAGCCCTTAAGAGTAATGGGATGTTAATCTGGAGCATGGTGGCCACGTGGGCCAGCCTCGCCGTGGGTCCTGCTTTGCCTTCACACAAATGTGGCTCCATAATGTGTGTTGAGGCTGAGGCGCCTGCAACAAAAAGTCACCTGCTGTACACCAGACTGCTGTCATGTAATTTCTTTGTATTTCTGTCAAATGAGACAGCTGGACATGTGACGTGTTTGGCTTGCATATCTGTTTAGATTGGGAAAGAAACATTTTTAATGAGAGCGTAAACTGCACATGGCAAATTGGGTGGTCTGTCACATCGAAAATACAGACTGAACCTGGGAAAGGGGATGCACTTGGAGAGGTACGTGTCAAAGCTCACTGGGAGTGTTTGTGGCTAAACTCAGACCTACTGGTATTATTATTAAAAAAAGGAAAATGCTGAAAGAGGAGTGTTGGCATTGAAACCACTTTAATGGTAGCAATTGGTTTGTTGTGCGTGCGTTAAGTGGGTGTCACTTAAGTTATCAGCTGATGCTGTGGGGCTGGATTGGAGAAACGTAGTGGTGGATCAGGCCATGTCCAGGCAAAATGAAAATGACGCTCAGAATAAGGATGTGTGGAAATGAGGCGCGAACGCGTTGATATTCTGCTGTGGCCCCTGGGAAGCCGCTGTTTCATTATTTCCCATGAAACTCCGCTTCGGGCTGATGACACGCCGCTTTACTTGGCCGTTTCCGTCGAACGGGAAGGCTTGCCTTTGAATCTCCACATTTTCTGTGAGAAGCAATTAGTGGCATCCTGCTGGTGCTTACTGCCAGCAACTCAAACCTGAAACGGCCCTGTGACTTCTCTGGGATATCATTAAAACGGCCCATCTTATTAAACATTGTAGGCTAAATGCATCCGAATTACGGCTTTTAAACCTGCTCACAATCACGGTGGTAGTTTTCAGGAGCCTTTTAGACAAAACCAGAAAATGGTACTTCCGGAGACATAATCTTCAAATATAGAAAGAATGGTACCTAAAACCCGTTTGACAGTAACAGACGGCATACATATTAAAATGAAAAAATACGTCAGGTATCTGTAGCTCATATTTGAAGTCGTGTTCGGGTCTTGTTCCACACACATTGTTCAGTAATGTTCATGGTGATGGCTAAGCCCATTCTTTTGGAGTTCCTACCTGTTTTGGATTTTTCTTGAATTGTGCTTATGCATTGCACTAGGTATCGTGCACAAGGCCTGTTGATGAATAAATAAGGTAGAATCTTTGTGGTTTGGCTCATTTTCCATCCACCTTGGCTTTGCAGCTCTTGCAGGCAATGTACCCCCTGGTACTGAGGTGAAGGAGATTGTGGGTTCTATAGCGATGTGGCAGAATCGTGGCGGGGCGGGGGGGGGGGGCGAAACACTCTGACAACCAGAGACACTGGGCAATTCCGCCTTTTTGTCAGATCGGGTCAGACAAATGAGTTCCTGACCAGTGGTCGGTTGCCGGGGGTGGTGGAGGGGGGTTATGAAATGAGGCAGGTTGCTGGTCTGTCACGAAGGAGGCTGAAAACTGAAGAACGATGTCTCGGGAATCACTCGGACAGTGTGAAATGTGAGGGCGCTATGCCTGAGCTCAGGTAGCAGGGGGCGCTCTTCTTGGAAAACGAATTAAACTTTGACGTGTCAACTAGTAAGCTATACATAATGATGTTGCTATAAATTAAGTTATGGTCATGAAGCATTAAATTAGACTGTGTTTTGGCCTCATTTCCACGTGCATTGTGTGTTTCACAGTGTGTAGGGTATTCCCTTCTATCATTTCGTGGTGTTTGAGTCCAGTACAAACACAACAGCATGGTATCTTGTCAGCTGGTGGTAAAGTTGTTATGGTTCTAGACTTGTGACCAGAAGTGGACAGGTTGAGAAATTGCTCGTAGTCTATGTTAGCAGCCTGGCCTTGGTAAAAATCCCTCAGCAGAACTGCTAATAAGAAAGTTAAAATGCTTATAAAGGACTCGTCAGAAAAAAAACTCATTATGAAGTGAAAGCGTGCAGGCACCTGTCTGCATGCTAGATAAGCTGATTAGCGTTGCATGTGTGCAGCCCCTTCAGATTTCACGGGTGAAACTTGCTTCATGCTGCCGTCTTGGTCCTTAACTGGCGTTGGGGGACAGACCTAGAGCAGTGTCCCCATGGAATGTCCCTAATTAGCAGAACCATTGCATCTTGCATTTTCCCTCCTTTCTCTGCCATTTTTGACCAGGCAAGCCTTAGTTTGTGTCATTTAACTTCCAGAATTCAAAATGCGAGGCACTACGGATCAGATTTGATGGTCGCATCCATCTGGGCACCGGTCAAAGCCAAGCACTGTGACCAAAGAATGGAAACCGCTGTCAGAAAAACCATACTTTCGATTTCCTGCATTTATGGACGCACTGATGTGTGTGCAAATTTTATGTATTTTTTTTGTTCCACGTTGCCATGTGTAACTGTAGTCACGGCGACCTGATCGATGCGCGGCTGCGGCGATGGTATCAGCGTTACTGCTGCTTCCGCAGAAGATGAAAGGCAAGCGGGTAGACGCCGCCTCTGTGAGCCAACGCCACCCAGCCCACCATATCGATCCGGACAGACCGTGCACGTGCGTCTCATAATGTCCTCTTCAGCACCCCCATCAGGTCAGATGTACTGCTGAACTTTTTTGTGATTTAAGCTTTAACAGATCACTGGAGTGACCTCTGTTAGTACTACAGTTATGCAGGGAGACCCAAAAAGGATCTGTGAGGCCACCATCATTTAAGTGATTTATTTATTGGCTCTTGAGGTGAAAGTTTGCATGAAATATATGCAAACAGCCACTCAAAAGCCATGGCTTCCTGTCATTGAACCCAGCATGTTGGCAGTGGAATTGCTGCATCCAAACACGTTTCTGATAATGAATCTCCGACGACGAGGTCCGACTTGCCATTGCCGTTGGTCTTATCTGTTGATTGCACAGCAAGCCGAGTCTTGCCCTCTTTATTGTCAAAATCTGTCCGCCTGTCGTCTGCCATCCCGTGTGAATATGTCATGTTGTTGTGTGGCAAACAAAGGCTTCTTTAGGCAGTCTTATAGATGAGCGCTTTGAAACAAAATCTACTGATGCTTCTCCGTAAGTCCGTGGCTTAGACATGGATTTTGTCAGTCATTTCCATTTGGGGCCAGTGCTGAGGACGCACTTGGCATTACGGCGTGAATACGGGCTTCAGCTTTATCTCGGATAATTGGACAGGCCTGCACTGAACACAGTGGAGCCAATTTGATTATGCTCTTCAGATGTTTATTGTAAATTTATCCCACCCTTAAGAATTTTTGTTTTCCTGGAGGGGAAAGAATGAAAACCATCACCCTTTTGCTGTCTAGATATAGATACGGTACCTGCATTTTCTGAATGCGTCTTTACAAATAGGATTTTTTTGGAGAATGTATGGTTTATTCTAGCAGTTTTGTGTGATGCTCATTAATGTATGTTTTTGTAATTCTGATTTGATTACATTCAGAGTGATACTGGAAGATTTAGGGATATAGGGGCAGCATAGAATAGCTTGCTGGTTAAAGTCTCAGGCTGTGAGAACCTATAGGGTTCTACCATATTAGTTAAAATCATAAGTGTCTTTGTGCTTTGTATGATGATGATGGTGATGATGATGATGATGATGATGATTCACTGTGTGAAAACGTCGATATTTTTTACCTGGACCTCTGTGAGGATGTAATGCTGAAATTTTGTTCTTTATTGTAGCAACACAGGTCAGGTCGGCTACCTGCTGGGTCCTTGCAGGGACATAAAATGTCTGATATCCGGATATCATGCCTCATCCTGAACTTTTCTTCAAGTAGCATTCCTGCATGCCTCAGACGATCTATAGGTATTTGTGGAGCTGTCCCTCTGTTAATCAAATGAAATGCTAATTGGCAGAGATCGTTGTACTGCGTAGTTGTCAGCCTGCCCACAGCGTGAGCCGGAGTAGCGGCAGCGCGGCTCTCGACGAGATCGTCTCTGCACGGACGTATTATTTTGCTCGTTTTCAGATTCCTTGTTTGCGCTGCGGTTTTAGCGCTCCTTCTTTATTAGCTGGAAAGGTTCATCAAATGTAGGGCTACAACCAATGATTACATTTCTTTTAGATTAATCTGTCGACTATTTTATAGAATGGTCTGTTAATCTAAACGAAAATCAACTTAACCGTTTAATTTGTTAGTTTTAAACTTGTATGCCACTGCAGTGCATTAGATAATGTACAGCAGCTTTTCGGAACTATATGAACATTATTTTCGCCCACAACTCGGTAAACAGATTAGTAGTATGCCTAAAATATTAATGAGATGCGTATTGTCATGCCCAAAAGTTAGTAATCTGTATAAATTTGGTGTACCCTCATGGTTAATTCGGTTAGCGGAATATGCCACGTGTGACACAGCATTGCAGTCGCGATCAAAGAAGCGACAGATCAACGGCAACGACATCTTTTAAAAGTGGAGATACTGCGGTTAAACAGGATAAAAGATGTTGGTGGTGTGGCGGTACTTTTTGTAGATTAAAGTACGACACGTTTTTCTTTTTTGGAAATATAATTTTCCTTTTTTATTTCAGTTCACGAATTATTTTCTTTTACTTAATGTCTTTTTTTGGTTTCAACTTTAGTTAATGATAACGACACTGGTCTCAGCAAGTACAACGCGCATGAACGCGCACACTGGCACTGTCAACCTACGCAGAATGAGGCCAGATTTTAGCCTGAACAACCTTTTTACAAGCACTTATTCAATGGAGATTCTCCTGTATCAGGCAGACAACTTTATGTCTTTATTAATGAATGCTTTAGTAGCTACAAGTACAAAAGATATTAAAAAGCTATAAGTAACACGGTGGTTTTGCCTATTCTGGCGGTATAGAATAGCACCTGTGTGTTCCCTCTTCCGCTTGTACCGACATGGTATGTCATCGCACCTTGCACAGTGTAAAACCATCTTTTTGTTTTATCATAATTTGAACTACTCCCATAATTACGTTGGGATATTAAAAGGAGAACATTTGTTATAATGAACTGAAGCATTTTGGAATTCATAAAGGTAATTTTATTAATATAATTTTGAAAAGATGCCTTGAATTAAAATATTGATGTCGCCGCATTTTTAGCATCATAATCAAGCCGCCCTAATCGACTTCTTGGATAGTTCATCATAGATGTCGTGATTGTGCTCCTTGAGTGGCTGAGTTTTGATAAATACTTAAAAATTAAAGTATTAAAATGCACTACAGGGAAGAGGCGGAAGGTTTTGGGCCTTGCCACTCAGAGTAACACTTGACATTAGATTCGGGAGTGTGAATCTGTCAGTTGAGGTTGCTGTGAAGTTTCTCTCAAAGGCTCCAATTTCCGGGGGGGACTTGATGAATGGGAGAAACCCTAAATTGGCTTTATGAGGAAGCTGAAAAACCTTGGCTTCCAATGGCTCTTTGAGGAAGGAGCCTGGGTTCCTGTTCCGGTATGCAGGTGTAGCTCCCCTTGGGGTCGCCAGGCCACTAGTGAGCCTCACGTTGGCTACCTGTCTTAAGTCGGGGCCAAAACTCTTGGCTGGATTGGCATTTTAGGTACTTTAGGCTATGGTGTGGAGTTGTAACCTGAAAGGATGCCAGTTCTAGTGAAGGAGGATGCCTTCTAATGCTATACTGGGTTTCCCTGTTATCCGAAAGAAGAGCGTTGCTTTGAAAGCTTTCGAAAGCTGAAATGGCATATAGTGAAGAAGCAATTATTATTCTACATGGGGAAAAAATTTGAGCATTCTCAGATTGACAAAAAAACCTACAGAATAGCACATAATACCTAAATTAACACTAAGAGTAAAGGTCATGTGTCATTTAATGGCAGAGTATACTTTCTGAGTTGTTAGACAATTTCACTGTTGTGAGAACATCATAGAGTGTCCTTACACAAACCTAGATGGTATTGGACTACTGCACACCTACACTAAATGATTAACCTAATCAATGACAAAATGTACAGTATAGTAAATACAATAGGGCAGCCACTAACAACTATAGATTAATATATCAACTATTTTACAGGTTGGTCGTTTATTTGAGACGATTAAATTTCCTCCAGAAAATGAACTTGACCGTTTAATTTAAGTTAATTTTATTTTAACAACAAGATACTGTATGTCATTGCAGGGCTTTAGATAACGGACGACAGCTTTTTGACACTATACGGACACTATTTTCGCTCACAGTTCGATAAGCAGACCGTCTGCCTAAAATAGCAATGAGATGCGTATTGTGACACCTAAAAGTTAGTAATATGCATATATTCAGCGTATGCTTATGCTTATTAAATTTAGTTAGCAGAGCCTGCCGTATGCAATTGTTTTGGTAAATCATGGAAACGATAAGCACTGAAGTGGTGATGAAGAAAAGGACAGCTCAGCAGCAATAACTTAAAAGAGGAGATACTGTGGTTAAACAAGGTAAAAGGCATGTGGCAATACCATCCATCCACCCATTATCTATACCGCTTTATCCACTTCGGGTCGCGGGGAAGCTGGAGCCAATCCCAGCATCTTCAGGCGAGAGGCAGGGCACACCCTGGGCAGGTCGCCAGTTCTTACTTTTTTTGTAAATATAATTTTCATCTAATTTTAGTTCACAAATTATTTTCTTTTCTTTAGCTTGTTTCAGTTTTAGCTTACGATAACAACTAGTCGCAACAAGCCCAATGTGCATGAACACACAGACTTGCACCGTCAATCAACATAAAATAAGCTCAGATTCTAGCCTAAACAATTTCAGAAAACACTTATTCAATGGAAATTCTAAGGTAGCGGGCAGACAACTTTATGGCTTTAATAATGAGTGAATTTAGCAGCTAGAAGGACAAAAGATATTTAGAAACCTTTTGCCTTTTTTGGCTGTTCATCATCCAGAAGAGCACCCGCGCCTTTCCTCTTCAGGTGCTTGTGCATAGCGCTGCCGCTGTGGTACCATCGAAACTTTGCTCAGTGTAAAACCACCTTTTTGTTTTGTGATAATTTGAACTACTACCATAATTAGTGATATTAAAGGAGAACATTTGTTATAATGAATTGCTGTGTTTTAGGAATCATAAAGGTAATTGTATGAAAATAAGAACAAAAAGATGTGTCAATTTAAAATATTGATGTCGACCCATGTTCAGCGTGGACTTCTCCGACTCCATCGGCTAATTGTGGCAGCCCTAAAATACACAAGCCACTAACAATGCTTTGTGCAATGACATTATGATTGCCACCACGTTGCTATGTGATAGGAATTTTCAGCTTCATTATTATCACTGTTGTATATGCGGTCCATCGTTAACCGAAATGTCATTATGTGGTGCATGACTGTATATCTAATATGAAATGCTATTTTCTCTTTTCTCCTTTTTTTCCATAAAAGCAAAAATCCTCAGATTTCTTTTTGTTAGCTAAAAACAGATGCCGATGTAGGTCTTTCATGAAAGCGAAAAAAAGTAAAAGCATAAAAGTAAAGCAAACTTTTGAGGGCTGTGCCTGTGCTTAGCTGTAAATGGAAGAAAACATGCAAGCCTCATTGACAACAAAAAAAAAAAACAATAACAACAGAAGCAATAAATGCAGAGAGGATCGAAGAGGGCTGCTAATTAAGCCAGCTGCTCTCTGGGTAGCGTTAGTGTTTAATATTAATGTTTGTTTTCTAGTAGGGTACCCCTGGCTGTTTTGGGTTATAATATCGAAAAGCAGGTGTCGGCCTGCCGTTCGTATGTCATTGCATTCTTTCATTTCTTCATATCGGACTTTTATTAAAAAGGCCTCTTCGATTTCCATGGCCGAATATCGACGGCAAATAATTACGCAGTTGTTGCACTCTGATCAGCAAACGCTTTTAACAAAAAAATGTGAACAGTTGGTGGAGGCTTATTAGAGCCGACTTCTAGGTGTCTGGGAGATGAAATGATTCTCTCTGGTAGGTACAAGTCCTGCCACTAACATGAATTGATCTGGGCAGCAGATTGGAGGACCCAAGTCCATCTGTGCTCATAATGCAACTGGAGTGAATACTGTGGGCTGGGCAGGGGGTAAGTAAATGGAGAAGGCCTGTGTAAGTGTGTATGGCATGCTACTAGAGCTGTAATAGCACATGAAATTCAGGGTTCGGTACAAACCTCTGTTTTAGGTTTATATTCTGGTGAATAATATAAAACAAAAAATTAAGCGACACTTATTTGTACCATACAAATAAATATATGAAATGAAAATTTCAAAAATAAGACTGCACCATAACAATCTCAATGAACTAAATCCTGTTACATCTCGCAATCTCTTCTACTGAGTATGGTTGCATATCTAGCGATAAACACCCCTATAGCCATAGTTATCTGAATTTCCTGGGAAAAGCCACAAGAAGACTAGCTTTTCTAGGCTGTTTCTGCCTTGCTTTGGTCATATACACATTCTGATGGTGTCATCTCAAATGAGTTAGCATGATGGATGTGCTTCAAACAATATATCCAAGTTCGGTATAACAGAATCGACAGTTTTAGTCTTATCATCTGCTCTCTCTCCAGTGTTGGTAGTATATATACAAATATTCAGGTTAAAACTGAAGCTTGGAAGAAAATAAAATGCTTTATTTTTGATTAATAGGCTGTTGTATAATTGGGCTGTTGACTTCGCGTGGTGTTCACGGAGTGCAAATCATATCATAGTGCACAATCACTCTGGTAATAACTATGCCAGTATAACCCCCACCCCTACAAAACGTACACGATGACTGTGTTCCAGCCCTTCATTCTACGTACAAATGAGGTCATGGAGCAAACTCCAGTATAGGCTATAATAACCGGACCAGGTCCCTTTTGTCTTGATGGTATGTTTCCGTCACTTTCCGGTTGTTGAATATGTTGACATCAGCACCGGATGCCGTCGCTGGCACCTGCACTCAATTCCATTTAGACACTGGACAGCTTTTCGATGCAGTTGCTACCTGTGTTAATAATTGCAAGCAGGAGCTTGCGATGCGTCTGGTGTGACCCTTGGGCTGCCCTATGAGTAACGAGAGCAGAGACTCAGAGACAGTCGCCTCCAGGACATCGTCAGTCCTGTCATTATGGTGGCGTCGCCTTCCAGTCCCCGGCCATCCTCTTCCCCTCCTTGAAAGATTCGATTGCTCCTGGACGCTGCCTCTGAATAGATTATGCAAAAACCGACTCAAGGCTGGGTGTAACTATATCGGGATTATTCCACCTGAAATACAAAGCCAGTCAATAGGCTTAAGGCTTTGAATAACGTTACTGCTCTGGCACTGCTCTCTGAAACTTAACCGACCACCTGTCTCCGGGTTTGCTTGCTCTGGCCTCTGTTTCTCTGTCGGTTTCTATGCATTATGAGAAGAAGGGGGGTGTACGCCGCTTCCACACTTTGGAGAACACCGAAAACACCGCTAGTGTGAATGACATGTGTGAGTGGTGCTGCATGGGTCGCATGAACACTTGGAGAGATGAGCTCCAGGGGTAGATGCGGGCTCTTTGTGGGCACTGTAGTGTCCTTTGCCTCCATCTAGCAATCTCGTGTGCGTCCGAATGTATAAAAACAAAAATGTCACACTTCAGCTGGCTCAATAGGCCGTGTATGTTCCTGGCCACCTTGTCTTGTCCATCCCCCCCGATGCGAAGTTGAGCCTTTCGGATGGTGACGGCCCGGGTTCTCCATCACCGGAGCTAATGAAGGACGGCGAGCTGGCCAGTGGAGCTCATTGAAACTGTCTACATGGTCTCACCGGTTTTGACGAGGTACGGGGAACCACGGAGGCAGAGAGAGCATCCTGAGGGCCATTTCTGTAAGGGCCCCGTCCCTCCCGAGCAAGTGCTATCATCTCATGCTTTCTGCTTAACTGATTTTTTCATAGCACTTTCATCAGCGCTGCGTATGGAAGAGGGAGGCGGCGGCGGGAGAGATTTCTGAGCGTGTAGTTCTTTCCTCGCCGGTCTCCTAGAATGCATGGTGCTTGGCAGTGGTCTTCAAGGCCATTACTGGCTCCGCCATTCTAACCCTTGGCCCAAGACGTGAGTTTCCACACAAAAACCAATGGCCCTTTCACACACAAAGCTGTCATTGGGAGCCTTTGCCGTATTCAGAAGGAAAGCTTTGCCCCCCCCTCCTCCGCACCCACTTTTTCATTATTTTTATTGAAGCGTCATACTGGTGACGTCTGGAAATCTGTCCCTCTGCTGCTCTGTTCTTCCCTCCCCGCCAGTTGATTTCGAAACCTGCCCCCAAACCCACCCCTATTGTGATTGTCCATGAGTACCTGGCGCCGCAAGTTTTTTCTGTTTTTTTGGTTGTTTCTATGGGAACCACCTGAGCAGCTCTTCCCAGTGGTCATCGTTCTCAGCCATTTCCTCCTGCTTCTTGGTTTTCAACTCATGCTGTGCACTCTGACCTCTCTCTGTATCAGGGTGGTCTTGCTCGATGTATGTCCCTTTCTTCACCTCCTAATTTTACCCTGCATCTCAGTGGCCGAAAACATGGACAGGACCCCCTCACAATACCCGACAACCGTTTTTTTATATTCAAAAGATCTTTAACAGCCTTAAACACATTTTTAAGGCTTTAGGAATATGTTTTGTGTATTTATGCGACTTGTGTGGGGAGGGAGACATGGTGCTGCCATATTACATATTTATAGGTAGCTTGGTGGAACCCTGAGGACGCTGATCACACATGCATCAGCAGCTACGTCTGACCGTGGATCACGCTGTCGGCTTTGCCCACCCTGTGGGCTCCGGACAGGCTGTCACACAGAAGCACGTCTCCACGGGGAGCTGCTGGTCACAGAGATTAGCCCCCCACCCTGACAAGGGCGCCTCAGATCCTGAACCCGGGACGCTCACATTTCCGCCGAGATGATGGTTCCAGACCAGAGGTCCCACGGGGACACCCCCCTGCTCAGTGGTCAGACTCATTTTGTCTGTTTGGAGTTCGTTGTGAGGACTGATTTAATGGCCTGTATTGGGGTAATCTGTAATAAATTCAGGAGCATGAATGTGGCTTTGAAAGGAGCCTTACAGCAGCATATATCTCTACCCCACTGGGACCAGCCAGAGTGACAGACTCTGCCCAGTTTCTGTTATGATTTTCAGTAACCAAAATTCACCAGTTTACCAAATTCACTTTTCTTCTTGTTTTTTGTTTTGTTCGTATAAAAATTTTGTTTGGTCTTCTGCATATCTCTCAAGATGGCTAATGAACTCCAAGCAAATGCTTAAGTAAGACAGTGGCGTTGGCAGTGGATGGCTTTGTGATGCACACCCCCCCAGCTCTAAAAGGGCACGTTGATTAAACTGAAGAGGGGCCTGTCTCAGCTGTCACCCCCGGAGTGTGAAGGGGTGGGGGGTGGGTTCAATTTGACAAAAATGGTCGTTTGGTGGTCATGCTTGTTGACCAAGGAACATGCAGAGTGAGCTCACAGCCGACCTTGTTGTCAGCCCTCAGAAGCTGAACGCACTGAGCAGGATGGCCATCTTCGCATTATTAATCACGTTCATGTTATTAACAGTGTATTGATTTAATTAATACTACTGGATCATGGCAATATTATATGGTGGTTCACAACTGGGGGATCTTTCTGTAATGTGAACAAATTCAGAGAGAGAGAGAGAGAGAGGAGGGAGGCTTCTTAGTGGAGTCTGTTTATGTTTTGTGGGGAGGGGGGGGGGCTTGGGCTTACCAAAGCACCTTGTTTTCCCTGAGATACTATACTGCATGCCCCTGTATGCTGCGGTCTGCGTCAGCCAGGCTGCTCGCTGTCATCTGTGCCTACGAGGATATTACTTAAATCTAGTTTAGCCTTTTCACGCAAGTTAACAAGTGGAGGGTAAAGGAGTCAAATGTACCGGTGGGCCCCCTTCCTCTTGCCGGCAGAGCCTGACAGAGTGTGCCAGATAGCCAGCGTTCCTGAGCCCCCTCCACTACCTATTTAGTATTATTTATAGTCAACCGTGTGCTTCTGCAGGACCTACTTTTTCGGCGTCCCACGGGACCGACAGAAGACAGAAGACGAGCGGCCGCCCTGTCCTAATTGCGGCAGCTTTCGGGCCATGTCTATATTTGGCGTCCGGCGTGTATTTTGGCCCGGTGGAGCTGTTTCCCCACCCTCGCGTAGTGGCCGCGCTTTCCGCACCGTCTCGGCTTGATCGCCGACGGGGTGCCGTCATTAGCCGGGGGTCATAGCATAAGGGTGCAGGAGCGCTTCGAGTTACTGCTCTGGCCATCCACAAGGGGGCATCGGTGGGATGACCAAGAAAAGGACACGTGAAACGTACTTGTCACTATGCGGGTGTTCCGCGCAGAGGGGCGCTCACTTTAGGAAACACCAGTGAGCCTCGCTGATTTCCTCTCCGCCGCATGCGCAGCTCGGCGAGCGGCTTCGGATGTGTGCGGACACAGTGTCTGTGTGCCGGGGGCTGCTCCTCTGCAGAACTACAGAAAAAAAAAATTCTGATGCTCCTCAAAGACTTTTTTTTTGTCCAGGGAGACGAGCAGAGTCTATACATTTTGACAAGAGTGACGCAGGTGAGCCTTCCCTCTAAGATTTAACAGCAGCTGTTCCCCAGGGATACAGAAAGGCCGAATTCCCATTGCTTCTTATTGACCACAAAGCTGCCCAAACTCGTATCCTTTCTGATATCCCTGGGCGCTTACTTTTATTACAAAAAAATGACTGAATCTGACCACTTAATGTGGTCATGGTGTGCAGGTGCTGCGCTGACTGGGAACCCATCTCCCATTAAAACCGCTCCCATTTCAAGACATACGGTGACAGTAATATGAAATAGTCCTGACAGCGTGTTGCTATAACGACCGGCTGTACCCCTCCATGGGTTAGTCGCAGCTAAGAGCGGCCCTCTGCAATGTCTCTAAAGTGCTCCAAATGAACAGAGTTCATTTCCATGGTGATTTATCTGCGTTCCAGCGGAAGTCGCATTTATACGCCCGTCGCATTTACTAGACAAATACATCAGCTGCAAGCAGCCATCGGCGCTGGAGTAGCAGTCTATTCTGTAGTCATAAACCATCTAAGAATTACCCATAATGCTCTTTAAGGTAGTGGCAGCCTGAGGTCTATTGAATTGTTTTTAATAAGAATCAGACCCCTTTAATTTGGTTGATGTTTCGTTTAAAGAACATCTGGTAATTCTAAGAAGGGTGTCATTGCTCAAAAGTCCCTATTAAATGAGCCATGGGCCGCCAGTCTCCGTCGACCATGTCTCCCTGCTCGTGCTCCTCTTTGTCTCACTGTAGTCATTAACATGTTTTTTTTCTCTTTCCCTGTTTCTGTTATGTCAGGTCCCCACTCCACTAGTTCAATAATTCAAACACCGGTACAGAGAACATGAATTTCCGTGGACCCCGGAATCAGTGTCGTTCGTCTTCAGCCCACGCAACATTCTAATATTAAGATGGGATTAATAGAGTCAGTGGGGGGCGCTCTCAGCATGATATCATCCGGGGGAGACGGGCATCATTAACAGCCACTGAGGGGCGGCTTCCTTCAGTATTAATGAGGTTTTCCTGCGCTGTGCTGCGCACACCGGCCCGGTGCGTAATGCATCAGGACAGACTGTGCGTCGCCGGCGTCTAATGGGCCGTGTTCTCTCTTGTTCGGCCCAAAGTGAAAATGGGGCGGGACGGGGGGGTGTGACCGCAGACGGGAGTGTAATGGATGTGAGGGGTCAGGGGCACCATCGCAAGGTGGAGGATACAGTACAAGCCTCTTAACTGTTTAGCATCTTGAATACTGTTGTACTTGCATCCGGGACTAGTGGGGGGGGCAACGGCGTCTTAATTAATCCGGCCTCTGCAGGTTTCGGAGTCCCATCCCACCCCCCATCGCTTCGTCCCTGGCCCCGGAGATTGCTTTAATTGAGAGCCCCGGCCCGTGTCAGCCGCGAGCGGGGAACCGGGAGCTTGCCGTGACAGCCTGTTGAGATGGCCCCAGAGCTGTCGGGATCCTCCTCACCGAGCCTTTAGACCTGTCACTCTGCCGATGGCAGCCCCAGCTGCACCGCCGGCCCGTAATAGGATGTCAAAGCTGTCCGACCCCTTTTAGCGCTGTGATTGGAAGCGCTTGTGGAGACGGGCCTGCGGCTGGCAATGGTGATTATAGCGCTGTCAATAAACAACAACGCAATTATTATTATTATTTATTGATGATATTGTTATTTTTGTTGTTTATTAGTGATATTTTAGGCAGAGATGTGAAGTGGACGCAGGCTACCGGTATAGCTTAATGTTTACTAAAGAAAGCCAAGTTGTGTTTTCTCATTTCTCAAAGGTCCAGCAGACTTTCTCTTTGGGATCTGAAACCATGGCCTTTTGGGAATGAATCTAGGTACTTAAGCTGATGGCAAGATATGGTGAGGTCACCCTGGAGGGAACCAGCCACTTAAACAGGGGATAAAATAGGGGAAAAAAACAATGATTTCATTGGCTCTGTATGATCTGTATGGGTGATTACAGTATAAGATTACAGCCTGCACTTCTCAGACTGCTAGGCTAATGGCTAATGCTATGAAGCACATTACTTTTCTGGTGTTATATGAGCAGTGAGACCATCTGAGTACACTATCAAATCTTGCAGAAGGAAAAATGAAAATGTTGCAAGCATTTTTGTGTCCTCGTGTGCTGATTGTAGCTCCCAAGGTCACTGTGCTGAGTTTACAATCGATGCGATCTGCTTGTGAAATTATCAGTGGCTGCTAATAGATATGGCTGTATGCTTTTGCTATATAATGCATTCACATACTCCTTCACTTATGAAGTTAGTTTTCTGGCATCCGACCCGTAACTCAAACGTTATAAAGTACTGGAGTACAGGCATGTCCTGCCAGCAGAATTTAAAATTTACCCTTGCTGTTTTCTGTGTGACGCTGCAGTACTGAACGCACACAGAAATAAGCACAGTAAGACACTATCGTTTGAAAAATGAAGGGCGCTAACAAAACTGCCAGACGGTTGCCAGTCTGCCAAGGGAGCCATGTTATCATTGCAGGAGCTGAGTGGCTGCCGTCAGGCCTGAATGACTGACCTTCGTCGCTTAATACTTTACAATTCGTTAGTGGGATAATGATTGGAAGCATAATCTTAGACTTAAGTCGTGGGTCCCTGTGTCTGATGTGTTCATTCTGAAGAAGGCCTAGCTGCTATATTTGCGCTATGTGTGTTTTCAGTCTCCATCCATCTTCTAAGCACTTATATTCGTCAGGGCTGCAAGGTATTTCTCATGTGTCTGATTTGTATTGGGCTGTTTTTGTTGTCAAGTTCGTGTCTCTCATAAACGTTCAGATATTTAAAGGATTCCTTTAAAGGAAGGAATCAGATTGTGATTGAATGCAAATTGTTTTGTCCTTCATCTTTCTCATGGTCCTGTTTCCTTTGGAGAAGCTCACTAAATGCAAAGCTAATATTAACATAGGCGATCATCACATGTTACACAGCTAATCAGTGTAAATAATCACAATAATACAGT
>JAODKE010000055.1:10733979-10744147 GCA_026779605.1 Mormyrus hasselquistii
ATGCAAAGCTAATATTAACATAGGCGATCATCACATGTTACACAGCTAATCAGTGTAAATAATCACAATAATACAGTATTAGGAAAGGTCTCTGTTCAAAGGTTCTACAGCAATAGTCTAATCTGTGCGTCAAAGACAGCGTCTATTATTCATATCTTTATGCCCATTATTTATCTATTTTGTTGTTGACCCCAGGAGAGTGCGACATCTTTGACACTAACCACATTTACTTCCACAGTGGCTTTTTAAGCGGATGTTGTCATCTGCAGGTCCAACGGCAGTCTCTGTCTGGTACTCAAGCACAAATGAGGACACCGTCAAAGTCTGGTTCAAACATTTCAGCTGGCAGAGAGTGTCAGTATCAGTGCATTGTAACTGAGAAGGCAGGCAAGACTTTTGAAAAACGAATGTGCTGTGAATGAAATATTCTCCAATGCCAGTCAACTTTAGACAGTATATGAACGGTTGAGAATGGAAGGCGATAGGAATTCTGGGATTTTAAGTTCTTTAAAACCTTTTTTTGTGCTCTTCGAATGAACAATGGACATGGGTGGAATCATTTGCTTATATTGTTAGTGGCTCTACAACTGCATTATAAATCACCAGTGCAGTTTTATGTAATGGTGTTATGCAAACCAAAGTCTAATTGAACATCCTCTTCTGAATATGAAGAGTTTTCTAACCGTGCCGGTTAAATTTAGTAGAACCATAATATTACAGTTATAGCTCGACTGCGCCATTTAATCTGTCTATCGTCCTTGTCCCAGTAAACATACATGGGAGGGGAATCGATTTACTGCCTAAAGTATGTCTGACTTCGCTACAATAGGTGGCGATATGGCTCCTTTCAGCTTGTTAGCTGATCCATTACGTGACAGACGTTAAAATAATTATAAAAATAACAATAATGGGAACGTGGACAAATGAAGTGACACAAGTTTAGTTGTGAATTGGTCAGAAGGTAGCATAACAAAAACGTAAGTATTTTGTTTAATATACAGAACAGTATTGGAACATTTTTAAATACTGTAATGTGATTTTTAGTAATACATATTGGGGGTATTTATGAAATAAAAAAGGAGTTCAGCATAAATTTCTCACAAACTTGTCTAGAAGTGATTTAAACAGCAAGAACAAATGATTATGACTGTCTCGGAGAACACAGTGCTCATGCAAAAGCAGCAGAGGTAAAACTTTGTACTGAATTTTAAACATACTAGATAATAGTGAAAAGGAATAATCATTAAAACATTTTTCTTCCTATGACAGAATAACGAGACTTAAACTCCTTGCCCTATAATATTTGTGCTGCAGAGCTGAAGGTAATAAAAAGCCTGATCTTAATCTAATTGACTAGCGATGTAAAAATTGGATGCGCATAACATTGGTATTAATGTTGCACCTCCTCCAGTCCAACTACAGCAATTTTTGAAATTCAGTACGAAATACCCTGCTTCGCGTTGTGATGTCATTCGGCACCGGTTTTTATGCCAGTGGAAAACCAGCACCTTGAAGTATGTACCATAGTTTTGGTACCTTCTTGAAGTACTAAAAGTACGGTGCCTGGTGCAATAGAAAAGGGTCCTTTAGTTGAGCAGTAAATTGGGCAGCTTTACAACGCTGTACTTTTTATTCCAAACTTCTCTTTTTCTGTGTACCGGCTTCTGCTGTTACTTCCGGGTCAAAGTCCAGGGGGGACGGGGGACTGTGGAACATTTGCAGAGAGCCCAGGCCAGTTTGAGTCCGATTGAATATATGCATGCAGGAGTAAATCCATTCCCAGTCACGTTATCTGGGGGTCTTAGCCCGACTTCGAGAAACTCGATTTCAGTCGAATTAATGTGTTTGCATGCACTTTAAAGATCTGGTTTTAGTCAGACTAATGGAATAATTTCATTTTCCATTTTCTTAGTGTGCATGTAAACGTACTGTAGCACAAACTGTTTTGTTGAAAACATGTCAATGAATCTCGGTAGAAAATAAGTCATTATTTTATAATATTTTTAATATTGGAAAAACGACCCTGTTTGATGACAGCGATGTCGTCCCAAATTCCGTGCTCATTTGTTTGCTGTGTGCAGTTTTCAGTGGTTGTACATTAACTATGTTTGTTTAAACACCTTTCTTTTAAAGTGACTTGTTTTAAATACATTCTCAAAATTAGTCTGCTCAGAACAAGAGTAGATTCTAGTCATATTCCAGTATGTTTATAGTGATGTTTCATGCTTCGATTAGTGGTATCCTGATGTCATTCCCAGTTCGGACAGCAGAGGGCGTGTGGGCCAGTCTGTGGTGTCTCCAAATTCGAGAAGAACATCATCTCTGTGCTTTGGAAACGTCCACTGACGAATCCATATGCTAGACGGTCGCTTCAGGCCCCTGTTTCTGATGTGCATAATTATTATTTTTGTCGTTTGTCTCCGATGAATGTTCATCACCTAATTTATTAATTACAATCTCCATTAGCATTTTAATGAAAGTAGTGACGATAATTTCATCAGCCTATTTAAAGCTTTAATTTAATGACTTCTGGCAGTGCTTTGATGGGTGAAACAAAGGTGATTCAGATGTATTGATACACGCTCTGTGTTGATGTGCTGTGGGTATTTATCAATAAACACGTACCTACTCTTGTATTCACGCAGTCCCTTGGAGAGAAAGCATGTTTTCAAGAAGAAAGATAAGCTGGTTTTGGAGGGTGTTCAGCAGTTTTTACTAAATAAATGGGCTATTTTAGTTACTGGGAGCCATGTTTTAAAATAAAATTCAGTGGGTGACCCCAGAAGGTTGGCCTTAAGGGTGTCCCTGGTGGAATGGCACAGTGAGTGACCCCAGAATATGTGCTTTTTGTGTTTTGAGTACACAATATGAGTGTGATGGCTGGTGGTTATTCAGAGGAATGTGGCATCCTTCCCGTCTATTCTCTGTGCTTGTCAGAGAGTTCTTGCTCCATCCAGATGCTGCTGCTATATTTCACAAGACCAATGAAAACACTGCTTAGCTTCACTCCAGTAGAACATGCAATCTCGCAGTAATGTGATGAAATGCGTGCCCAGATGTCATCATGATGTATTCTGCCCTTGGTGTGTTGACCATCCTACTTAGAAACTTAAACATTGACCATGAATGGCCCAGCCATCCTGCATTAATCATAGAGGCGCCAATCTCCTTCTTGCATCCAGGCTGCTCTTGCCTCCGTCTCCAGGAATTCCACATTTGTAGTATGGACATTGAGGTGAGCTTCTTAATTATTCATATATTGCTTTGTTCATTCATTTTTTCTTTTTTTTTTCTTTTTGGTTCCTCAGGTCCTGTTCATATGTGTTTCTGCACTGATTCTGGCATTATGATGAAGTAGAGGCTTCCAGGATTTTTATGCATCGCCATTAGGGCCGCTGACTATTCCTGATACGTCCATATGTTCCACAACATTGCTGGAATCTATCTCATATTCACTTTTTGCACTTTACATGGATAATATCCAGGATCTTTCACATGGTCAGTGATCATACAGTATGAGTGCTATCCTCACTTGTTATATTAACCATCCTGGCATTTTTATTCAGTTACTACACTGCTTTTTATGAATATGGTAATGGATTTCTCTGCTTTGAACGGTGGAAAATGTTTGAATCAAATGAAAACCTGTGGTCCGATTATTTTTTTATTCGAAGGTCTTTGTTGTCCAAGTACTGCTCTTGGTCCACGCATGTTGAAAGGGTTACATGTGGACAAGCAGTTAAAATGTCATCGTCTAGCTTGTCTGAGTTGTCTGTTACACCTCGGGGTCAGTAGGGGCCTTCACGGGATTACCCATGATGCTCGAGCTAAACTAATTGGAAAGATCGGTTTTATGGTCAGATATAATAACAACAATAAACAGTGACAGACTGCTGCTTTCACACGAGCGTGAGAGATCAGACAGAAAGGCTGAATAGCGGGCTGGGAAACCTGGATCTAATGAGAACACAGTGATCCTGCATACTGACTGTTACTAACATATTAATTATTTTTATGAATGAAATGTCTCCAGAAGTTATCAAAGTGAAACGCCTTTTGATAGTCCTGCTGTGGGTCTGTTGGGCCCCATTGGCTCTCATTCCACTGCCTTGATGGTCATTTTTTTTCATATGAAGAGAATGCACTCTGTACGGGGAGTGAAACACCTGAAGTAATGCGAGGAGAGACACTCCCATCTCTGATCAAATTTGTCAGTGACCCATTTTCCCTTCTTGGCTTCTTGGTGGCCAGTGATGTCCACAGCAGTGGCTCTGATGGGTTCGCATGCACTCCCCGGTTGAGTGATGCAGCCGCTTCTCCAGCATCCATCTACTGTACAACGAGGGGGGAGGGGGGGGCTAATTGGACACGGATCCCCTTCACAGGACACAATGTGGTCCAGCTGGCCCAGTTCAGCCTAACCTGTGATAGAATTCCCTCTGGTGTGAGTACGAGAATAGCATTTGTTTCATTTAAAATGTAATAATTACATACTGGGAGGGCGATCCTGAGTGTAAACAAATCCCATTAAATCAATTACAAGCACAGATGAAGTTTATAGATAAAGCAGCCGGCCTCTAGCTGCAGCTCCGGGTGCAATTAAAATTCTGGTTGAGGAATTAACCTTTGGATCTGCGGAAATGTCCCCGGCATGTTTATTTTTTCACGCAGGGTGACAACACCGGGCCAATTAGAATAAAGTGCGAGGCGTGGGGCTGGTGGGGAGGAGGCGAGGTGGCAGGCGGCCTTAGCGCGCGCGAGCGAACGATGGCCTGCACTTCACATCACCTATGCAGCTAAAAGGTACTTTTAAACAGATGCGGTTACACATTCATAATGACTTTTTATTTATGGCATTTTATCGCTGGTCATCAGTGTTTCGGTGTGAAGGTTAAACGTGGTTCATTTTTTCCGTTATCAGTGTTACATTTTATCCCCCTGGTGGTTCCATGCTTCTGGGCCCTGATGGTACTTGTCCTTTTTAACATCTCTCCGGGCTCTTACTGCTGGGTCGCCCACATGGTGTGGAGCTGCATAATCCACAGGATATATTGGTTAAAAGACGAGTCCGATATGAAGAGCTGTGGTTAAACTGGTTGTACTGTGTCATTTTCTAATTAAAGCTCTTTAGTGGGCAGGTACTTGTACGAAGGAGCTGGGAAGCTTCATTACATAAATGAATATTTAATTGAGATTTATCTGAAAAATTATGCTTTGATGTTGAGTTAAACTGTAACTTGTTTGTTTGATTGGCGGTCTTCTTCCCCCTTTCCCTTTTCCCCTTGCTGTTCTTCTCCTCCCTCCTTTCTCCTTCCTTCCCCTCTTTCCCACGTTTGTCCCCACTTTCTCTTTCTTCCCTCCTTCCATTCCTTCCCCCTCATCCTCCATCTCCCACCTTTTCCCCTTCTTTCCCCTGCTTTCCTTCTCTTCCCCCTCTTTTCCCTTTCCCCCTTTCATCCCACATTCCCTCTCTTCCCAACTTTTCCTCTTTCCCCCTCCATCCCTTACTTTTTCCTGTTTTCTTCTCCTTCCCCTTCCCTCCTTTTCTTCTCTTCACCCTCCTTTGCCCTGCTTTCCCTCTTCCCTCCTTCCCTCTTCCCCCCTCTTCCCCCTTCTTTCCCCTTTTCCCCCCTTTCCATTCCACTTTCCCTCTCTTCCCCCCTACTTCCCCCTTCCTTTCCCCATCCCCCAACCAGCTTTTCCACCCAAACATTGCAGGCTGCCCAGTTTAAATGCTCATCCGTGACCGTATGGCATTTGAGAAACGCTCTACGTCAACTCAGCCATTCTCTCCCATCCCTCTTTAAGCAAGGCTGAAGTTGGTAATGAGCCCACGTAATTAAGACTGGAAGAAAGGCATTTTGCAGAGGAGCGTCTAATTAGAGGCCTTCTCACCAGTTTGTGTGAGCCTATGCCTGGTTTTCAGGGTCTTAGGGGAAGGTGCGGCCTCCTCGGCCCCTAACCCTGCCATGCAGCCAGGTGATAAATGTGTGTTATTTGAAGATAATCTCAGGGAGCTGGAGGCTCTGGTAAATATAGCCAAATATACTGCTTTTCATACTCAACCTTGCTATTGATGTGATGTCCAGTCGCTGTGCCTGAAGAAGCCAGCTGGACCTCATATCTTGTAAAGTTCAGATGTTATCCTGAGTCCTGGCTTCTCCAGCTTCACGAGCCGACCTACTGGTTAAGATACCATGGCAGAAAAGAAGCCCGACTGCTGTTCTCACACCTGTAGCTCGTGTTTCATTCTGTAATTTGTGACTCATTAGTGAATCCACGAGCCTGCAGTGTCATCCTTTGTTCAACCCGGCTGCTTGTAGTTTGCCAGCCAGCCTGCCGGCACGTTTTGTACCTTGAAGTACTGGGAAGCAGTGATGTCATTGGCACCCCTGTCTGAGCCACTTTGATCTCAGCTGTAGTTGCTGGCCGGCTTGCAGAACCGTCACTGGGTGCTCGCTGGAGGAGCAATACTCAGTAGTGGCCACCAGAGGGAGCTAGGTTAGCATGGGGACATGTGACCCCGAAACGCAGCTGTACATTACGTTGATGCCTGTTAAGTTCTCATCCTCGTCTCATTAGGACAATCTGTTTCCTGATGAACTTCCCCCTGAAAAATGCAAGCGGATGTTTTGCATTTTCCATGTGAAGTTGTTAGAAGCTGCTACAGTGCTTGCTAACTTTCCACCAAACAGGCAATTTCTCATCATCTTTTTTTTCTCCCCCTAAGAGCACACAGCTGTTACCGATGGTGTTGTACTTTTAGGGTTTTTAAGGACCTCTAGCAAGGGGAGTCACTTGTGCTGTGAAATCCGTTTGCTAGTCCCGAAATGTGGCTCAGTCATGAGCCGCCAATATCAGCACCGTGTCCCTGTTTTATTTGACACGTGTTAAAGCCAAACAACAGACTCCACCTCTCAATGGGGCTGTTTCCACCAATCACAGCCCAGTGGATTGATTTCTTCTGAGCCCTTTCTGGGCCCTTTGCTAGTTTGTGGTGAAACGTGGGCATCACTTACAATGGTGGCAGTAGTACTGAGAGGGTCAGGCCTGTGTAACAGTCTGACTGCTTGCTCCTGCCCCCGAGCAGTCCTGCCTCTGTTGGGGGGGGGGGTTCTGTGAGGTTTGACTACTGCTTGTGAGAGCAGGAGTAGGACTAATTCAATGATGAAGATAATCAACACGGGGCTCTGAGTTTCGGTTTATACATCAGTACGTTTATGAGGTCGGCCAAGGAAAAAGACTACTGTCCGATATACCTCAGTGATTGTTTTAATGGATTTTTAAATTAATCTTTCTGCGGGGACAATTCGATGAAACCATAGAGCATTCTGGCTTTTCATTAATGCCCTTATTCCTTTATCTGATAACTGCTCCAACATGATTTTGAGTCAGTGGAGGTCTTCGAAAGGGTGTGGGGGGGCGGTGGGGGGGGGACATAAGCTAAATATGGGTTAACTACTTTGTGTTTAATTGACTTATCATTAATCAAATCCTTTAACACACTAACGCAGCTTTGTAATATTAATTATGGTTTAGTTCCCTACAGCTGGACGTTCTTTTGTAGACAACAGATCCATCTGTTTGACGCTCCCAGATAGTTCTAATAGTTTAACTAATGAATGGCGCTAATGAGATCAGCCTACAAACTATCTGAAATCCCGCACATGCATATGGCAACACAAATTGACTCGATAAACCATAATGATGTGCGAAATGTCACGGATCGCGGCAAAGCACGCGGCCGGCCTTTGCGTCGCGAGAGCTAGTGAGGACGTGGAGTCTCCGGCCGGCTCTCCCTTCTCACCTTAAAGATGACGTCCGTCAGACCACTTTCACTTTCTGCTTTTGATCGCCCCTGTCAAAAATGAATAGGTTGACTCTGCATCCTGTAATCTGTTTTTCTTTGGTGCTGGTGGGAGGAGGGTTATCAGAAACAGGTCTCAATGTGGGCGGAGGGGCGACAAAGGGCAGCGGGTAGCATGGAGGTGAAAGAGGTAAACACAGAATTTGGGGGGGGGGGTCTTGTTCTCATTCCTTAGAGTGGGTCACTTAACCTGAACAGAGCAGTATCCAGCTGAACAGATGAATCAAACTGAAAGTCAGTTTGTACAAAAGTTTCTTCTGCTAATCAGTGGGATTTAAATAATAATTTTTAATTTGCTTATTTGCTTTAACAGTTTATATCCTGGTGTTCAGGGCAGAGTAGGTGGCTATAGGGGAAAACACAGTGGCTGTTTCAGGGACTAAGCAGGAGTGTCCTGGGTGTTAGAGAGCTGAGTCTACTTACAGTGTGTGATTATTACTGCTCTATGGGTACATGACACACAGTGTGTGTGTGTGTGTATTATGTTTATGTTACATTGTGGGGACCAAATAATGCCCCCCCACAATGTAACATTAGATTGAAAATCTTTATTGTCATATTGTCATTGTGATTTGACAAGGAAATTGAGAAAGTGCAGGCTACGTAATATTATACAAATTGCACTGACTATGCAATGTGATAATAACCTGTTATTTTGATGTTGTGGGGACCATTTTTCAGGTCCCCCACAAAGATCTCTGAATACAATTACAAAACTAAAAGTGCCAGAAGTCTTGTATTTAATTTGGTTACTTATGGTTAAGGTTAGGGCTGGGTGGGGGTTAAGGTCGTCATGTTGGGATTAGAGTTTTCCCCATAGAAATGAATGGAGAGTCCCCACAAAGATATAATTACAAACTTGTGTGTGTGTCTGTGTGTTTGTGTCTGTGTGTCTGTGTGTCAGAGTAAGTAAGTATGTGAGTAAAAATTATTAATAGAGGCCCCGTCACAGATAGAAGTCACAAGGTGCTGAACAATTTGAATACAAAACTGTACAAGTGTAAAACCAGAACAGAAACAAAGATTGAAGTAACAAACTGAAACAAATTAAATGCAAAACAAAAACATAAAACAGGCAGATAAATATACAGAGATATCTGTGTGTGTGCATGTATGTCTGTGTATATAAGTATTTCGGCATATACAAATACCACAGATATCCAAGCAACATGAGTTGACCACAGTAAAGCTACCAAAACGCCTGCCTAAGCAAATGTGTTTTGAGGAAATTGTGTCTCTGTTTAAAAGGTAGAGGGTGATGCTGTACACAGGTGCATTTACCTGCACACAATCTGTTGCTCCAGTAGAGCATCATATTGAGATATGCGAGGTTTGGACGTGGGTGTCTGACTGGACAGACGTCCAGTTGTGGAGATTTAGGAATGGGAAGCCTTTTAGCAAAGTGTTACCTGAGCAGAAATAAACACATACATGATCTGCAGCAGCTTTCAATCTTCATCCCTCAGTGTCTGGTTTTTAAAAACCTCGTTTATCAAAACATTTTAGATGTACAGGCCTGGATTTATTAAAATGTCACTCTCCAAGCAGACAACCATAGAGGACAGGAGCTCGGAGGATTGTCCAGCTCTCTGAAGATGCCTAAATGTTCTCCAGAATTTACCATAGACATTACCACCATGCAGTCCTATTGCTGAAGGACCTGAGCTCAGAGGATTGTCCAACTCTCTGAAAATGCCTAAATGTTCTCCAGAATTTACCATAGATGTTAACACCAGGAAGTCCTATTCCTGAAGGATCTGAGCTCAGAGGATTTTTGAGCTCACTGAAACTGCTTAAATAAAGAAACCATAGATGTTAACACCAAAGAGCTGACTTAAACTGAGTTAAATTGGATGCTAAACTGGTTTAATAAATTACCTAAATACTCAACTGCAAAAATATAGGACTGAGTTTGAATATTAGGGCTGAGGATGCTGTTTACGACACAGTGGTAGGGATTTGCGACGCTCCTGTAGTGTCAAACTTGGCATGAATCTGCCATGTGAATATTAAGTTGGGAAGCGTGTTCACTATTCCACTCTTGCTATGAACATGTGTGCCATTAAACACCTGAAATTGACAGCTTGATGATTCCATTACAATGCCAACGAACCTCATCATAAATCAGCTATACTCCGTACAGTTGCACTGAAGGCCTTCTTATCATATTCAAGGCCATTTGGACAATTAATTTATGATACGTATTCCTTGTCATCCCTCTACTAGCCATGTTAAATGGCTTTAATTCGCTCTGAAGTACTTACTGTACTTTCCTCTGACAGCTGTGCAAAGAAGGAATCC
>JAODKE010000055.1:10744247-10757099 GCA_026779605.1 Mormyrus hasselquistii
AGCCATGTTAAATGGCTTTAATTCGCTCTGAAGTACTTACTGTACTTTCCTCTGACAGCTGTGCAAAGAAGGAATCCGGCGCTTATTCATAGAAAGCTGGCTTTCCGAGGGGGGGAGGGGGTGGTATCCATTTCTCATAAATGGATCATCATTACCTACCTTGAGCCGACGAATGGCAGCGAACTGCTGGAGTCAGTTAGCACAGAGCGGGAGGTTCGTAGCTTGTTGGCCCATTCAAGTTTTCTAGTGCTGCCGGTTATGCAGGCATGAAATAGCACTCATCCATGTGTAGGCGATGTGGTTGCTTGAAAGCTGTTGTAGCTGATGAGTAATCGCAAACCCCAGCCTGTAGGAGGTGCTTGTGAGTTCATTGCACCTGTATCCTGCACCTCTTCAATGCACAGTGATCTTTTAGTCACGCAGGAATGAGACGGTAGAAGGTCCTACATGCCAAGCTTCTGTGTCTTAACTGGGGGGTTAATATCAAAGCCGCCATGTATATTGGTGCCCTAAACTTTTCTACTGTACTTCCCTCAACCGATCATATCAGCCACATGTAATTAAATTTGACCTTTTTTATTTTAGTAATATGACAACTCTGTGGATGAGGAATTGAATACCAGCATGGTTACGTGGGGTACTGCGCTGTGTTAAGTGAAAAAAAAAATTCTGTTAGCATTTTCACATTAAGTGCATGACTAAGGAAGAACCAGTTTTCCTTATGTGAATACCCACAATGCATTGCCCAGATGTTGAATTTGAAGATTTCAGCTTTATGTTTGCATGTACTACTTATGGAAAGGGTTTCCTTGATGGAAATGGAGGAGGCCCTTGTAGCCCTGCCGTCACTCCTTACCGCCTCCTCCTGGTTTGTAGTCATGGCTGCAGAATGAAAAGATTTTAAAAGCTGGTGCAGAAACAGGCTGCCAGTTACTGCCAAACTCATTTAGGCAATGGGGAAGACTGAGGTGGGGGGATCAAATTGACAGGGACCCCCTGCCTGGAACAGAGCACACACCACACATCCTCATGTGGATCCCGTCAGCTTGCTGTTTGCGATGCCCATCTCTCCCAAGTGTGCCCAGATGTGGGTGGCAACCTTGTCCCGATGTTGAGTGTGTTTGTTTTCAAGGCACTAAGTGGGTCACATAAGAGGAAGAATTCTCAGCTTGAGTAAAATGAACATTGGTATGTGTGTGTGTGTGTGTGTGTGTGGTGCTTTTACCTGATGGTCACTCCAGTGGAGAAAGTGAAAGCCAGGTCCTTCCCTCTGTCTCAGGGGCTGGAAGCATGAAACCAGGTGTCTGCAGGCACAGTGACCGAGCCGGACTCCTCACTCTCCCCTGGCACTGCCAGACCCGGTCGGCACGCTCCTCCATCTCTGCTCCATTACCCAGCCCGCCGTGGGGCCGGGGGCTGACAGGAGCTTGACCGGGGCCGGAGCTGGGGGGGTGCGGTCTGTCAGACATCCAGGGACCGTGAGCCACGGCATGCTGGGAGCGACAAAGGAAAGAGAACCTCAGTGTGTTTTTCCCCACAAGCGGAATGAATAAGACTGACTTTTATATGTCACACCAGCCTCTCTTGAAATGAGGGGGGAAGCTTATCGCTTTTAAAAAGGTCATAGTGTCGTGAAATGGGGGGTGGGCTTAAACTGTCGGGACCAGGCGGGAAGTGGTGACCGTATTAGTCTTTAACAGGGGTCTTCGTGAAATGTACTCCATTTTGAAATCACTATAGTAGTGTGAACAATGAGCTATGGACTGTTGTTTTCCCAACTGATGAATGTAGTATGTGAAATGCTAAATGATAACCCATCAAGGAAATAAACCCACTTTGATGGTCCTTGGAGTATGTCTGTGGCTAATGGCGATGGCTTCACTCTCCTGCTATAAGTATAACGAATAACCCAATGAACTTCTGATGAGTAAACAAGCTCCTGACAGAATTGCACGGTTGATTTTTTTTTTTCTTTGTTATTGGACAGAAAATCAACTATTACCGTCTGTAAATAATTGACCGGTTTGCGTCAGTAATGTCTGTGTATGAGATGACTGCTGCCATGGCCACACTATGAAGAATGTTCCACCTGCCGCTGTGAGATGTTGCGAAAGAGCCCGTTAAGGTAATCATCATTCATCAATCATCATCATCATCGTCAGTCTTCATCTGCACATGTCACCAGCATGCTCCTTTCTCCTCGCTCGTGTCTTACCAGACAGGGTCCTGGGGAGTTCAGATGGGATCTCTCTTCATCTCGTGCCTTGATTCCATCGACCCTGGCTTCGATCCTTTAGCTCTGCCTCGCTCATGGTGTGCGTTGGGTTGGCTGCTCCCCCTATATTTTTGCTTCCAGATGATGGGTTGCGTCTTGCTTTAGAAACTGGACCTGAGATTTAACTTCTGGTTCCAGAGGAGACAAATAAACACTGTAGCGTCAAGAGATGCTTAGCCGACAACCACCTGTGAAGTACTGATTATTAGCATTAGAACTGATAACTGGTGATCAATGGTTAAACTGGAGTGTCGCTGTGGGAATTCCCCCTCGCCACATTCTGGGTATGAGGTACCAAACCTGTGCACTATTCTGCTGTTGTTTTTTTTTTCTTTTTTTTACACATATACGTTTACATGTGTCTGAAGTGGTTCTTATCTTGTAGCACTGCATGCCCCCTTCCTGGGCGGGTGCCCCTCCTGCACAGGTGGAATGGCCTTTGATTCAGCCCTGCTCCAATAGTGAATAAGCCAGGGCATCGGGCATCCGTGGTGCTCCGCCGTGCTGTGTGATGTGCGGCGTGCCGGCGCCAAAATGGAGCCACTGCAGCCATGGGTTCTGCCGGGGCGGGGGCTCGTGATAAATCTCGTTTCGCCGCGTCTGATGCGGTCTGAGTCTCTCGGATGGCCTGGTCTCCTCCATGGATTTTCATTTTGCCTCCCAGATTGACACGGAAAATGGGTTATTTGCCTTTGCTCAGGAGGAAGAGCTCATGCGTACCTGAGGCAGATGACCTCACAAATCTGTTTTTCCCGCGTTCCCAAAACGGCAGCCCACATCCAAGCGGAACATATTCCATTTCGGATGTTTAATGTCCGGTGAGTCTTCACCGCAGGTCTCTCTGGCTCATCTGCCTGCTTTAGACTGCTGTACGTGTGTGTGACACTCCCACTTCCAAAAGCTTTCTTTAAGTGTTGGACTGAGGAGACCCTCATTAGCCGTGTGAGGCAGAGGCTAAGATTCACCGTCACTGACAGGAAGAGTAGGGAATCCCCCTCCTCCCCCCTGCAGTTTGTCAAAAAGCAATGGAAAATTGCTCAGTGCTCTCCCTGTGGCCCTCCCTTGACCTCCTGGTCAGGAAGGGCATCCTTTGGTATGACTAAGGCTCTGCTGCCCCCCCTCCCCCATTTACCCCAAAACGACCAATCTGCGAAAGGTATCTGCCCCAGCTTCCAGGAGATCCAGGTTCGTATACTGCCTTTAGGAGACCAGTCACCTGAGAGATGGATGTTCAGTTTATAAAACCTCATGGATTTTAAAGTCATCATTTGCCCAGAACAATTTGTCTGCTTCGATGTTCCTTTGTTATCATGTAAGGGCTGGTTGGCATCCACCAGACGCCCAAATCCTGCAGACCTGTGAGTTTGTTGAAAAGTCTCATAATAATGCGAATACGACTGCAGAGGAAATGATAAACTAAAGTAATACGTGCAGTAGTTTGGGGGAGGGGCTGTGGTGGTCTGAGTGAGGCTGGGGGGGGCATAGAAACCGAAACAGCCCAAGTAATTTGGTGCTGTGCAAAGATGGCTTTTGCAAGCGGCAGACCTGGGTAGTAAATCAAGTCCTCTGGAGACGAATGAAATATTCATCCAGCAGTTTATCAGAGACACCGATCTTCACCACATCTTAATTCCATCATCGGGCGGGCAAAAAATTTTAGTACGGCTCTCTGTGTTCGTTAATAATTCATAAAGCATTTATAATATGGCGCCCCCACGTCAGGAGGAAAAAAAAAGAAAGAAAAATCCAGGACGTGCAGTCTGGAGAACTAGCTGAGTGTTGAGGGATTGTACTGCACACTTGAACCTTCTAAACAACATCATTAAGAGGGTATGGAGAGCAGACCTATTTGCCTTTCCAGGGAAGACAGGTCTCCATTAGTGCATCAGTCTAACGGGTTGGGAACAGACCCAACTCTGCAAACTGGTAACGTTGAGATGGATTACCTTACTGTATAGTGTGAGTGGAAGAGGCAGAGAGGCAGAGCAGACTGTATGGTATCTGTGGTGAATGGCAGGTGGATGGACGTTGCCGCATGGGCCGGGGACAGTTCCTCTTCTCTTGCAAACTGACATTTGGCCATTTCCTGATACATGTGTAACCGTAGTATCCATACATGTTACTGTGTCCCTATAAAGCAATGCATGCATTAGCGGGAAGGTTCATGATACATGTCACTTGCGCACGTAGCCAGACTGCCCTGCGCAATGGAGGGTGCACACCTCCGGGCTTTCTCGTAAGTGTTTCACCTCCTGATTTGTGTGGTTTTGAAGTTAACCTGCTTGTTTTTGGGGTGCAGTCTTCCGTCAGGCTACACAGTATTCCGTCTTCATCCGCAATGAGACCTGATGGCAAGATAGACACGTGGCCTCAGACCAGCAGGTGATGTTTCCTGCTGGCAGGGCGATGAGTGCGGCACTGTGATCCTGGGCTCTCTGGGTGTGCACTCCCGCAAATCCCTGTCTGTCACTAGAAGCCCTGTGTCAGAAGGATAATTTACACAAGTGACACTGTAAATATTTTTTCAGTTTCCTTGAACACATTTGTTAACATGTTGCAGCCTTTCAAGTCTTTTGTTCACCCTGGTAGTTAAACCAGCCAGGTCAGAATAAGGGCCCCGATTGGCTGACTTAGGACCCCCAGCTGTATCCACTGGTGTTGGTCAACGCGTCTCCTGTTAATTGAGCAGTATTTGGAGTTCCTCTGTCCTGCTCTTAAATGACCTTGTGCTCCTTATCAGGTCTGAAGACCCCCATTCTGTTTTAGCAACTTTATCTTTGTGAAGAATCGCGCCCTTGCATGGGCCACAGAGCCTTGACCATGCTTGCTGACTTGGGACCAGTGGTCACCCCACCCCAACATCACAACCGCCCCCCACTGCTGGACTTTGATATGGTCTCGTTAGTCACCCCCTGACAAACTGTTACCCCTCAGCATGATGCAGGGCTGCTGACCGCCACCCTCGTACTCTAGTCGAAGCACCAGAAGCAGCCAGTTGTCTTTAACTCCAGCTCTGATGTTACTATATGTATATTTCCCCATCACACTGAGTTTATGTGTCTACTTGTGTTTGTATAGATTGCTCTGTCTCTCAGGCAGGATTTGTAATGAATGTTATAAATTGTCTGCCTGTGTGAGGTGGAAGAATCAGCTTCCCTCCCCAGAGACCTGTACTCTAGTCTTTCATATCCGACCTGAAAAAATACTTTGTAACCGCCCCCACCCCCCAAATAAATACACAACAAAGACTCGTTTTCTATGTGAATTGCATTTAGACAAAATGAATGTATTTTGTGTGATGATGTGATCTGATCGCCACTGCGAATAATGTGCGCCGAAGTGTGTGTCAGGACAGACCGCCGCTTTTAATAGCGTTAGAATACGCTTAGCCGGTCTGCCCGGTGCATCATTTAACTCGTTTGTTTAAAGCCGATCCAAGTCAAACACACACGACGATCCTGGTGATTTCTGAAATGATGCGCCAGAGCCCGGACTTGTGTGTACCTGTGCGTCGCTGGAACTCTCCCAAGTCAGTCCTCACTCTAGGCGGATTGGAAAATACGGAGCGTGGTTTGGAATTTATGCTACCGAAATATTTCGTTCTTTCATATAATTTTCCGTAGTTTCGTCCATTTTTTAATAATAAATGTTTCAAAACGAATTGTGCTCAAAATGTTTCGTTATTCCAGCCAGTGGATCGAATATGCAATGCGACTTTTCCGGTGAGGCCGGTAGATGGCGGTCGAGTCTCACTTCTTCTTGATGCGTTCGGGCGCTAGAAAAGCCATTTTGCCTGGAGCGGACTTGAGAGCAATTAGACTACAAGCGGTGCAGCGGCTGACATTTTACATATGAATTGGACATTATCGTGGAACAGCTTTTTATGTCGGAAATGAGTGACATACGATGAAATAGTCTGTGGCCCTTCACGTTTGCTCTGTTCCTTGTCATTGCAATCCTTTGCAGTCAAAGGATATGGAAAAATGTACTATCTTTACATTGTTTGTTGCACTTTTGTCTTTGAGCGCAAGTCCAGCACTGTTGTGGGGATAGGTTGGTGGCCACCAATATGTATTTGAGCTGGATGATGACCCTCCATTTTTATTCTTCTGTGCAGGTTGCCAGGCCGACCGAAAGGAGAAAGAGAAATCAGCCAATAAAACGTGAGTAAGCCCTTTACTTCCCATCCACACACCCAGTCCCTCATTATCCTGTTTTTTTCATTATACCTGGCCATTATACAGCTCTGCATGTCTTCTTCCAGTAAATCTAATAATAAGTTGTAAAAGGGATGGCAATCGCACCCAGTGTCGCGATCTGCCTTCTCAGTCGTGGGGTGTTTTGCTCACAAAGGGAAGACGGGTCTGGAGCAATTTAGGTGTTGCGCTGTGAGTGAGAACAGAGAGAAGGGAGCTGTAAGTCACCAGGCCAGCGGCGTCTGATCGGTGCCCTGTGGGGTCTCGCCATGATTCCTGCCCATCTGTTAATTCATGCATATAAACATGAATGGCACCAGAACCCTCCCACCAGGTCCGTCCGACGCGACTCAGACGAACAGATGACCCCCACACACACACCTTCCTTGAAGTTCTCAAGGTTGGGATTTTTCTAGTGAGGGGCCTTCTTGATATATTTCTCCCCCCCCTCCCCCCCCACAACTCTTGCCTAATTTTTCTTTGAGATGGGACGGCAACATAGGGTGATGGTGTCAGTCCCCTTCTCAGAGACGTAACGGGGGATGGACAGGCGCTAACCATGAGTGTAAGGATTAAACACGTAACAGAGATCGTGGAAGGGGGGTAATGCTGGGGCATTCTTTACCGCTTTGAGACCAGTATGGTCAGGCCAGCAGACTGGCTGCTTGTCCTTGGATCATCTCTGAGTTGAAGCTCTTGAGGAGGACCGAGCGACCCCACGACCTGAGATACATCTCCGCACACGCGGGAGTGCCATCAACAAGGTCAGCCGGGTCTCTAGAGCTGACTTGATATGCGACATAAACATTTAATCGGGCCATTTTATTTCTTTGTGCTGCTGTGACCCTGGAGATTTTTTGTTCTATGAAATGGCGGCGGTCTGGTAGCTAGCTCCAGTCAAAATGGAGTTGAATGGTCATTTTGGTGAAAGGTACCTCAGCGGATCCTGAAATAGCATCTTAATTTCAGTGCTAGCATAATAAAAACAGGATTTTTAGCTTGTTGGGTGTAGTGCTGTAAATTACAGTAGGCAGGTTGCATAACTGTAATACTGATCTGTTCCAGGGGCTTGAGTATTGATCAATTTCTCAGCTATACTTGTATTAATTGTCAGTGAAACAGAGTATATGAGGAAAGCCAAACAGCAAGATTGTGTTTGTGGTATTGGTGGATGTGATGCAAACACCATGTTAACTGATGGTTTATGATTTGTGGTCTGTCGATATGCTGTATATGTTTATGAATGATCAGGGTTTTGTGTGTTGCTTTTAAACATGAACAAGGGCTCCGGTGGCTTTTAATCTCCACGGTGCCTGAGGGAGGGCTATTTGGGTGATCAGCTTTTGCCGTTATTCTGGAAGATCTTCCAAATTTAGCAGTGCGTTGTGACGGGGAGCCTGTCCTGACATTTATAACTGTACCTCCTTTTCACAGAAAAAGCTGGGAAGAAAAAAAACTGTAATTGGAGTGATAAAGTCTCAGTCTGTTTTTATGACAGTCCAGTGCACCTGAGCAGCCCTGTGCGAATAGTTTAGGGAGATAAAAGTAGGCAAGGTGTGTGAAATCAGTGCCATGAGAGTGTGATAATTCCAGCACGTTGCCAACATTCCTGGTGTGTCTCTGATTTGATTGGCCAGGTAAAACATAAACATCCTCACATGGAGCTTGGGAGCGATGTTACCTTTTTACGGCCGTCCAAGGACGTACAGCGTAGTTCTCTAGATAAATCTGTTTCCGAATTCTGTTCTGAGATAAAAAAAAATTGGGGGAAGGACCGAACTCTTGAGCTCTGTTTAGTGCAATATTTTAGGCAGCTATTGACTGTAAAAAACCCTGGGAAGTAGGGATGTTGGATTTTCACATGCAAAGCTTTTGCTCCAAATTGGAGTGAGGTTGGTCTTTTTATGTGAAAATGTGGATGATTTGGCAACACACAAACATAAACAATAGCAGTGTTGTAATGTATCTGTGATCAAAATATTACTGGTTTTACTCCCATGATGCGCCCCTGAAATTGCTGTATTGAAGTCAATGAAAATGATTATGTACATATGTCAAATTTGGAGGAAAACCAAAATTTCGAATTCACCGTTTCCTGTCAGTAATGTGCACGGTGCTTTCGTAGAGTAAGAAGTTGATATATCATCCTACTACATTTGGAAATCTGGACTACGGTTTTTATTGTGACAGCCACATACATCAGCGCGCGTTCCTTACCTCATATACATAAAAGAAACTGAGTGCGCGGGTGGTAGACATGGAAAGTGTCTGAGGGTGAGTTTTCTGGAAAGAGCTCGTGGGAATTTTCTGGGCTTATGGGTAGGAGAAGGTCCAATTTATTTGGGCCTTATCTAATTGTCTGCTAAATACTGTCCACGTTGGTTTTATTAGGAGAAAAATTAAAGTATTATAGTGTCCTCTAATTAAAAAAAGAAAACTTAAGGGAGAAAAGCAATCACCAAAGTACTTTCCCAACATCCTCATTAACCTCTTTCGTTATTAATTAGAATTACTATGTTTTCAAGACTGCAAAGTGGCTGACTTCATAAGAAAATATTGTTAACCGTCATATTAATTACCAACTTAATTATTTTGAATCATAAGTAGATGTAAAGGCTGAGTAGTTTACAAAGATTTTTTTTAATTAAAATGGATTTGCCAGGATTGAAATTAAGTATATATTCCTGATGTGTGTCTTTATCAAATTCACCATGGTGGAGTAAAATTATAAACTAATACCATCATGTTATTCATAAAGGTATAAATATTTAGTCTGAAATAAATTTGATTGCGCTTTTCATCAGGTTATAACAAACAAAACAAATTTCAGTATGTTTTGTTCCGTGTGTGTTTACATTCATTAGTCTGAATGGAAAAACTGCCAGCTGTAAGCAATTATTTATCCTCTATTTGACATTTTATTTTCATGTTTTATATTTAATTTATATTTGTGCTTTTTTCATTTCTTATTTGTTCTCTGTAAATTCACAAAAGGGCTGTGTCCTCCCGTAGATGGAAAGGCCAGGCCAAAGAAAGGAATAATAAAGGAGCCTATATGGCCCTGTTAGAGTATGTGGCTTTTCAACACGAAAAAAGTGGAATCACTTCAGCTTAATCCCTGATTATACTTCACTCATTTATGGAACTGGATATTGTTACTACGACGATTCCGGTTAAGCACTTCACTCTACAACGTTGGAACCCCTCTTGGGATTTGAACCTGCAACCCTGCGGTCGCAGGTTCTTAATCCCCACAGAACCGGCTGTCTTGTTAATAAGATGAGCGCTGTGAGCCGGAGGGTGCTTTTCCGGGCCCCTGGCTCGGGGCTCGCACTCCGGCTATCAGATGCACGTGTGGCTTTCTTTGTAAGGGCTTTGAGTGCTGGCAGCTACGTGGCATGTCATGCCCTGTCCCTGCAGACGAGAGGCCTGAGCTGCGCAGATAAGGCTGTGGCGTGTAAGGAGAGCAGTGATGCACCTTAAGTAGCTGAGGAGGGCCTCTGATACCATCGCTCAGGGAATGTTTTCACCTCGCTCGTGTGTCCTGCTGCACACCCTACGAAAGTGTCGAGCCGGAGCTTTGATTCCACCCCCGAAGGCTTGCAGGACCCTGAGCTGGACGTCACGGTTATCCAGAATGCCATTTGTGATGCCTCCTCACCAGCCATCTAACGTTCCATTGCCACTTGGACCCTTGAAATGCTTAATATTCTTTTTGAAGTGGCCTAGAGGTGGGCCAGCCCAGATTTTTGTAGTCCCGAGTCAAGGCAGTTACCCGGCCAGCAGTGGTGGCTGGACGCGACGCCGCACACGTTTGTCTCCGGACTGGTGCAGTCACGGGATGTGAATTACAGCACAGGCAGCTGTAGGCTGGGCGTGTGTTAGGTTACCGATGCTTACTTCATGGTTATTGCAGACTGTCTGTTTCCTGGACTCGCCGGCCCCACCGTCATACGGCACCGAGTTTACTTAATGAAACACAGATGCCTCACACAGGATGTGTGTCCTGGGTCCGTGCCGCGTAGATCTGGCCTAATCGTTCTCTCCCTCATCCTGATTGTGTCTGCAGTTAATCTAGTGAAACTTGTTTCCCATAGATTTATGACCTCAAAATCTAAACACGGTACGGAAGAGAGGGGGGAGGGGCTGGGGGTCAGACACAGTCAATAAAGCCCCTTTTCACCGGTCATTGACAGTCTCTTGAAAACCACGGTGCTGGGCTTCTCTTGGCAATGTGAGTTTTGGACCAAATTTAGTTTTCCTGTTCTGTGCTGAAAATCCATCTAATAGTAAAAACATTCATCAAGCAGAGGACAAATAGTTATTTGAACAAAACTATTGTTTTTATTTGTAAGCTCACCACAATGTCAGGAAAACACCTCGCATTCGCAGTACAGGGTAAAAAGACGATTTTGCAGCTCACTGGTCTTTAACTTTCAGACAACTGGTCACACTAACATGTCGGGGGCTGTGTACTTTATTCTAAACTTTCCAGTGTCCAGTAACCCTTTCAAACCAAAAAGAGCCCTGTTGCTCTTTATGTTATCACTTGGGATCTTGCGTTTATTAAATTCCGAGGTTAACCTCGTTAAAGGTAGCTAATGATTTTGTTTGTAATCAGCATGACCAATACACTCTGAACCTGGGCGACCAGCGGTCGTTCCCTGTGGTCACTTGATGATACTGTGCGCTGCCTTGTTAGATCTTTTACGCAAGGGTGAGTTTTAGAGGGTGTCAGTAGTTGGTGTTATGCATAGTGGATAACTGACAGTTGTACCGTTTGATGATTTATGGAGAAGCTGTGTGCAGGTCATGTACCGAGAAGCTTTCCGCATGCATGTTACTGGCTGTGGATAGCTGTCGTTGGTTATTTACCTGCACGCTCCATGTTTATAAATGCCATTCAATCTTGGGTCTGTACTTTTGACATCATATGTGTGTGGAAACAAACAGTTTCTAGGGATCTTTCTAGATTTTTGTCAGTTACATTCGAATTTCATCATTGTGTTCACGTTCATGTTGATAGTGTGTCGTGTTTACAGTTTATACAGGCAGATATTTGCTGGGGATATTCCATTTGAATTCCACATTCAATGGTACAACAGCAGTGTCCCCCCTGAGATTGCAGCTGACCACCATTCAGCCAGGAGTCCCAATCTCTTACCTGATTACTTCCCCCCCCACTAGACAAAGGGTTTCCAGATATATTCATCACACTCATCAGAAAATGTACAAAGTGTAATATATCTGCATAATATATCTGACTGCTCTTATTTATATTAATGTATATACACACACACATCCTTATATTTACCACCCTGTTACTTATGTGGCCTAAACGGGACCTGGGTACTAATTTCGTACCATAACATGGAAGTGCGCTGGTATGACAATAAAGAATCCTTGAATCCTTGAAGAAATGCCCCTTGAAAATGATGTGAAATCAAGTTCTGAACAAACTTTAATTAGTAACTTTTTTAAAAAACATAATCTATAAGAACATAATCTTTAAGATCCTTTGAAGTCCATGTTTATTATGATTTCCTGTAGCCATTTCCCAATCATATATCCACCACAGATTATCCTAGACCACACATTCTCCTTCACTCACATGATGAAATAAACAACTTCTCGTGTAATCTTTGATTAAAAACAATTGCTGAGCCTTTAAATGACACTGATATTGATATTCAGACTCCTCTCACCGTGTGTGTAGGTTGCTCTTTTTGGTCCTTGCGCCCATAATGGTGGAACCCTGTCACAGCAAAGGCCCCAAATGCCCACATCTGCTGTTCCATCGGCCGCCAGCCAACTTCACGCTCTTTCCAGTGGCAACGGTTCATGGTCATATTGACAGTGGGGGGTGCTTTTTAAACCCACGGGCACAGCTTTTGGGGCTGGCGGATTGCAGAACGCTCGAGGGATCAGTTTAGATAGAGAAGCCGCGCTTGGACACTGATCTCGGTTTGGCATGCCGGTCCGGACAGGAGCCATGCACTGCTTTGATCATCCCTGCTGCGGGAGATCACCATAAATACGGAGTGACCGTTTACAGGCAGGAGAAACGTCTGCAGGGGCATCCAGCCACTTCTGGCTAGCGTGTCATGCGTGCGTCAGTGTAATTCCTGAGTCGTATGCTCTTGGAGTGTCACAGCGCTCATTATAATGTTTATATTTCAAAACGTCTGTGGCAAGACACTTTTTTAATCTCTGGGGCTGGTCCCCCGTGATGAGACAGTGGTGTGATTGGGGGGGGGGGGGGGGGGGTTTTAGCGTTTCCCCTATTCTCTGGGGGGTTGAAACCGCGTGGTTTTGCTTTTGTGAAAAATTTTGGCCGTCCCTGGGGGGGTGAGGCTTTTTGGGGGGGGGTAGAGGGCCACT
>JAODKE010000055.1:10780503-10810364 GCA_026779605.1 Mormyrus hasselquistii
AATCAGTTCCCTCTTTGTTATATGTTAAACAGGGAACAGGTGAAACCTGGGGTTAGGATTGTCATGGGAGGCTGAGCCGTTAGACCGCTGGGGTAGATTTAACTGATTATCTGATTGGTTAATAAGGCGCATGGTGAGATTCCATCCAATGGACACAATGGAATGGGTGGCAGATGATAAGGGGGGTTTCTGAGTTGTGCTGGATCAGACTCCATGCCCCGGTTTGCCACTCGTCTGTTGCTTGCGCTTCGTTTCGGCTTCGCTGCAAGCGCAGACCTTACTGGCTCGACTCTGCCACCTGTTGGCTCAGCCTTATTAAAAGAGCCCCGGTTCCCCTCTCGCTGTGGGCAGCACGTTATAGTCGCTAAGAGTCTGGACACCTGCAGATTTTACTGCCACTCTCCAATTAGGCAATGATTTAGGCCTACGATACCCAGAAGCTCCGCTCACGGGTCTGTATAAAGGCCCCATTAAAGGATGAGAGCTTGGTGCAGATTGGGAACACGCGTCCCCTGCAGGGCAGGACAGGACTCTCTCATGGGATTGCTCCTTGGACATTGCAAGCCCCGCCCCTCTTGAGTGTCGTGGATTGCCACCCATGTCCTTGTGGCTGGTTCGCCTGTGTACCTTATGTGATGTTCCATCTGCCGCTGTTTGGCTTCTCTGTGGCGCTGGTGCTTGTTTTTGCGACATGGTCTAATTTTCTGCTTTCAGCTCCTAGGGGATCTGTGGAGCTGGAGATCTGGCCTGATCGGTGGGCAAAGGCAGATGGAAATGGGGGAGAGTGTATCTCAAGAGCATCACTTAAGGAATACCAAGCTGAGCCTCTCTAAACGTTCCGAAGACACAGCCCAGTTAAAATAATTATGTATAATACGTGTAACTACATGAAGAACGAGAAAATCTCATTTACAGTCATTGAAGATATCGCTCCACCAAGCCGTCTGCTTTGCAGGGACCCAGATTAATCGGTGTCCCAATGGCGACTGGCACTGAACTGTAATAGAGTCACATTCAGCATAGCTAAGGAGAGGAGACCCAGAGCCATGCGTATTTTTAGAATGAGTGAAGCAGTCTGAGCCTACCCACAATTCCCTGGTGATAAGGCATATGACGTCCTCAACGTCAAACATACTATGTAAAACCCTATTTGAATAAAATAAGAAACTGATTTATTATTCAGGTATTTGTTGAGTTTGGCAACCTGGAGATTTGAGTACAATGAGACTAATCTCTCTAGGTTTCCTGTTATTTCTCATGGGGTTTAACTCCTAATTAAACCTTTCCTCTGATGACCACAAAGCCACCCTCCAGTCCAACCTATTTCCGTGTTGTGTCATCTTCAAGAATGAATGAAACAAAAAAATCTTCTCTAAGAGATTTTCGTAACCCAAGATATCTTTAATTATTGACTTCTTGCCCTAAAGAAAGGCTATTTTTTAAAAATGTAGCCCCCCTGTTGAAGAGGAATGGATTTGGCTGAAGCTTCCTGGAGAGATGAAAGTCTAATTATCTTCACAAGTGAAAGGAGGAGCGGCTTTAATTAGGAGCGAGCCAAATCTGCGGAAGGGGAACGTGTACACGGCCGTGGCTTGAGTGTGCATCTCCTTGGCGACTGCGGATGAGGCGCTGCTGTGGGAGTGGCCAGCAAAGGGGTCACGCGAGGCCTGCTGAGGACAGCTTGAAGCGTCGGGGGGCCCCACCAAACCATATTTTTAATGTTCTCCGCCTCAATCCCACGCCCCGTTGTGGGGGGCGGCGCTCACACCGGCTATGTAATGCTCTCGTATCCCTCCCTTCGTTTTTGTCCCCCCAATTCTTTTTTTATTTGTCCAGTTGACGGCATGCAGAGAACTCAGGTGACATCCTGACCCTGGCGGGGGACGCCATCGCTCGAACATCCCTCATGCCCATCTGTCCTCTATCCCTGCACTCACATCATCGCGTGCATTTTTAAACACAGAGCGGGAGCCAATGACGGTGCGGCTCGGTGTTACCGGCCGGCGTGTGCGTGGCGGCGGCAGTCTCCAAGCGCGCCTTCCATCCTAAGCGGAGGATTAGACCAAAGCCCCCAGCTTACCTGTGGCTCCCCCATGTGCCTTTAATCTGAAAAACGAGTCGTCCTGCTGTAGCCAATCATCTCAGCCATATTCACACTGCAGCTTACTGAGACCAAATTTAGATGGGGGGGGGGAGGGGGGATCAATTATGAAATGAGCTCTTCTGCTATAAAATGCATGTATCGATTGATTTGTGTATTAAGGCAAGGACACCCATTAATGCCCCCCGCCGCGCCGTCGATGGAACAGCCCACTGTCTCCACTGCAGGTTGTGGTCATTCGACATCTCTGTCTGTGTCCGGCAGTGGCAAATGGCCGAATGGGAGATGGAGAGAAGGGTAACACTCATGGCATGAATGCTGACCTTCTGCGGCCTCCATAGCACCATGGTCATAGCTGGAATGCTAGCTGGTCCTGCTCTTACTATTTAAAACACAAGAGAAGTTTAAAAGACAATAAAAGAAACAACCGATTAAACAAAAACACTAAGAGACTTGGCGACAACTGATAATCAAACCACTGTCAAACTGAATTAGAAGCCAAGGAATAAACGTGTTTTTCAGACAGGAATTAAAAACAGGCATTGAGGGGGCCACAGTTACAGGGCCCGGACAGAAAATCCCGTCACCTCTCTGGTTTAGCCTAGACTTTCTGGCAGTCAACAAAAACAGATCAGAAGGCCTGAAAGCCGTAGCTGGGGTATAAGGAGTAATCAGGTCAGTCGTGTAGGTAGCAAGTCATCTTATAGCTTTAAAGGTAAATAGGAGAATCTTATAGTTTATCCTAAACTGTACAGGAAGCCAATGGAGGGATCCAAGCACTGGTGTGATGTGGTCACGCTTTTTAGTGCCTGTTAAGAGACATGCTGCAGCGTTCTGTAACCGGCTGTAGGCAGGGGAGTGAAGCTGGGCTGACCCCTGAATACAGGACGTTACGGCAATCAAGCCGAAGGTGAAATAAACGCATGTTTAAAAGAAGGGAAGAGGTCGGAGAGGGGGGACCGGACAGCGCAGGCATAGCCCCCCCTGGCCAGCAGTGATATTGAGCGATGTCAGATTGGTGCAAAATAAAATAAAGGAGCTCTGCAGCACTGGCTTGGTCTGCTACGAGTGGCAGGAAGCAGCCATCATCTTGGTGACTCCTTTTGTTACATTGTTTTGTCATTTTGTGTTGTTTTTTAATGCTATATCGTCTGTACAGCACTTTGGGTTCAACTCCTGTTGTTTAAAGGTGCTCTATAAATAAATAAACATTAACATTTAACATGCGCTTTCCTCGGGGAGAGCAGCCATATCATTGGGCCATAACCCTTCACCCCTCTTGACCCTGGCAGTTCAGTCTTAATGTGGTACATTCTTACCCCACCCAGGTTTTTCATCTAACAATCACAGCCAATCACACTTAAGCGTCGTGTCTTTAATTCATGAATTTCCATAGAATGTCGCTTCTGACCAATGCTGCTGTGACCCAGCGTTGATTGTTGGTTCTTCTTTTAATTTTCCCTTAATCTTATATGTTGGCCCTTCATAATGTTTATGTGTTTTAGCCACGATAAGACAATTATTTGAAATCCTTTTTCCTGGTACTGCTGGTGGCAGATCTGGTTACGCCATGCCAACCTCTCTGGATAAGTCAAGGCACCGTTAAAAGCTTGTCATTCTCATACATGAGTCACACGTCTGTTGCTCCGTTTTGCAGCTGGTTCTGCAGCTTCTGTAAACCTGTTGGAATCCATCAGAGCAGAGCAGGCCCAGAGTAGATGCTAGCAGCGAAGAGGTCACCGAGAGGGGATCAGGCAGTGAGCCCGATGGTGCAGATATAGGCCTCCCTGGTCACTAATGATACTGAGCATCACCAGATCGCTGCAAAATAAAATCCAGGAGTGCTGCAGCAATGTCCCGGTCTACTACGAGTACAAGGAAACAGGCATCATTTTGGTGCTTACTGACACCTGGCTTCACTTGGATATTGTCAACGCTTTGGTGGAATTGGAAGGTTCTTCCCTCACCTGGGCAGACAGAACAGCAGCGTCGGGGAAGAGCTGAGGTTCTGGCATCTGGGTCTTCATAAACAACAAATGGTGCCAATAAGTTATAGGAAGGGCGACTGTGTGTAACCCTGACACCGAACTTCTTTGCTTATCTTTAAGAACATTTTATCTGCAAAGAGAGTTTGGGAATATAATCCTCTGTGCTGCCTATGTGCCTCCCCGTGCAAATGGACACATAACTGACTGTACCCATGATCAACCACAACTAACACAAGGAGTCCCGGTTTTTATACACGGAGATTTTAATCACTGTAAGCTAGAACTGGCACTACCAGGCTATAAGCAACATGTTAAATGTAATAATAGAATAATACGATTCTGGACAAGTGTTATGGGAATGTACAAGAAGCCTGTTGTGCTAGAATGAGGCCACCTGTTGCTACTTCAGATCACAATATGGTGCACTTAATTCCAACTTTAAAAAGCTGTAAACTGAAGAATAAAACAGTAGCTGTGTGGTCTAACAACAGCGTGGAATCTCTGAAAGCTTGTTTCCTTCACGCTGATCAGAACGTATTCCATAGCCAGGATATTGACACAGCGATGGCAATATCACACCTTTTGCACAATGTGGTCACAAAAAAGATGATTTCTCCTGTCTATGTAAATAACAAACGTTACATTACAAAACAGATAAAGGACTGCATTAACAGGAAAAGGATAGCTTTTAAAACACAGGACCGTCTGACTCAGATCTGTACGGAAAAAACTAAACCGGCAGTTGAGATTAGCCAGGAAATAACAAGGTTATTTTAGATGAATTTGAAGAAACTATGGGAGTCTATGAAGACTATTATAAATTTGAGACCTGCCAAGAACTGCTTGCTTACATCCGATGGTCTGAAAATGGCTGATGATCCAAATCATTTTTATCTGACATTTGAGTCTCATGGTTGTACAGCAGAGTGTGTTAAGGAGTGAGACTCCTTACCCCCAGCTGAGCGTGTTGAGTACAGGCCATGGATTGATACACGATATGTCCAGTATCTTTATAAGCATGTTCCTTTAAAGAAGGCTGCAGGACTCAATGGAATTTCACCTTTCCTTTTAAAGGCTTGTGCTGAAGAACCAACACCTGCATGGTGGCCTTCCTTTCAGCAGTCCTTAGATAAGTCCTTAGATACTCGCAAGGTGTCTATGTTGAAAGTTGACATAAATAACAAATTAGACCCACTGCAGTTTGCTTACAAACAGGGAGTACAGATGACACTGTTGCTGCCATTATGCATTTGATTTTAAAACACCTTGAGGACAGTACAGATTATGGTCCACTGCTTTTCATTGATTTTTAGCTCTGCTTTTAACACATCAGCCATATTTTAAATTCGGAAACTTAGCTGGATGTCAGCTCTACAGTCATCGAGTGGTATCTCTCATTTTTAACAATCAGAACACAATGTCAACAACCCGACAAGGCTGTGTCAGCTCACCAGCTCTCTTTACTCTGTACACCAATGAGATCATATCCGATCCTAAGGAAGTGGGCGATCATAGTCCAGTGATCATACATATCCAGCCAATCACACAAGTTCGGTCCTTCCTGACCTGGAATGTTCATGTCGATTAGGTATGTTCTTATACAGATTATGTCTGTATGGAGTTGAACAAAAAAAATCATGTTTCTGTTTTTCGCTGGCTGTTGTAGCGTTATTAGGCACGGAATGACTGCATGATTTAGGAATCTTCCTGCTACATTAAAATCAAAGGTAATGCTTCTGGTCCAGACTGCTGTGAAGATCATTGGTTAGTAGGATCAAGATAATCCTCAGTCTTTCTGAACAATGTGTAGTCAGACAGGTAGAGAGAATCCTCAGTTATGCATCCCATATTCTGTACTCCCAGTATGAGCCGTTACCTTTGGGCAGAAGGTATAGAATCCAACTTATTCTGATATCTGGTAGTATTCGGAACAGTGACCTAAAATAGGATCTCGATCTATCTGTCTCTGTCTGTTTGTCTGTCATCACTTCTGTCCTATGATCTTCACACGGAGCCAAAGACTGTGCTGACGTGCTATTAACCATAGCGAGTTTAGTCGCGGATTACCAAAGAGATTACATCTCTCCCATGTCCCTGCTAGTTACAGACTGACATGCCGTGTGCCTGTTCAATGAGGAGCTCGATGATCGGGTCTCCCTAACTTCAGCACCATTTTGACTGGTGCTCCTTAGACCCCTAGCCTTGTAGATGCTGATGGCCCTGAGATAAATGATCTGATCTTAGGGCAGATGCCCCCCCCCATCCACTCTCGCGCTCCCCAGAATGTCTGCGGTTTGCACCGTGTTCTTCCCGCGAGACCCCTTGGCTACCATATGGCTGGATGCAGATCCTGCAGCAGCTGCCGGAATGTTCCCTAGCGACTTGTCCGCTGGTAATGGCCTCCTCGGCCTTTGCAGTTTAGCCTGGGATAATGGCCGTCTCGGGGAGACGTGCCGTGGTAATGCCCCCGCCACCCTTGCTGACCGTGACGTCACCCCCTTTTGTCTTGGGAGCCCTCAGTCTGCGGCGACGCGAGGTCTGACGTGTAGACCATGTGCCTGCCGGTGTGGTGCTGGTGCGCTGTCGCGCTGTTAGCCACCCTTTTCCATGCCATAGACTATCAGGGATTTATTTCAATGTGATAAATACCCTCCCCCTCCCCAGGGAGTCATCCAACGTGCTGCATGTGATTCAGTGTGTCTATATCACGGCTGTAGGGAAGAGGCGGCGCGTGAAACATTTGACCTATGTTTTGAGGTCACTGTCTCAGCGGTGCCGGTCGCTCTGGCTTGACCCCTCTCTCCTCCTCCTCATTAGCCAGCGTGTTTGTGTAAATGTAGGTCACCCGCCCCACGGGGACCCCGGGCTCTGTGTTTTTTTCCTTTTTAACTTGAAAAGGCATAGATGCATCCGGCTTGAGCTGGTTTTCCCCTGGCAGAGATACACGCCGTATAGGCCTTTAACGTGTGCATGTGCTGGCCGTACTCTGCTTCGCTCTCTCGCGCGCCACAAGGTCCCAGCTCAGCTACTGCTACTCATTATTGACTCCAGAGCCCCCCGTGTTGGACGGTGGCATACTGTATGTGGTCTTTATTTTTTCCCCCGTGTTGTGGCGCACGTGTGTGTGTTTGCTTGTTCCAGGCCTGTCTGTGAGTGAGGCTCGAGCGCGAGGTGCTTCTGCTGATTGTCAGGTGTGTGTGTGTGTGTGTGTGTGTGTGTGTGTGTGTGATCTGCCCCATTGTCATTCCAGCTCTCTGTGAAATGGCAGGAAAACAGCAGGAGAAAGAGATTTTGCCATTTTACTCCTCCCTCTGTCGTCAGATGCGTGTGTGTGTGTGTGTGTGTGTGTGTGTGTGTATGTACACATGTGTGTACCTGCATGTGTATGTGTGGTCATGTGGGATCACAGAGTGAATTATCTTATTGTATTGAAGCTGAGGAGGGCCGTGTAATATTATTATTCTATTGTGTCGTTTTCTTGTGATAACAGAATAATTGCAAGGATGAACATATGGCCTGTAACGTATAAAGTTTAGTATATTACTGCCACAATGAGTCCTTAATGGAGATATCCTGTTAGAAATGGCAGGAGGCAGGAGAGTACTGATCATCTTGTCACATTTTTGTTTAATCAATGCTTGATGCAGGATAAAGTAGTTTTATGCCTTGCATTAGAAAATATAATCTTTCTCTATATTGAATCATGGTCCTGGAAAGCGCTATTTCATATCACTGTACACATGTATAGATGATATACCAATAAAATTCACTTATTTGTTATAAATAAACAAACCTTCTCATTCACATTCAAATGCACACGGCACCACATTTGTGTAGTAACACATTTTTGTGTTTTATTCTCTGCATCCCAAAAAACTGCATCTGAAATTAAATAATGACTTTGATGTTAAGGAGTGAAATGTTTAGCCTTATTCTTCAATGTAAATTTAAACTGTATGGAAGTTACAGTGATTTTACAAACACATAGCCTGTGTCGACACGCTACTGAATTATTCCATTGTCAAGATCTAGAGAAAATGATTATCGTCAGAAAATAGTTTGTTTTCTTGTGATAACGAGAAAATCATTCCATTATTTCGAGAAAACTGTGTCAGAAATATTTAATGGCCTTTCTCAACTTCTGTAGTATAGCCCTCAGAATCTGTCGTGAAAATGCAGTCAGTGATGCACATCTGCGCATGCGTGCCCCACTGCTAGCAACCCATGACCACAGCTGAAGACCTCCGGCTCTCTGACCAGCCATCTTACTTTGATTCAGAGAAGCCGCATTGTTGCAGAAGATCGCACTTGTGAACACGTAAGTGTCAAGCATGACGAGTGGGGGCACGAGAGCGATCAGGATCGGGAGAGCGATCAGGATCGGGAGAGCGATCAGGATCAGGAGTGACTCGCAAAGTCATCTGGGTGAACATGCGTGTTGGGGAGCCGGCTGCCAGGCTCCGGCCCAGCCTGGGACCTGGGCATCCCTCTGCGTTCTGGCTCGTACTCCTACTCAATTATTGATCAATCTGTTTAATTGAAAATGCAGTGTTAGCAGATGCCTTGATTAATTCTCCCACCACCACCTCCTGTGCACAATATCGTTAAAGTCCCTCCCTCCCGGCTCCATTAGAGAGTATCGCTTCAGCAAACGGGGCGTGCTCGCCACACGGAGGCTCTGTGAAACGCAGAGTGTCTGAGATCTCAGGACGGCAAGCTGCTGGAGATGCACGCCACGTGGCAGGAGGAGCCATTACCTTAGAGACTTAGTGCTCATTATGAACTCATTTACAATCTTTTTCTCGATGTACAAATGGCGGTTATTCTTATTGCTGTTACTATTTAGTGGCGGGAGACTGATATGGCACTGTGTCCCGGCGCATGTCTATCCGTGCCACTCGTCCCGGCGTTCTTGTAAGGGAGGGTCTCCTGGCGTTCCTGTGCTTGACAGCCCCCAGGCTCCTCCCCGCCATGGTGAATGGCAAGGCACCGTGTCACGCTGGCCTGCCCTGCGACCGTAGTCGCATGAAAATTTCATGACTTGCCCCCCCCTCCCCCCAGCCTCCCCCCGGTCAGCATGCACCCATCACCCTGGGCGACCTGGGGCTGTCACTCCTCCCGATCGTTTATCACAGGAGACATCACACTTCCCTCACCTGCTCCACCGCATCCCACGCAGACCTGTCTGCCGGCCACGTCCCAGCACAGCCTACAATCTCCTCTAGGGAGGCTGTATCCTCTGGAAGGTGTGTCTGCTGCATTCAGGTCATTGTGGCTGGTTGGAGATGGGAGGTCAGGTTCAGGGGGCTGTTTTACTTATTTTGTAATGTTTAAAGTATTCTGTATTTGTGTGTAGGAGCTGGATCTGTTTCTGGTTAACTGCCCCCCCAGGTCAGTGCCCTTTGAATCAGGGGCTCTGTCCGCCGCAGACGATGAGCATTTTGAGCTGTAGCGCTACACAACCTGCCCTGGGTGGGAATCCTCACGCATCGTCTTAGTCGGGGTTTTTTATACATCCTGCTGTTTCTTCTCCTGCCTTGTCAGTATTTTCACACGCGTTCTTAATCTCCCACGAAGGCGGAGAAGTTTCCCGTGTGGGTGACGCGCGGGATTGCTCCATCCTACAAGCTCTTTTTATGTCCAGTGCAGGAATTCAGTTACCCAACATTGATTTCCAAAGGATTCGGACGTGTTATGTAGTTTGACCCTTCAGCTGGCTGCAAGCACCTTGGATTTGACTTGAATGTTGTATAAGTCTAAGTGGCTTTACCTGACATTCTATTTGTCTAAGTTTTAACCCTGAAGAGCAGCTGTACTTCTGCCTGCGAAGGTCATGGGACTATACAGTAGCTTCATTCCTAGCAGGAACGGCACTGCTAGGCCAGAGAAGGCGTGGTAAGTTGAGGGTGTGGCTTTCCCAGTTAGGTGACCAGCCCATTCAGTCTCATCACCCGTATCTCATTCCTGCTGTACCGTACTGGATCCTTCTCCACGGCCTGACACCTGTCCTGTTCCCTGTGTTTCCATCACGTTTAGCACAAGGCAGTAGGTGAAAGTGGTGAGAGTGTCCTCGTGGTCACCCTCAGGAGACACAGCTGGAATCACACCAGTTTTACTACACGTTACATAGTGGGGGGGTGTATAAACCCTCCTCCCAGAAAATAGCTGACTACAGTCAAGTGGGAGTGGCATAGCTCTCCCTACCTCCCAGAGGCTGCACACGTCTCCCCCCCCCCACACACACACACACACAAGCGCCTAGGAAATGTAATAATAAACGCATGCTTAACTGCTTAAACTGCTTTTCTTGCTCACTGCCTTTCACGGATTGAGGCAGATTGATGATAAAAGGGTCAGGTGACCTTTGTCACTTTGTGGGTGACACCCAAAGGCTAATCAGCAGGATTGGTCTGACCACCAGTTAACCCCTAGGATTTTGCATTGGGGTGACCCCCCCCCCCCAAGAGTCACTCTGTGTCTCTTCTTCTTGCTCACTCTCTTGCACTCTCATCATCCTTCTGAGTGACATAACAGAGTGGCATGGTGCCTTTCCCACTCAGCTCGCGGACTGGCGTGTGGCTGCAGGCCGCGTGCCTTTGCCTGACTCCTGCACCTTCGTGATCTTAATGCTCCTATTTATACACAGCAGTGAGAAGAACTGTACTCTTGGTGTTCTTGGCGCTGCAGCTCCCTTCCCAGTATTGGTGGGCTAAATCACATGTTAGCCCAGGTGTAATTGTCCCTTTGCGGCTGGAGTGTGAATTGGAAAGCATGACATCTTAACGGTTTCATCTGGAATGGGGGGGGGAGGGGGGGTGGTTTGGCAGCTCCGTGTCAGACTGAAAATAAAATTACGGCCGCAAACTCCTTGGGCTCCTGGCAGGCGGCATAGCGTGATGCAGTGTGTCCCCGCTTCCCACGATGCACTGCAGCTGGCTGACACCCGGGATGACAATGCAGTGTAATCATTTCTAATTCTGGTCAGGAGCCGCGAAATCGCGTGTCCCTATTTGTTCGCATTTGTGTAATTCCTGGACCGGCCTGTCGACCGGGACCCGGCGCCTTATTTGTAAGCAAAATGGTAATTGGCTGTGAGACAAATCATCTTTGAAATATTCAGACCAAATGACACACATTCCGAACAGTGCAGATAAACACGTCATGCGATGTAGTTCCCATGGATTAGCATTTATGTTTTATAGATGTATTTTCTTGGAGAAAAGGGCTTCGGAGGACAGGAAAGCTACCTGACATCTTACCATACACATCCTGATTTGGAGTTGCCGGTAGCTGCCTTGTGGCATTGAATCAATGCTAGGGTCTGATGATGGGAGCGTAAAGATGCAATGAGCAAATTTCTGTTTTTCAAAAATCTTCCTTATAACATTTCTGAGCTTGATATTTTCATTGGTTGGTTCAACTGCCAATACTAAGCTTCTTTCGTTTAGCGCAGATTTACAGATAATGAGGTGAAGTACCTCCCTCACTGGTGAGCTCCTTTGTCTCTGTCCTTAACCACTCTGCTTCCTGTCGTGTTTGTTGGCATCAGACACATTGGGAGTGACATGCACTTTCCCCTCAACTTTCTCTGTTTCCCCCCTTCCAGGAAAACGGAGACACTCTGATAATACGAGTGTCGCCGGGTCGTCAGATGTGCCTGAACCTGGGTTCAGAGTCCGCTGCCATATGCTGGCGGCTCCTAGCCGTCCCTCCTTTTTGTTACTCTCTCCTGATTAGCGATCCTAGTTCCCATGATGCACTGCCTTGGCCTGATGCTCTGAATGACAGGTTTTTGTTTTTCCTCCCCCCCCCCACCCTGTTATCGTCTGCTGAGGAGCCCATCCAGACTCTGGATGTTCATTGTAATGGCTCTTTAATGCAAAGCATCGGCAGCGAGACGCAGACACACGTTGCTAACATTCACACTTTGGGCGCCTCCCCTCCTGCCGCCAGATCAAACCGGGGCCTTTTGCGGTGAAGCAGGTGCGGCCGGTTCATTACCGGGATTATCTCAACCGTTTGAAGCGTGAAGCTGGAGCTGTGGACCAAGCTCTCCGGCCTTTGAAGTCATTATCTCGTTAGCATTTTAAAGATCCCGGAGGCACGAGGGAGAAAGGGGCAGCTTTGGGCTTTTGGGACCCCGGGGATCACAACAGCAACTCTCCAGAGAGTAGAGACGGGGAGGGGGACGGCGGAAGTCATGGCTGTCCTCGTCTCTGGGCCCGTTGACCGGGACAAGGTTGTATCTACAGTTATTTGGGTTAATGTTACGGACATTAGCAGATCAGTTGTATGTCGGATCAGCTCGCGTGCCGCGTCTGCAATCAGCCCCTAAACCTTTTGTCGGGAGCAACAGCTGGATGTTTCCCCTCCCGGATCCAGGTGAGCTTCTGTGCTCGCTCTCGCTTGGCCCCAGTGCAGCAGGGAGCCAGCAGGGGTCCAGGTCCAGGTCCCTGAGCAGCTGTCCCGTCTTGCAGGATGACACGGTAAACATAAAGGACGTGAAAGCAGTGCTGCACACCTGGAGCAGAGCGTATAGAGCATGTAGGGTGTGTAGAATGAGTATCTCCCGCTTTCGCCACACACTTCTGAGGACGGACTCCTTCAGAGTCCCTCTGGGAGGGTGATGTGGACCCGCAAGCTCTGTCCCAAGGGCATTACGATCTGAAGTAGTGGCTGGATCAGAACTGAAGGCGTTTTTTTTTTTCGTGAGAGGAACATTACAAAAATGTCACAGGGCTGACTTCTAGATAAATGGGAAGTGAGCGACCTGAGGAAAAAATCAGTACCACTCCGAGTCTTTTGAGTGTTTCGGTTGAATAGTTTCCGTTGAAGGCATCAGCTGGCCAGGCGCTCAGTCTGTTAACTAGTTGTCCATTTACACGTTTAAAATGGAGGGACTCTGTTGTGTCAAACGTGTCGAACCCATTGCGGCTCCATGTTTCCCCGTTCATGTTCTGCAGTCACGTGACCAGTGTCCTTTCAGCTTGCCTGTGGGCTTTACTTACTGCATTAAGATACATAATTGCACTACAATGACATTATTAAACTTGATTATTTGCAGTATGTGTAAAAATAATGTAAATATCAGTGTTCGTAAATAGACTTCCTGATTGCGCATTTCTATTCGCTGTGAGTATCCAATATTGAATGTGTTCTTAATGTTTCACGTTCACTGTGTGAGGCCTGTGGCCTGTACTACAAAGAGGGGTTACTGGCTTATCGGGGTAACTTGTCGGATTTAAGGTAGTCTGGACAAAATGTAAGTGAACGTATATGAAGTCCATTTAAACTGAGTTACCTTAAATCTGATACCCCGATAATCCAGTGACCCCGCTTTGTAGTACAGGCCACTGGGCCCGTAGCAGGGACGGACTGGGATAGAAAATTGGCCCTGTGCTGTCATTCTTATAGACCCACCACGAATACACAGCTACAATAATATCGGTGGGGGGGCAGGGGGATACAATGAATTTTGCCGATATGATTTCCCCACAAGGAAAATGCCCAATATGCCTCATGGCCAGTCCAGCCCTGGTCCAGATGCCGCAGGCTTCGGGCACACAGGTAAATCTGACACGCAGCGGTGGGGTGGGAGCCCTAGCTGGAGGAGGCCACCGGACGAACTTCACCCCGTTTCCAGGGGATACCTGTCCGTCCGATCAGTCAGCTGGTCCCTTATGAGAGCCTCTTCGCAGCCTCATCCATCACGGTGGAAAGAAAGAGACGGGCTCCATGCCTCCAAACGCCGACACCTCCCATCTCCTGGGCTTTCCTGTCTTCGGCCGTATTTGGTTATTTGGACACGATTTGCCTGATGTTCTGTTTCACACTGGGGCTGTTTTTTCTTCCACTGATCCAGTTCCCGGTATGGTCCCCTCCCCCATAAGCAGATCCGGCATATGTCTAGAACCAGCATGTGCCAGGTCACAAGATCAGTTCCTAAACCCCTAGTTTGCTTTTGCAAGCTCCCTCGACACTCAGGAGACGCGTATGTGGATGGGGGCGGAGACGCTATTTCCAGACCGTAATGCCTCCCTCTGAAAAGGAACCGGTAATTATCAGAGAGTCGCTGTATGGAGCGGCTTTTTCTACAAGGCATGTGGCTGGGGACGGGACTTACAGCTCCCCGGACACAGTGGTGCGACGCACGGGTCAGCTATGGAGCCCATGGAGGAAATCGAATCACGCGCTCCGTCGTCAGTATTGGGGGGAAATGGCCTCCCCGGCAGCTCGTTTAAGGAAGTGATATTATTATGACCATGCAGATATAGCTGGAGAGGGATCCATTATTCGACTGCATGCTTGACTCCCGCCAGGGAATCCAGAGTAATTGTGGTCTTTGGTTTTTGGCTGTTTTTCCAGTCAAGTACAGAGACAAACATGGTGTCACAGTGGCGAGACGTGAGAATGGTCGAGCTGGAGGCCTCTCTGGGCTCCAGCTGTACCCATCACACCAAAGAGCGGCTCACCCACAATCATGCCAGGGTCCTTGTTTTGATTACTATCGTTGACTCTTTGCCCATCTCTCTCACTCTTTCTCACTCTCACTCTTTCTCACTCTCACTCTCTTTCTCTCTCACTCTCTCTCTCTCTCACACTCTCTCTCTCTGTATCTCTCTCACCCTATTGTTGTAGGTCTGATTGGACCCCCTAGAGTGTCACAGTGACTCTCCCTCAACGTGTGCAGATGTGATATTAATTAATGAGGAATGCATAAAAAATCAATTATGTTAATATTACTCCTATTTCAGAAACGTTCAAAATTGGGTCAGGGACTGTGTTGGGAAGGGGGCATCAGTTGTATCAGTAACCTGATTATGGTGCTGGGTGCAATGCAGGTAGCCACACCCCACTTTCACGTGCTTCTCCTCCTGCTCTTCAGCTGTGTCTGTGTCCCTGTATTTCTTTGCGACATTTGTACATTTGAATCTGCATTTTGTTTAAACGCCATAAAAGAAATCGACGGCTCACCCCATCGGACCGGTCCATATCCGGGGCCCGACGTCAAACTTGCATCATGTTCGAGTGACGGCGCCGGGAGCATTGTGCATTCTCTCATCTGGGTACCACAGGAAGTCCCGCCCAGCCACGCATGGCCTATCTGCTGTTCCCACATAGTACCTCTTCCTGCTTTCCCCTCTCTCCTAGCAACAGGACTGGAGCTGTACTGATTGGTTATGTGGAGGCGATGCCTGCATAAAATGTGAACAATGCCGTAGCTTAAAGTGCAGATTATACACAGGGCAGGCAGTCCGGGCTGAGAAGTGAGCAGCGGCGCATTTAAAAACAAGATGGGAGGCTGATGTACTCGTATTAAAATGTAACCTTCTGGTAGGAGCCTCAGACGGCAACTAAACTGTTTTTGATCTTCTCTTGATCTTTATGTCCTGCTTTGCTATACTCTGCCAGTACATAATAGGTACTCCCTGTTAGTTATGTTCTCTTACTTTAATTGCTGTTCTTGTACCCCTTGCGGACTGTGTGTTTAAAGGCAATAACCAAATCAGCACCGCTAAATAACACATATAATATCATCCTTATTTATGATCGGCAGCATTGTGGTGAATAATGATGGTTAATATTATTGTTCATCCCCTGTATTGCCAGCTTGTACCCATCTGGTCTTAGTGACGTGTCCCCGCCACTTAAAGTGCCTTGTAGAAACATCCCAATTAGACGGGCTTCATCACTGTAATAGTTATTAAATATCTGAGCGATCCGTTTGTGTGCTGTGATCCGGTCACGTCACATCTGGCCGGCCCGACAAAGGCGCCGAGGCTCGTCCCGGCCAGGCGGTCTGCCTCCGGCGCCCACGGGCCTCGGGGAGAGCCTTTCTCAAGTGTCAGAAAATATGCAATTTTATGAATTTGTACCTTTAAAAATTGATTACACTGGCAATAAAAATATGCACTGTTCTGCCGCTTATTATTTTAAAGGATGAGCGAAGAATAACAAGATTAGTAGTCAGGGAAAGAGATGTTTATAACCGGCACCAGCTGGGAGGTAACGAAGCGCCTTGGAGCTCCCCGTCGGAGAGGAGGAGGAATGAGCTCAGGCCGTGGCAAAGCTGTGATGGTAGGAAGCCAAACGGGGGCCTTTCGTTTGGCACGAGATGCAAAGTGCCTTTCAGACCGTAGTGAACCTTCTCGGGAACAAAGTTTCATTGTGATGGGGAAGCAATTTTTACTCAATTATGGCGGCTCCCCGCTGCTAATGCCCTGCAGTCCATCGAGTAGCCCCACAAGGCGCCTTTCATCTAAAAAATGTAAATCCTGTGTGTTTAAAGAAAATATTTGTCGTCTATGGCATGTCCTAGATTCAGGCGCCCCCTGCACCCCCCAACCCCCCCTTCCCCATCCATCGCTTTGTGCGTCTCCAACGCCCACGACTGGCTGGTGTCATTCGGAGATGGTAGTGAGGGCCCGTTTCGATTCGGAGGCTCGGATCGATGTCGCCTGCCAGTCAGATGCTCATGGCTGCCAAAAGGTCAGGCAGACATTTTTGTTTTTGAGGAAAAGCTGATGTTTCCTCTCCGAAAAAAAAAAGCAGCCAGCTAAAGGTCAGGGGGCTCAAGTCATGCTTTCTTAATTGTTCCAGAGTGAATTAAAATAACAGATGGTGAACATTATTACAGAAGAGTGCTTTAAATGCATTATTCATCGCGGGGTATCTGTCCTCCTGTGAAGTGCTTTGTTTTTTCCTCCTTTTTGTTTGTTTTTCACTGATTGAACAGTGGCGTGGATCCATACTGTGCCAGACCTAATGGTGGATTACGCGGGATGATATCTTTGTTTGGAAAAAAATGACTGATGCAACAGAGGGCAGCCTGTATTCTCTCATGTGAAATCTTCTCCATTGAAGCTGTTCCGTGTTGTTATTTACTGTTTCGTGACTGTTTGTTTTTTTTTTTTTAACCATGTTTTAGTTATCAGTTCTCGTAACGTCTGGCTAAGTAGTCATTAGAGGACGTGACTGTGAGGCTTTTCCTGCACTTGGCCTGGGACAGACGTTACAGCAATTACTGCCAAGAGCTTTTCTTACCGCGGTAAACTCTGGCTTCATTCACCACGCGGCCATATCAACAGCAGCCGTACGTAAAACAATCTGCGGCTGTCGGGCCATAAAGCCAGTTGGTCTTATTAAAGAGCTGTATAGCGTGTCTAATTGGCCAGTGGTTTGAGACTGATAGTTTTTCGATCGCTAATCTGCAGGATGTATTTTTATTTTATAGCAGATGTTTTATTCTAAAATGTAGAATGTTTGCATTGCTTTGAAGTACTTAATAACAGAAAGATTAAATGTAAGGAAATTCTGTTTGCATTGCTTAATGTACAAACTTCATGAATAGACAGTATGATACCTTTTTTATAAAATATACACTTAGTTCACAGGAAATTATACTGCTATTCCTTGACATATGATAGTCTTATTCAGGTCACAAATTATGCGTATTATTGAATTTATTTATGTGGACGTGAAATATAATGGGTATAATTTGTATGATTGATGTATTTAAGATGTTGAAGTAGCTTATTTAGTGCTGATGCGGATGTTCCTATTTTAATGCTGGCTGTCGGATCAGGTCTGCTTGCCCCCCCGAGTGAACAGGAAGCCCACAGCGTCAGGAAGTGGCTCGCTCAGGGGGTTCCCCCCCATGTCATGATAGGATTGATTGATTGGCCATAGCCACCGTTCTGAGCGAGGACGTTACTGCAGGCTTTGGATGATTTCTGTGCTGGCGCCTGTGGGCTCCGCTGTTTGGAGACGTAACCGGGATTGATGGACGCGAACGGCTCCCCACCTTCCAGCTGCCCCTTCGGTCGCACCTTTAGGGCCTGAAGATGTCTGTAAGCAGCCCAGCGTCCTGCTGCCCCTCGTTACCGTCCTGTACCGCCTCTGCATTACCACGGCTGAGCTGGGTAAAAAGCCAGGGGAAGAGGGCCCAGGAGTCAGACCCAGCACGTGTGCAAGAGGCCAGGTTCACCGCAGAGAGACGGCCGGCCAACTCGCCGCCCATAGATATTTACAACCCAGCCAGACCTGAGGCTGCCAGTTTGCTTATTGCGGAGCCAAAAGTTTATAGCGCTATTGATTTCTTTTCCTAGGAAAAAATATCGAAATATGTATTTTTTGCTCCAATTTCATTTTTGGATTTTATGACACTGTAGTAAATAATGCAGCAAACTAATTTAAAATAGACTCATCATACAAATGGTCCATTGCTTTGTTTAATTTCCGTTTAATGAAGGAGTGTCAGGTGTGGGAGGTAACGCCCGCGACGCGCGATATCAACGCATTCCGCTCCCCAGTATTACATGGCCGAAATCTAATAACCATACGAGATCACCTTGCCCCCTTAAAATGCAGAAAACCCAGAAAGTCTCCTTTTTTGCCCATTCACCCTTGACCCAGTAAATAAGTAGGGCCTGAATGAAGTGCCGTAGCAGTACAGAGGCTGGCAGGAGCCGTGCTGTGGACGATATTGCATTTAAATGCGACGCGGTTGCCTCTGTTACCCTGGGGCTGTCTCCATCCGCATCAATAATGCAGTTCTCCCTTTCAAATCTATTGTTTTAACTCACCTTTATTGTGCCACGGATTCGGCTGCAGCGGCCACCCCTGGCGCAGCTTCCTCGGGGAGGGACCGGGACCGCAATACACCTGCAGTGGCCTCAGGGGTGCCGGCGAGATGACAGGGAGCCAGTCGATGTTTGCAAGCGCTACCAGACTGGATGAATGCAGAGGTCACTATTATTATTAGTCCTTATTATTATTCATAACCCATTAATTTGTGTTAAAAAAAAAAAACTCTTGTGCAGAAAAATCCCAAAGCCTGTTTCTCCGGCTACACAGCTGTACCTTTTTATATGGAGATTCTTTCACAAAGGTCCAAAAGCTGATACTTGCCGGGATGATCGCAAACTCCCAGCCACGCCCTGTGTCAGGTGAGGATGGGAAATGGGAGGGGTTTGGGGGTTACTTACAGTACTGTAGGCAGGGGCTGCACTTTATCACCTGGGGAGGCAGAAGATGGGAGCATTTAAAATGTTTATTTGAATTCAGTCCTTTTTAATTCCAAAAGAGCCTCTAATTATTAAAAGAATGGGTGAGGAAAGCAGAAGTGCAGCTCTGTACGCTGCAGAAGTGGCAGCACAGGGCTTGTTTGTTTGGAGGTGTTGGCGCTCTGACCCAGCCTCTTCTGGGTCATCTCGTCTGCTAAGGGGTGTGTGTGTTTATCCTTGTATTTATCTAAATGTGTTTGTTTTAATAATTTTAATATTTTCTGGGAAGCTCTCTAGGTGGCAGCAATCGCACCTCCCACCAAGGGCAGCAGCTGGAGCGTTTCTGCATGGTTAGCGCTGTATGGAACTTCGTTTTTTCCCTGGCGCTCCTCCTCTGCCTCCTCTTTTTAAGGAGTCCGCTCGGTGCGTCCGGGCCTCGGCGATGTGCGATAATCCGATATAACGGACAGATTAGCGGAAGGAAGCTCTTATTAAGATGCTCTGCTGAACACGCAGACGCTGTGTCACCTTCAATTATATGGGTGTGGTGAAGCACTTTATCGCGGGGCCCTGCCGTCGGGTGCCGAAGGGCCGGGGGGAGGGGGGAGGGGCCTCCAGGCACGATGGACACAGCTGGCGCCTCGTGTATCACCAGCCCCCGAAACTACGCTTCTGGCACTTCACGCCTTCGCTCTCTGGTGAATTACACCGCATATTCCCGCGTTGTGTTCTTTTTTTTTCCGGCAGGAATGCTGTGGGTCGTTCGGGGTGATGCATTCCTGATCCCATACATCTGGAGTGTAAAACACCTAAAGTCTGGGCTCTCATTCTGGAGTCAATAGGTCAGCATTTACCAATCAAATTCAACAATTACAGACAGGCTGATAGGCAGGAATACATTTCGCAGGGTGTCCAGAGTAGGTCCCCCTTGTAAGATTTTGCTGACCGACCAGGGGGTTCAAACCTGCAGTTTCACTTAGTGGCTACATGATCACAGGGCTGTACCATGCTGTAGAACGGGGGAGAGAAGTTCTGCATGTCTGAGGTTCGCCTTTCAATTAATGGTTGGTTTACATCTAAATGCCAGGTGATGCACTCTTCTGACTAAGCAATTACATCAGTAAAACAAATAGGCTTTGAAAAGGAACAGTCAGGACTGCTGAAAAATCTCACACCTAGCTGGTAGGGATTGAATTCCTCTTAATGGGATCTAATTTAGTACTATGAGTTTGTAGCCATTTCTTTTTCCTTCCAAGGCATTTACTTAAAACAAAATTATCATTAATTTGCAGTAATACAAGCAGCTTTGTGAAATGGCCATCAGTTCCTATGTACAACTTCTGTGACTCCTTCAATGACACGTGTAAAACAGTGACTCTGTCTGAAACGTGTAACTATCTGAGGCATGACAAGCTTTCTAGATTCTCTGAGATTAAACCATGAATATGGAAAACATCTGTCTTATCTCTGTAGTTTGATTGAGCATGACACAGCGGGTCCTTACCAACAGAAAAAAAGCGAAACCATCATTTATTCCTCATGAAGATTGCACAGGCTTCATGAACTTATACCCATAATATAACTGATAACAGCCAAACAGTGTAAATAGGATCCTTTGAAAATGCCATTAAAAAATCATTACCATCTTTCTTTGACCTTTCTCTGAATAACGGAACGGCTGTTTAATTTTGCATACATCATTAATTGCGCTCCATCAATTTTCAGGGTCCAACTTCGTCCTGAGTCTTTGTCATCCTGTCACACGTAGATGCCGATCTCACTTTAACATACTGTAATACAGTGTGTTTTTTTTATCTTTTTTGTCAAGCAATCAGCCAATTACCACGGTCAATTAAGTCATACATTTTGGCATGATTTATAGCAGCAAACTTTCAAATGTGAGCTGTTTTACCGTCTTATTTGTGCTGAGATTACATTTCAGCTGCAGTGAATTAAGGGATATTAGCTGGGCCTGATGATGGTGGTGATGATGATGATGGTGGTCTCTGTGGTGATGGTGTTTTGTGTACAAATGTCACAGTGCTTATCCATTACATTATACATTAAGTCTGTGCATCAGTCCTCATATGCGGCTTTTAATTTTACTTGCAAATGGTAAGAGAAACAAACACCGTGATCATAAGAAAGCTATATTCTTTTGAGATCCATACTGTATATTTATAGTGATACTATGATTTACAGCGTTGAATTCTCTTTTAACGCGTCTTGTAAAGCTTGGCCGGGCAGGAGACAACAGTAGAGACGGATGTGGGTGACAGCAGATCCATGCTCATCAGTCAGGGACCCCTGTTCTGTGGGACTGATGCCTGAAACAGGAGGTTAATGGAGACTGTAGGAAGAAGATTCAGGTCAAAGGTGCCTGTTCTGTGTGACCTTCGACTTGCCATGCCAAGCGCAAATTGTCAATACGTACTACCTACTAAAAGGTCTTAAGGCCTGCAGGTACTGATAAAATAGTCCTCAGTGATAAAAATTAACCCACGCTATTCTCTAGTGTTTAAAATGACCCATCCCAGAATGCACCACTCTGCCATCGTAACAGGGCCTCATCCAGACTGTGGTAAGAGCCATTGTGGGGAACCAGAGGCTCACGTGCGATGGAATGCAACCGGCTGTCAGAGGGCACGGTTGGGCCTCGCTGCGGAGTGCCATCTCCATGCCCGTGGGGTCCCCTTCCCGGCTGACGGGCGCGGACTTAATCAGGGTAATTTGCTCAACCAGGTGGACTCCTTGTGATGTGGGGAGACGGGTCCCGCACACTTGGCCTGGACAGGCGACACAGTGTGGTGTGACGCAGGCCTTGTTTCTGACTTTGTCTATAGTCCACAATATCCTTAGTGATGTTGTCATAGATGTGACTTTTCATTAGAAAGTAGGGGACCTGTCTTCTGTCTTACAGAAAGAATCCCTGGTTTATTTAATTTTATAATTTGCACTGTAGCCCCTGTTTAAGGACTGACCCAATAAAGCTCAGTAAAATCAACAAATAATCACCTAGCGTGAAATATTACTTTTTATTTAGGGAAAGGGGCAGATTTCACTCACTCACTCTCCCACATTCTCCAAGCAGATTGAGATGGGAGATAGAGTGTGAATGGAGAGCTTGTTCCTTCTGTCCCATCACTGAATAATGGAGTGGCCCGGTCTGTAATGGGTGACATCATCTCAGAGGTTTTGGAGCAAAGGCACTGCCCCCCCGATGCTTGTTTTTCAGAGAGGAATGTCTATCCCTCAGCGTAGGATCTTCAAAACGGCCTCCACCTCATGACTTGCTTCACTTTGGCTACTATAACGTTATGGCAGTTCTTGCAGATTCAGGCAGGTCTCCCGTTTTCAGATGCATAGACTGTACGATCTAGTCTTTAGCCACACCCTCCTGGACTTTCTGCTCCTGTTACGATTCATATCCTTATGCCGGCTGGGGGGACGGGGGGGGGGAGTGGGTATTGTTTCTGTGTGGGAGTGAGATAAGGCGTTAAAACGTTCCCCCAGCTTTTCCCATTAACTGCAATGAGCCTTGCAGGATAAGGAGATGGTGAACGGCCACATTCCAATAAGAGCAGAGCACGTCTCGCTGTTTGGGAATGTCCACTTAATTAGGACCACTTACTGCAATTTAATCAGGTCTTGGAGGCATTTCTAACGAGAGAGGGGGGATCTCGCTAGTGGGACTCCCTGCTTACCGGATATGGTGCCGTGTCACATAGCCCCCAGGCTGACTGGAAGCGGCAGGATGCCAGGTGTCTCATCAGTGAGGCACCTACATGGCTGTCCCTCTGCGATGGTGAGGGCAGTGGTTTATTGTACCATATCTCCTGCTGAAGAACAAGGAGATGCCACTTTCTCCATACCAGTTGATGTATGCCGGCTTCAGCCTACTCTTCTGCATAACGTTCATGGAGACAAGACAAACTTACATCTGTCATGCGTGTCGGTCTCGCGTGTCGTTGTTAGTGCACTTACCGTGGGGCCTGAGAGTAACGGAATTTCAATCCTCTGTATGTCCTGTACATACGGCAGGATTGACAATAAAGACTTTGACTTGACTGCCAGTTGGCGGGGCCCCCTTGTCCACCCTACTCATGTGTCCAGCAGAAAGCAATGTACAGAGTCCATTCCGTGTTTCCAGGCTAGTGTCTGTGGAGGAGCCATACGGGTCTGTCTGTTGTCTACGTCATGAAACTGCCTGGTCACTTTATTTGGGGCAAAAGCCACCTTGACCTCAGGTTCGGCACATCACTATAAATCAGACCCCACAATGTGTAAATATGTACTTTATCACAAACACCATGCAAAGTTTACAACAGCCAAGAAAAGCAGGTGGAGCTCAACATGACAGTCAAATCCTGCTTATCAAGAGCTTTCTCACTCCTGGCGATCTCTTTACTGGGAAAAGCCGCATCTGATTAATGTGCAAACCAGCGTGGAGTTTTGGTTGTTTAAGCCAGAAAGAACCCACACGATCTCATGCATGAAACGGGCATCACTCACATTGGGGTCCCCATTGTCCCATAAAGCAGGAGGGGCAACTGTGATGGTCACTGTGTACGCAGTGTGTGCAGACCTGCTCAGCGTCCGCAGTGTGCAGACCTGCTCAGAAGGCGTAGGGCCAGGCCCCATCCGTACTGTGTTGAGGTGCCCTCCTGTTCGACCAGTGTGTGAATCCTTCATTCTGGCATATTTCTATGGCACAATATGTACTTTCTGTATTAAGTATTAATCAGCGTCGTCTTAATCTACACAAGACAATGGTAAATTGTCTATTAATTTAGCCTAAATTGAATGTCTGATCACTAGATGAAGAAAACAAACTCCTAGTTCCATTAATCTGAATGTGTAACTTATTTATATCCTTAATATCAGAGAAACGTATTGAGCTGTTTAGGGGCGCTTTGGCTCGGAGGAAGCCAGGCGTCGGACTTGAAGTGGGCTTTATGGGGAATGCCAGATTGCAGCATGGGGTCCTGGAAGGACGGTATGTTTTCCACGCTGGAAGTGGTGAAAACAAGAAATAATGAAGTATATCTTCTTCAGATGTGCCATTAGCAGTAGAGCCTTCCTGGCCGGCCCTGTCCGAAAGCCACTTAGGGGGGAACTGCGGGGCTGGTTTTGTTAACGAAGAAAGCTGAAGTACCACCCGCCCCCTCTCCGCCGAGTTCTGAGTACCTTAGAAATGTAAGGACCGGGGTCTTACGTTTGCGTAGGAAATAACACGGATATCGGCGGAGGACTCGGCTACCTTTCAGCGTTAGACAGAATGATAACGATGTAATCTGATGGAGTTTAGTGATCATGCTGATTCGTTTCAGTGCGCTTCCCTCATTAGTCTGCAGAAAGCTTGTGCTCGCATGTGCCACGCAATGCAAATAACCCATGTGTGTGTGTATTGCATTTATTTGTGATGTAAAGCACTTACTGCATCTATAACCACACACACAGGTGATAAACACAGCAGAACGTGTACCTGACGCGCGCCTTCAATCCGTGATAGGTCACGGGTGACGCTTAGCTGGCAGTTAAGGCATCTCCTCCTCCGGAGATGTTCTCTCCAAGCTCTGATCGCCCTTGGCCCAACAGCAGGGGGAAGTTCCCCAAAATGTCCCCCGTTCTTGTGCTTGGCTCTGATGTCACCCCTTCGTAGTTTGTTCCAAATGTCAAGTGCTTTGTCTCCTGTCGCCTTGATGACAGCACCAATTAGTCTGTTCATGCTTCATTAAGGGCTTGTTTTTAATCAGAATTAAAAGGGAAAATTCCAGACTCACTCTGATGTGCGTTTTAAAAGTATACCCCATGCTGCTTTATAAACTTGCAGGCCTGAACTTTCTGACTTTACCAACTATTAGCGACATTTGACATTTTCGCTTTGTTTTCTCGGCATCGACACCCTTTGGTAAATCGCTGCACTGTTAATGTCTGTGTTCAGAGGAGCCGGGAGCCTCCTGATGCTGTTTTTGTTAGGCTTCCTTGTGGAGGGGGGGGGGGGGCTTCTGGCCACGCTACGCTGGAGCGGCGATTCGCGTCATGGGAGACAATGGGGACCCGGACGAGCCGCACCGCCATGGAGACGCAATCACCCTGGCAACCTGGTTGCCGAGCCAACTCTGTTAGTCACCACACATTAATCGGTCTGACCTGAGGAATGCCACTTCACCCACTGCGGCCACAGAGGGGCGGCCACAGCGCTTTAGGCATTTAACCCCCCCCCAAGTATTCTCTCTCTCCCCCTCCACACCTGTGTGAGTCCCTACACACCGCCAGCCCCTTCCTCAAGGTCGGAGCTCCTCTAATGACTGGGAAGCTAAATGGAGGTGCGCGCCAAGGGGCCCCAGGAACGGTGGCTTGTAAGGCCGTCCCCGCTCCGGCTACTGCTCCCCCAAGGGGCCGGAGGCCGCACACGCATGGTTTGTCCTAAGACATTGCCCAGCGTGTTTACGTAACACTGTGTTTACAGCCCACACACAAAAACAAACATCCAACAAATAGGTGCTGCTTTGAAGGGAGTAAGACATGGTCCATATTAGGTTTCCCAGCAGGAAGTCCCGTAACTGTGCAGAGAGGCTGCATAGATAATCCACATGAATTCAGATTCATTTGTGAAGTATTTCATTCAAGAGTCTCTGCATCACATTGTCCTGGTAAAATTCCTCATCTTGCACTGTACAAACAGGAAGGGAAAATTCCTTGGAAATATTTAATGTATTTGGTAAATGCAGTTAATATTTTAAAGGAATTGGCAGTATGTATTATCAAAACGTGGTTTTTTATTAAAGTATTTATGTTATGAATGGAAATAAAGTTGTAGGTTATTTTATAAGTGGGAATAAAGTTGTGAGGGGGAATAAAATTGTGGGTTATTCTTTCAGGAACTGAAAAATGTCATCCATGTTCAAGGTTAAAATGGCGGATTTTCTCTTTGGAAACAGTGAATGAAGTGTTACAAGGCTTATAACACATTGTGTGTGTGTGTATGTGCTTGTTAATACAATAAAGTTATTGTAAAAACCAAACAATTGGTACACAGTGGATGAAGGTGAGCAGTGTGAGATCTGTTAGGGTTTATTATGACATTAATTCTTATGCACTTCAGTTATCAAAAAAGTCACTTGACACTTTTTCACCAATTTTTTCCCCTTAATATAGCCCACCTGGAGAGTTTGGTTCGATACTCCACCAAGGAGGATTATTATTAGTTTTATTATTAGTATTATCATCATCATCATCATCATCATCATTATTATTATTAATAATAATAATAACAATAATAATAACAATAATAATAATAATAATAATAAAAAGAGTAAACATATAAATTATAACGAAAGGCCCAGACCTTAAGGCAAATTAAGACACCTCCGGGAGAAAGTTTCTCAGAGCCGGTGAAGGCGCTGATTACCGGTTAACCGAACAGCGGGAAGCCCGCCTGTCTGCTCCCGCAGCCGGTCGTCGGAGTACCTCCTGCGCCGGGTGGAAAGTGAAGGCGGTGCGCCTCCCGGTGCGTCTCCACTCCCGGTTCAAAAATGGGCTCCGTCTTAAAATAAATCCCTGCATCCTCAAAGTCGTTTATTAAGCGGTGGCGTCATGTTGCCTCCCCCCTCCCGTTTTGTTTTCCTCCAAAACGGACGTGGGTGTGAAGCGTAGCCCAGCATCCCTTTGTTCAGGCTCGCAAACCATATTGCGCGCAGGGAGGGGAAGCGACGCCGTCGCCGCCTCGTTCAGCCTCCGCACCAAGCGGGCCGGGGAACGGAGGGGCTGCGTCTGACTCACGTTGTACCAGCCTTTCAGCGCCATGCGTCGATAATTATCATCATTATTTTTACATGGATCAGCGGTTCCCATCACCGTAGCGGCGGTAACCTGGCTGACTGGCGCTCCATAAATTCCCAGTGTGGCGTGTTGGCCTCCCCTTCCGCAGATCACCTGTACGGCGGTGCGTTGTCTTCCAGGCGATTACCGGGGCCCCAGAGCTGCCGAAGCGCCAGTGACCAGTGCATGTGATGGGATCCGAACAAATACGAACTAAAAAGCATTTAAAGGAACATTTTTTAAAAATATTTTAAGAATATAAGAAATTTACAAAAGAGAGAAGGCCATTCGGCCCGTCAAGCTCGTTTGGGCAGAACTCAACTAATAGGCTAGCTCAGATTTTTAGAAACACTTGCTGTGGTAATTTTAACAATTAATTTAATAATTTAATAAATAATTAAGGAGACTACCTTAAAAAATGCGTATAGGAAAATAATTATTCCTTAATTTAATGTACTTATGTAAATTATATGTACACACACACAAAGTACAGGAGATTCTGCCTTAAATTTTCCTTTTTCGCGGTGACTTTTGAGTGACCCAATTGGTATGAGGGCTCCGCTTGGAATGGCGGGTGTCAGACGCTGCAGCGCAGTGCACGAAGCAGCACAGAGCCGCTATTAGGGTAGTACAAAGGTACGCTTCCTCAGACATTAGGAGGAAGACGGAACATATAAATTACTCCCCGAGATCAGTCTCTTAAGGCCTTGTCATATTTATTTCCAATGCGGTGAGCAATTTTAATGAAGGCAGCCATTCCGTTTTAATTAAATTACATTTTTAAAGAAGGAGCAACAGGAATTGAGGGTGAAATCCAGGCGGCTTTTGAATGTCAAACAGATGTAATATTCCTTATTACATTGTCCTTTTATCATTTTATCGTTGATCACTTTTATGTATAAAAATGACGGGCATGTTTTGACATGCTACCGCGAGATATGCGTTGGAGACCCCGATCATGATATCCTAACATAAAGTATAAAACGCAGTTACTAATTCTGAGTTGTCAGTAATTTGTTTTTTTTATGTTTGCATGTTTTCTTATATTTTGAATTATTTTAACTTTGTATAATATTTTTACAGAATTAAAACATTTTACATTTGAATGAGAAGCCTGATTGCGATAAAGCTGCGCTCAGCAGTCCTGTCTTTGTTATAACTATGTGCCATAACGAGTTGCTAACGTACTCAAAAATGAAAATGTACCAGCTATGGAACAAAATACAAAATATTCCTCAAGGTAGCCACTTGCTTCGATGGAATTTGCTATTGTATTGTCATAATTCCTGTTCTATACACATACTAATGATGCTAAGCACCATTACACGGCACCCTTAATCCTGCCCGTTTCAGAGATATAATTATGCTGGTACCGTAAAGCCTCCGTGGGTTTTGAGCTCGGGCTGCTCCTCTTCTCCATCTGCAGACCGCGCTGTTTTGGGGCTCGTGGCTCATAAAGGCAGGTGTACTTGTCTCGGTGAGGAGGCTGCTTTCTCTGGCGCGCTGTGTGGATATTGGCTCACCTGTGGGTCCTTCACCGCTTTCCAATGAAGGCACCTTGCTGCCATGTGCTTGCTGCTTGTATTTATTTTTAAGGAGATGGGGGGTCATCTGCACTCTCCAGCATGTGCACAATAGCTAACATTTCAACCCTTTCCTTTTAAACAAGGGAAACCGCATGATCTTGTTGCTTTATGTGTGGAACATTGCAGTCAGTCCTAATAAATAATACCAAAATTTATAATTATATTTTAATTTAAATTTTGAATGAATGTTATAAGAACTCTGCATGGGGAAACCGCTTGGAATATTTTATATGTGATGCTTTGAAATGGTGGGTCTCAGTTTTTTTTTTTTTTGTAGCAACAAGAGAAATAAAACATAATTATAGGTAAAGTGACACATGATGTTGGTCAGGCTGCAGTAGTATAACATTGTTAAATGTTTAGGTAGAAACATTTTTTAAAGCATGTTTATTAATCCACCTGTTCTTCGTGGAATTTGTAGATTATATTTTGTGTATAATATGTGACAAATGGCTTACAATATTATTTTACAATTTTATACTTAGTGAGATACATGGCATGTAGTTGTGTAATTTTGCTGCAGGTGCCCTCTAGGTGTGTGGACCTCCTAGTGTTTGGTTCTGGTAGAATCTTCTGGAATTTAGTTCTTCTGTTCTCCCAGGCATTTCCTCCTGCTTCGCGGAGCTTGTTGACGTTTGATTTTGATGTTTGACTAGGGGTGGGGGGTTTTGGTCGTCCACCTAGGCGTGCAGTCCAATGGGATGTGGAGGTGGAGCCTTCGTTTAATGGCATAAGGTTCCTGAAACCCCCTCACCTCCTTTAAGGGGAAACTGAGAGAAAAAAGGCAAACGTGGAGGGCACAGTGGATCAGGGGCACAACAATGGTATGGCGTCCCACTGAGCAGATGCATTCTGGGTAACATGTCCATATTGGGCCGTTAGTAATGAAGTGCTTGCCAAGTAAAGTTGACAGGGAAACAAGCACTGCCCTCCACCGATAACGGCGTGGGACTAACAAATGTGGGTGGGGCTTAATGTCTTTTTTATGGGTTACCCCCCCCCCACTCATGAAATTTACAGAAAGCTTCTACTTAATGAAAAATTGAAGAGGTAGTCATCTTTGATTGTGGTGATATTCCAAACCAAAGTAAGGTTCATTGGATTTTATATGCAGGTTTTTTTTAATGTACATAGGCACCAATAAATGTTAATGGTGAAAAACATCAAAGTATTTTTTACACCCATATGAAGCCATTTTATTTTTCATTTCTTCAGGTTGAACCTTTCACAGTTCATAGTAGAGGCCTAAGCGTCTGTTAAAGGCAGTGAGCATGGATGTGTGTGTAGCTTCATAGTAGAGGCCTAAGCGTCTGTTAAAGGCAGTGAGCATGGATGTGTGTGTAGCTTCATAGTAGAG
>JAODKE010000055.1:10878196-10898209 GCA_026779605.1 Mormyrus hasselquistii
GAGCCTGGTCCAGCTCCAGTGCCGCCCCAACTTCCGTGCAACTTCAACAGCATGTGAGTCCTGTGGCTGGCTGTCCAAACTGGCCGATTCATTACCCGTTATATTTATAGTGTGACTAAACGCCGTATTCTAAAGTTGGGGGGGAGGAGAACGAGCAGGAAGAAAAATTAAACGTGACAAACCCCGGGTGGGTGGGGGTGTTCAAATCTGAAAGTGCTGTGGGTGAGTCGGCGGGCTGGAGGATTACAGCGGCAGCATCTGCATCCTGAGAGGGGCCTTCCGGAAGGCCGCGGAGCCTCTGCTGAATGCCGAGCCGAATAAATGAGGGTGCGAGGCGGCCAGTGCAATGTGGCCAGTCCTCGAAGCGGCTGCCCCTGGAGAGCTTTGCTAACCCCTGACAAAGGGGCCCGCAGACGTGCTGGTGGCAGGGCCGCGCTCTTCAAGCCATCGATGGCTGGAGTGGGCCACAGCGTGCCGAGGATCTGCACATGAATGACGCCGGCAGGGAGACGCCGCCCCTCGGTCCGTCTTCGGCTTGGCTCGATGGCGTCCGCTCCGGTTTTAGCCCGAATGGCCCTGCCGGAGGCTCAGACCTGCCGCTTCTGTGGCTCACCCTACCTCCTCCCAACTTTACCTCTTGGTGCCTTGTAACGTGACCCACTAACCTCCCAAGCTCTGCCCATCGCTCATCCTGGACCCGTGACTAAGTGGGTACAGCCTCTGCGGTGGTGACGGGATGCCGAAACTCCAGCGCGTTTAGCGATTTTTCCCGTCCAAAACTCTGTTTGGCTCATCCGTCATCTGTTGGGGAGACAGCTTTGGCCTATCTTGCATTTTTCCGCCAGTGTGTCGGTGTGTGCGCACATAGGCACGCGTGGTCCTATATATATAGAACCGCCGAACGTCAGCTAGATCCATCCGCGGGCTGCCGTGCACTTTGTTGGTCAAATGGCTTCGATTTTTTTTCCTCCGACAAATGAGTTCGTGTTCGTGTTTCTCTTTTGCATATTTTCTTACGCAGCAGAACAAAGACAGCCGCCGGGCTGGTAGTGGGAGGGGCCGCGGGAGTGCGGCTGTCTGTTCAACACGGCATCGCTTTCTCCTCCTGATTATCTGAACCGATAAGGCTGCTTCCTGTGCTCCAGGCTCCCCCCATCGCCCCCCCACCCGTTTCATCCTCTGGATTTCTTGTCGCTGCCAGAGAAGCGGCCACACTTAAAGACAGGAGACCGAAACGCCAGGTCCTCCAGAGCCAAGGGCAACAGTAACCTGATCCCTTGCCGTTTTTTTTTTTTTTTTTTTTTTAATCAACGAAGCTCATTGTCAAGATACCCCTTTGTGTGTCTTTGCACTGCCCCCACCCCACCATCCTGGTCTGAGGGTCCAGGTGGAGCGGCTGTGCTTCGGGGGATGGTGGGGTTTCTGTGTGGCACTCGGCTCTCCCTGTAAAAGAAAGGAAAAAAAAAACAAAATTAGTATCAGATTAGAGCGGCCCCCCAACTTTCCCAGTTGCCCTGAGGCCGAGGACGCTCACGTTAAGTGCTCCTTGTAAGCCCCAAGTTTAATTTTTCTGAGTGCTTTTGGTGGCCCCCCCCTCACGTGCTTCCCGGTGGTCTCACAGAGGCCAGGTGCCCGGCATTGTCTACAGCCGCCCCGCACTCCGTCCGTCCCTAACGAGCTGCCGGCCGCCCAGGACCTTTCTCTCCCACTGGCCAAGTCCATTCCGCTGTTTCATTAGCTGTCTGCTGGAGCAGGGGCTCGCTCCTCAGCCGACCCCTCGTAGGTTAACCCTGAATAACACGGCCCCCCTCCCTCTCAAATGGCCTCCCACCCTTTTCACTATTTCAATACATCTCCGCAGCCTGGGAAACTTTGTGATTCCCACTTAATTCAACGCTTTTTTTTTTCCCGTCCACACATGAGTGCGTCATGGCAGGTGCCTTCTGTTTGCCGCTGAGCCGTTGGTCCGTGTTTCACAGCCCCGGCGTTGGCGATGGCTCCCATCACGTGATGTGGTTTTAATGTGGTCCCGCCCAGGTACCATTTGCCCCATCCGCCTGTCTGATGGATGGCCTTCCCTAGCCCATTATCTTTAATGAACACTTGCTACCAGGCCTTTCCCTGCACACTTCTGTTTTAGATCCACTTTTCCAGACAGCGGGACACTCCTGGTTTTGAATAAATATCCCCAAAATTAATTAGTTGATAATGTGTTTGGTCGTTTAATGAAAATGACTTTCACAGTTATTGTTCTCCTTTTTCCACTTTCCGCCTGAGCCCATCCCTCTCCGCTCCCAGCGACCCCATTTTCCCATCCCCGCCTTCATCGTAACGCTGGCCGTATTCGAGCGTGTCACCCACCTGCGCCTGGCGTGACGGAGCGGCAAATTTGCTTGCCGTTCGGGTGCTGCGGATGCCGGCGCGCCGTGATACCCGCTTGACGACCCCGCTGTTTTACATTGGAAATTTCCTAGGAAATCATCGCGTCCTTCCCCTCCGGTTGCCCGTTTCCACGGCAGAACTTGATCCTGATTGGTTCGGCCTAGTCCATCAGCTCAGTCCCGGAGGTCGTTCAGTGTACCCACAATACCGAGGCACAGATACCGCCCGCATGGCGCTCCCCCGCCCTCCTGCCTCGGCTCCGCTCACTGTCCTCCCGCTGTGGTTAGCTTATCAGATCGACACAAGGGCACATTCAGAAATTGCTCACCTCTGTAATGAATTTGGTCTTACTCACAATCACATGATATCCTTTTTTTGGGGGGGCTCTCCCACACATCCGGATTGTCTGTCAGAATAACGCAGCGTCAACAAGTTAATAAAACACACTTGAAAAATGCACTTAGCTTGTCACAGTGAAGTGTGTCCTTCTGAGTGTAGAGTCATAAGACGAGCATTAGTGTTTGGTTTGAATGTGTCATGTTTTTCTTGCTAAACTCTGATCATCTCTTCTGGGGTCATTCTGGTCATTAGGTCCAGCTAAGACTGACTTTCTTTATTGTGCATATTTTGTCTAGAGTAGCACTTAAGGCCGTGGTTTCAAATCTCCAGTGTCAACGGCGTTCGCTTGGCAGGGGAAGCAGGGAACAAAAGCTCAGCTACCCGGGTGAACATGCAGGTCGGAGAGATGGGCGCAGACGAGGCACCGGCAGTGCGGCGCCCAGAACCATCTGCTAAGCGGCATAAGCAGCTCAACGAAGGCACATCGTTAGCGGCCCCGTCGTTAGCGGGCCACGCACTGATGCGTCGCAAGTCGTCAGCTGTCGCGGGGCTCCGGGAGGCTTGGGAACAGCTCACGTGTACGGCTTCGTTATGCCAGACATGTTCCCACGTCTCCTGCGTCCTGCCTGCCTCTTTACTCCGAACCACACATTATCGCCTCAGCTTAGCAGAGCTCGTTCCGCTTGAGCCATCGGCCCGGAATTAGCTTGTTCTCCCCTTCTTCCCTGAAACGCGTGAATTGTTTTGTGTGTTAGGGACTCCTCGCCCTGCACCTTCTGACCCAGAGGTTCCTCCGACAGCCATTGTCCTCGGCGAGTTCCGCCAGATGGCGCCTTGTAATTTGAATGACTGATCGAGTCGTGTTTTCTTCCATCTCGGGTTATTTACACATTTTTCCAGTGTCAGCCGCCATGTGACATCACCTCTGAGCACAGCCCGCCGTTGGCTCATCCGCTCACAGAGTCAGGAGCCGTGATTTATGATGTCATTTAGGGTATAATTGCCCCTCTGCTCGCTGCTTCAATCAGTCAGCCAGTCGGCTCCGCAGCAATGGGTCAGGCTGTGGAGTCACCACAATTAAAGCCAGCAACCGTGTCCCAGAATACAGTGCTGCATCGTGCTGAAGCGAGGCTCCGTTTCTGTTGGCCAGTGCTTCTTTAAATTGAATCACCGCTACGTGGCTTGATGGAGCTCACCACACCTTTAAATCTTTTTTTTAAAGAGGAGGCAGTCCATTTGGAGTGAGGGGTTGTCAGAAGATGGACAGATCTCTCACTCTGACGTGCTGCTCCATGTTGGGTTGTGTCTTTGGAGCTGCTCATGTTTACACCCCGCCGTGATTGGTTGGCGTGGAGCTTCACCTGGCATGGAGTGTCACTTAAGAGACCCCCCTTTAATTAAGGCATGCTGTTGTCCCTGTGACCACACCCTCACTCCTGCCTACCTGCCTGTTTCTCACCATGGGACTGAACGCAGGCAGACACTGTGCCGTCACCTTCACGTTTGATTTTTTTGTGTGTTTTTTGAATTTTATTTGAGTCAGCCACAAATAAATCTTTATTTTCTGCGCCTCTGCAGAATTCTCACTTGTCCGTGAGCCCCTGAGCATGACCCTTAACCCTCCATTCCAGGGGGCGCTGCATGCTGGCTGATCTTGTGCTGTGACCCCTGAGCTACAGTATGGAGAGCAAGTTGGAGTAGATGAAGAGAAGAATCCCAATCTACCCATCCTCATACGTTTTCAAATGGCAAATAAAGCATTTAATCTTAATCTTTAATCTTTAATTTTGTGTTATAGATGACTAGACAGATCCAGAGGTCATGGGATTCAAACTGGTTAAACCAGGACAAAGAGAGGCAGCCACGGACCCAAAACCGCCTATGACTCTCCAACAGGCCTCCTCGGTACACTGGTGAGGGAATTTCAGTTCGGGGTCAGTCACGGCACAAGGAGCTTTGTCGAGGTGCTGAGGTGCAGCAGGCCGCTAATTTCCCAGGGCGATACTCACTCTTACCCCCTGTGGATGGATCCCACTTTCCGTTCGCTGGCAGCGTCCTTATAACTGCCGGGTTGCACCGTCTGCTACGGGGGGGGGGGGCAATTTAAAAACAATGGCATGATCAGACCCGGATCACAAGCGCAGGCGCATCTGCAGCACTTGGCTTCAGTAAGGGGACTGACAGCCCGCCCCTCAGCTGACCCATCCAGGTTCAGTAGCTTAACGCCAGGGAAATGGAGCTCTCTCATTCCTCTGAAAGTTCTGAGAGCCCAGTAACCGGCGCCGACGTGCGCAGAGAGCCTTGTCAGGGTTCTCCTTACAAGGAAGCTGTTGGCATCATCTCTGGACAGGATGTCTGTCTATCGCTATGAGTGACGTCTCTCTGAAATCGCTGCATCGGTTTCCTTGTGAGCGCTAAGTACCGCCGGTTCCCTTCGCTCTGATTTCCTGCCACTGCCGCCGCCATGTTATTGGGCCTGCCTTGATTTCAGTAGACCTCATTACTGAAAGTATTCCTTCCACTGGTGGATTTTGGGTTCTGGGTTCCCGGCCGTGGGAAAGTGCTGGAAGGTGAGCGTGAAGACCACGCGGTCCTTCCTTTGGTGGATAACCCGACCGTAGCAGAAGGCATGGAAAGCGGCCATTTGCTCTCACTGAGCTGAGGCGTGTCACACCGTCAGGGTCATACCCTGGTAAAACACAGTGCGATCAGCCATAACTAACAGAGGGTGGAGCGTGTGTGTCTTCCCTAAGGTCATTCATTTAAACGCACGTGTGACATGGGGAGCGAGTGCAGGTTGAGAGGAAGCCCTGATATAGGGCACGGTCCATTGCCGCCCTTGAGACCTCGGGCTGAAAGGGGGGCTGCCGGGTGTCGCGCCGGACCGAATTCCAAGGGGCCGCTGTAAGCGCTCCCGACAACAGATGGACACTCTGGGTGGGGGCGCGGCCTCGGTGAAGGTGCCGTTTTGCACTTCCGTGAATATTTGGCACTTTGCGGCTGCTGACTTAGGCCTTAACACATGAACATACTCAGGTTAACAGGCAAGTTCCGCCAGGCATCAGCTCAGAGAGGCATTAGGACCCTTTGGACTGACTTTGTCTCTCACCTTAATCAGGATGTACCAGCTCCTCATAGTAATCTCATGGTTTTTCATGCGATGCAGTGTCTGTATCTTTATAGTCACCTTGCATTTTGCTCTGTAAGGAGGAGAAGCTCTGAGAGGCAAGTGGCTGACGTTGGAGATTCCCAACCACACGGCAACTAACAACATCTGTGCATGTTTAGAGTCACTTACAAACTATTAAAAATGCAGACGGCCTCATAATCTCTTCATCAGCTCACCCCATTGTTCCTGAAATAAAAAAAAAAGCGATTAATCTGTCTGAGGTTTAGGGGAATTAAGGGCCGTTTTCCAGGTCAGCATCCCGGGTGAGGTCACCTCGGGGCTCCGATCCACATGTGCATTCTTTGCATTGGTGGAGGATATTCCGGTATTCTCTCCATTTTCCCTGTTTCTCTGGTCCTTACGGCCCAGTTGAGCCCCCCCCCCCCCCGGTTGTTTCTCCTCCAGTCTCATTGCGAGCGGAGTGTATCTCCCCGCTGCATTGCCTGCAGTTATGCGGCTGGAAGCTGAGCACGGGGGCATACAAATTGGGAAGGGCGCTGGCAGAAGTGGTTATTTCATTGTGGTAAGTTTCATTATAAAGGGGAGGGGCTCTCTTTCCCCAGGACAGCACTCTTATGTCTCGCTTCCAGGTGAACGGGAGGGGCATGTTGTTTGCATTCGGCTGGGCGGCTTATAAATGGGCTGTTATGAAAACGTAGCGGGCTCCTGCCCGGCCTTGATAGATCTCAACGCTGGGAACCATTTCAGAGGAAGGAGGCGAGTGCAGAGGCTTTATTTCATCAGCAGGAAGGGGCCTGTGCGGAGAACACAGAGTCTGTGCCGGCGCTCCCTGCAGCGGAGCAGCCCGGCTTGGCTGCTCGCGGCCCGTCGCACGCCTGCTCTATACGTGGGGGCCCCCGGTCAGCCACTGAGGCTTGATGCGCCATTTGGGCGGCTTCCAAGATGGTCGCCGGCAGAAAACGAGCAGCGTGAGTGTGTAAATACATCCTTCTGTGCGGGCCAGAAAAGCAAAGATCTGCTGAGAATGAGTCATTAGCATCGGCGTGACGTCCCATGGCCCCAAAGTTATATCTTGTATGAGCGTTTCGGCATTTGGAGGAGCTCTCTGGCACTGCAGCAGAGATCACATAAAATAATTTCTGCAACAATATTTGCTCCTGGCTTGTATGCTGGATGCAAGACAGGGGGCTGCCTAGTTAAATGAATAACTATTTAAGATTTTCCTGTGACTTAATGTTTTCGCCCCCCCCCCCCCCCTCAAGACTCCAGCAGCCATGAGGTTGATCTCCAGCACCCAGCCATAAGACTTGCAGCAATCAGACATTTTTTTGAGGTAATGACCACTACATCAGAGATGAATGCTTAATTAATCATGCGTGGCCACTAGCCGACCTTGTGAGAAGATATATCACATCCGTCTCCGCATATTAATTATCAATGAGAGGCACACCGTTTTATGAGTGATTTCACCTTGGAGATATATGCTGAAAGAGAGACTTCTGCTCAGCCGGGTGTGAGCGATGACCCGGACAGTGCCTAGTCGCCCCAGGCCAGCCCAGCCTGGCAGCTAAACCAGTGTGTTTACGCCCACGGGACGACAGGTCGGAATCCCGTGTTACGGGCGCTTAGAAAGGGATGGGAATTTTAATGCACATGTTTCTGCTGTTTCGTTCGTGCAATGAGTCACACCCAGCTAGTGGGTAAAAAAAATGGCATTTCCCGGTCTGCATGATGAGGACATACCTACGGTGCACGCTTCTCCACACATCTGCTTCTTTTTACGTGTATGCGTCCTGTGAAGTTACTTATCCTGCCTGCTTATATTCTTCAGTTGTGCTTTGTCTCTTTTCCGGGGTAAAAGATTAACAATTTGACACAGTCACACAGCCCCATGCTCTTAATTTCATATGTTTGCAGACCAATTGTTTAATCGGATTAATTTTTTTGAAAATGGTTTGGAAAGGCCCACTTGTATGTAGTCAATCGGTCTGTGCAGTTTTGAGTCTATATGAGACTTAGAAAATATTCTCAAAATCCGTTAAGAGCTTTGAGCTAGGGAGCAAAAGCCGTATTTACTGATTAATTCATGTAATTTAATGTTACTGCAACATTAAAGGGGTGCAGATTCATAACAAATTTCTAAATAGGAATAAATATGGGAAGCGAAGTCTACAGTGAGGCTTATATGATGAATTGCTTACTGTAGTTTATATAAAGTCGGGGCTCTCTGCAGTGCTCTCTTACATGCCACTGACACCCACAGTACGGTAATGGCTTAAAAGGAACGCAAATCAAAATTGTTTGGTGGCTGTGTGGAAGATAGGCATCTCACACGTGGTCCTGTTGTACTCGGGCATGGCAATGCTGTAGGGTATATTAGCTACACATGTTCATGGAAGCGCAAAAGATACCCCATAAGGTGAAAAAAGTTCGCCCCGCGGGCTGCGATTGGGGGTGGGGAAGGTGTATGTTCCAGGCAAAAGTTTTCTCTTTACATCTGTAATCGGGCTTTGCCACTGCTGGGGCAAAATGTTAGAGACTTCCTGGTACACTTTGGTGGGGCTGAGCACCTCTGGGGCGCAGTGAAAGATTAATTTCCTATTAAATATCCTGCCATTTGGGTTTGGTGATGCCCCTGGTGCACTGACCTTTGGGATTCCGGCAAAGTCCCACTAAATCCACATAGTCTGGAGTTTGATGGCCCCTGAAGGCTGTAAAATCATCACGGTGGGATTTTTCTGCTGATTAATACCCCGCTCCTACTTTAGGAAAGCAAGGGGGCATTGTTTTCAAAGCTTAGTGTGGGGTGAGAGGGGACAGCGCCGCCGGACATCATGGCAGTGAGGGGAAGGCCATTCTGTCCGAAGCATCTGGGCTGGAGGGGGACGCTACATTTTTGAGACGGATCCACTGGACCTGTGTAAACAGGCGTCCAAAAATGGGGATAATCCGGGCATCACAGGGAGTACGCCCCCCACCTGCCCTGCCTGACGCTGTGTGTTCGGTGAGTCACTGCGATGTTTCCAAAGTCTGGACCTCCCCCACCACCACCATATATCACCTCCTAACAATGTTCAAAGGTGCTGCGTCACATTGTAAACATAGAGCGAGTTGTTTCCTCTTTCCGTCAGACATGTTGTCGATTGCGAGGCTGTGCTCTTCATGGCCAGGATGGCTACAGGGGCAAAAGAGCCCACGGTGGCAGCATCAGAAGTCTTGAACGCAGAGGAACCAAAAGATTTCAAGATTTCAAGAGTCCCAAGATTCCTCTGTGAAAATAACTTCGAGTTACACCGACTCTAGTCAACCAGTGTTGACTTTTAACCTGATTACAGGAGCATAATAAGGTGCACTTTACATTAAGGTGTCTGCGTGCAAATGAACTCTTACAAGCTCTTACAATAATTGTTACTATGAGAAAAGTCACCTGATATGTTGCCTTTTGGGGTCAAGTTGACCCCAGGGTAGGTGTGAGAGTGATGGGGGGGTATTAGTAGATCTGTATAATAGAGCACAATGCGACATGAGTGTCTTTACAGAGTAGTTTAGGGTTCTGGGCGCTGTCTGCATTAAGACTTTCTGTCCATCCAAAATCCCTGAAGACACCACGCGGCAGGGCTGTGCGTGATCGTTCTGAAGTTCTGGACTGGGCCAGCGCTGAGCCCAGGAGATAAGTAGACAACCTGCTGTTTTCACCAGCTTAGCACGGCAGCCTCCATAAGCCGGGACAGAGCCGAATCGCACCGATTCACAGGACCACTGAGGATCGCCCATAGTCAGGAACGTGTTGTCTTGGATACGATGATTCTTGTTTAAACCATCAGTTGGCTTGACATCCCTCTTAGTCAGCTGTTCTTTAGATAATAGCTATAATGAATAATGAACATAGTTAATGATTTTAGTCTACTTTACGTGTTTTTATAGACAAATACTTGATGCGTTCTTGGGAATAGAATAAAGTACAGGTAGTTCTCGCTTTCCGAGCTCCTGATTTACGAGAATTTTCTCCGGCAAAAATAAAATTTTAATTTAGTTTTTAATTTTAATTTTTCATATATATTTTTCATATATTTTTCATATTTATTTGCATGTAACTCAACATGTACTGCCCAAAAACGCTGTCTGTAACCCAACTACCTTTTCAGATTTTTTTTCTTCAGAACTTTCCTTTGCGAAATAACTGACTCTGCATGCTCAACTTATAGCTTGCACATCTGCACATACGCAGCATTACACTTCACAGCGGTTTTTCTTTCGATGGTGCCCCATTTGTGCCGTTTAGTTTCACGTTCCTGCTAATACACCAGGTTCCTCTTACGTACTGCTGTGATCGAGCTCAGAATATGATACATGAAGAAAAAAATCACATCTGCTGAAAATCAGCGTGACTAAAAATGACTGTGAATGTTACAATTATAACAAAGAAGTGCTTTTTGTTTAAATGTGTGTATATTTTTAATTACATGTTAATTGTTACAGTATGCTTATGTTTCCTTTGTTTATTTGTCAAATATTTATGAAAAATATTTTTGGGCTGGAACCAAGGAAGTTTTATAACATTCTTAGGGTAAAATATCTCCCACTTTACAAGTTTATTAACGAGAGATAATTTGAAATGAAATAGCTCGTAAACTACCTGTACAGCCAATGATGTTTTAGTGATGTCATACAGAAGATACAGAAAATACGAGCGATGGCATTGTGCATCATTGGGCTGTGTGTGGTTGTGAACCTGGGGATGAGCTGTCTCAGAGGTTTAACGCTGATCTGTTTTCAAGACCTGTCTCTGCGCTCAGCGTGGCAGTTAAGTGGAACATGTGCTGCGTGACGGCGCCCTGGGTGGCCTCCCACACACCGGGGGCAGTCATTCTGAAGCATTCGCGATTTCTCTGGACGATGGCCGAAAGCTGAAATCCATGGTAACACAGATAGCACACACACCCACACACACACCCACACACACACACACACACACACACACTCAGTTAACCTCATGACTTCATCTAAAAACATTGCTGCCTAACGACCATATTATATATAAAAACCGGTAAGCTTGTGTGTTTATAGGGCCGCACATCATTGTGTGATGAGTGCGTGAACCAGATGAAGTGCACGTCTGTCGGCCGGGCCGTGCTGATTCGCAGTGTGTAGTGCACACCTGCCTGGAAGCAGGGAACCTAACACTCTGGCTACGGCCTGTTGCTCCTGCTTCCCCCATTAAAGACACACTGAGCATGCAGCTCCTCTGCCATTTCCTGTACAGCTGTGCTCCCAGTACTCTGTGACTGTGTCTGTGGGACAGTCTGTTTTACCGTGTAACCGTACCTGTTGTTTTCTTTTTTTGGGCCAGTTGCACAGATTGTAACATACCGGATTAAGGCAACATACCAGCTGGAGCACCTCAGCCACAAGCTTCTTCTAATAAGTTTAGAAAGCAACAAAGAACACCATTTTTGTGCATGAATATATATATATATATATATATATATATATATATATATATATAAATGTGTGCACATGCATGTTTTGTAATACATGTATTTTTCACAGCAGGCTCTCCTTCACTGTGTTAATTAACTACGGACAACGATCCTCATGGCTTGTGGATGGAGTCCAGTACACAGATTGCAATTATTTCGATTTAGGGCTAATTTTTATTTATTTATTTATTTACTTACACGCCGCATCTGTGTTGATAATGAGCATTTCGCCGCTTGACGCGGGTGACGGCGTCACGGCTGTTATTTGCCACCACACCTCCTGCCTGGTTTTATTTTTAGGTGCTTTACCTCATGCCGGTGGTCAGGGCCCTCTGGTGCGAGTCACACTTGGACCCCCTGGCCTCTGAAAGTCACCCAAGATGCCCCCCCCCCCCTTCATGAAATGTGCTTTCAGAGCCCTTCATTAAGAGATTTTTCCCCGGGTTTTGATTTAATCGCTGCAGGGTCCCCAACGCCACGTGCTGCTGTAAGTGTGGGATGAACCGATGCCAGGGACTCGGGTGGGACTCTCCCCCCCCCCGAGTCAGCCCAGCACTGGGGTGAGGACTCCCACGCACAGATGTACAAACCGATGAACGGATTCAATCCCGTTCTGTGCCGATCCCCAGGTGCCTGTCGATTGGGCTTGTAGAGTTCCCTTCGGCAGGCTCTCGCTGTTGTCATTTTATCGCCCAGCTGACGTTTTCGGTGGGTTAATACTCCAAAACAAAGACGAGTCTCCACCCGGGTGGTAATGTACATACAGGGGAATCCAATGAACAGAACCAGACTTTGTTTGATATCCCTTGAATTTCCTAAATCAGATGTTGATATTAGCATAATTCCGATGTTTGTTTTTGCTGTTTTTTGACATTGTAAACATGTAGCCCTGTGCTTTCATCTCTCATCAAACCTGGCTGTAACGCAGTACGTTCCAAGCGTTCCAAGTACACCTCCTGCCCCCAGTTCTGCAGTATAACATTCATGGGGGGGATGTAATTTGAGAGAGGAGGAGTCGTGTCTGCTGTCAGTGCGGCCGAGCTGCCCCCATTGAATCGCCCCTCCTAGCTGTCAAACCAGTTTGGCTGCTTTGCCCAGATTGCCACTGTCTCTCACTGATGCTCTATGCAATGTGTCTGGGTGCCTTATTGGTGCTGTAATTGCGTTTAACCCCCCTGCCCCCCACGCAAGACCAGACAGCCGGCGGAATGCCAGGCCCTGGGCATGACTACACTGTCCATGTGTTTGGCTCCTGTCTCTGAACAGGATGGACTCCCTTTTTTGTTACACGGCATGCTGGGGTCATCTCTGATGTCCAGACACCTATGACCCCCCTGCACACACAGGACACACACACACACACGCCCTTGTTTTCACCTCATCCCTCCCGTACACAATGCTATTAAAGGTGCACTGAATGAAGCTCACCTGTCCCATGACAATAAAAAGAGCGAGGCAACAGAACAACAGCCTTGACTCCCCCCCCGTCTCCACATAAATAAGGCAGGTGATGGTGCCTCAGTGATGCCCGTGGCCCTGGCTCCAGTGTGACGGGAGTCTCTCGTAGTCCAACCCAGACTTGGCTGGGGGGACGTGTGTGCCAATGGTCTCCATCACATTGGCTGCTCCGTGAACTTCCAGAACAAATGGGCCATTTGGACCGGCCTATTTCAGGCTAAAGGCTCGTCTTTGGCAACCCAACCCTCCCACCTCCTTCATGCTGTGTTCCCAGAAGGAGGAGGTCCAGAGATGGGCCCAGAGCATAGCCAAACCGCATCTCTATCCCTGTGACCCAACCCAGTTCAGAATAAGGTTGCCAACCGTCCCGAATTGTCCGGGACGTCCCGGAATATGGCTGATTTTGATTTGTCCCTTCAGGAGCAGCTCCAGTCCCGTATTCCAACCACAGCCTCGTCGGCCAATAATAGACTACTGTAAGCGTGACAAAACTCATGCTATGCGACACGGTCGCATTTCCATTATTGTTGGTCACCTGCAAGAAAGTGTCCCTCATTTGGGCTTGAGAAAGTTGGCAACCCTAGTTCAGAATAATGTGTGTATGTGATCAGCGCCTTCTCATTTCCCTGCATTCCACTTCATATTACGTCCATTTATCCCCCTGAGAGCAGAGCTCTCTCACCATAAGTAACATCCTCTGACCTTGTTCAAGGTGCCAAATGTGTATTTTTTTTTTTTACTGATAAAAATAAAAAAAAAATTTAATTGGCATAAGCATGATTTTTTTTGTTTTATTTTTCCAGTAGTCGTGATCGGACTGCATGTAATCAGAGTTTTTCTGTAAAGGGGCAGTTGGCCCCAAAACTGAAAAGATATGTTTTGGGGGGCTATAGTGCTTCTTATTCATCTAGGCTATTCTGTTGTCTAGTTTTGGAGAAACCAGCAGTAGAAAAGTCGTGCTTCTTTCGAATATAATGGGAGAGAATGGCATTATTTCTGTGGTGATTAAAATACATTTGAATAATTCAACAGCAATGTCTATTACCAGGAATCATGACCCGGTTATGAAGATAAGCCACAGACTTTGTAGTAAGCAGTTCAATGTAGGAACTATTTTCTTCTATCGAACGCCTCACACTAAACGTATCACTGCGCAGAAGATCACAAGCACCCTGGCGTTTATCTTCTGTGCAGCGATAGATGTGATTCTGCTAGTGATTGGTGTTTGGATTTCAATAGAACAAAATAGTTCCGACATTCACTAACTTATCTTATTTTTCACACACAAAATAAAAATATATATATATATATATATATATATATATATATGGGCTTGTGGATATACGTTGGCCTGTCTTTAAAGGTGTGGCTCCACACTAGTGTGAAAAGGTCAGTATGACGATGACGACCATGTGACACTGCGAACCTGAGGCGTTAGACGTGTGTCACATAATCCGTCGGTCATGACTGTGTATCTCTGTGGCTCTGTGTTCATGGGAGAATGTCACCCACATGCTGTAATGTGTAGCATAAAGTCCAAGTAAAAACCCCATGTCTTTATGTCCATGACTGAAAAGCTGCTTTGATGGCAGATGGTGCCCAGTTTACGTTGGGAAGGAGACGGGCATCGGCTTATCGCTAAACAGCCTCGAGCGCCCCAGGCACACCTGAAGTGGGAGGGGTACTCCCTATCACGCCAGTGGTCCTCGAGGGAGGTCCCTGTTTCCCTGAGGTGGTTTTCCTCAGCTGAGGCATCCTGTCTGGTTAGACATCACATGTGCAGAGCTGTACGCCCGTGTGCCCGTACCTGCGTGTTCTCTGGGTCATGCCCAAACCTCTTTACATACAAGGCAGGTGGCATCAGCCTCCTAAACTCACTTTCCCTATTTCAGAGACTCCAGGATAATAAATGATGTTTTCGGGCAGAAAATGCAGAATTGGAGATTGAAGAATCTGGTCGTTTTTCCCATGTGTTTTTGGGATTTGTGTTCATGTGCTTTGCTCATAATTATAGTTTGCTTTGTTGCACACACAATGAGTTTTTCTGACTCAAATATATTAATTTCTTTTCTGATAATTACGCCTAGACTTGAAGTATTTTTTTTTTTATTTTGAGCACAGTGTTTTGTATCTGATGTTGGTTTTCTTTTTTTTTTTTGATGCTTCTTGACTGACCTGCCTGGTGACATTCTCTGACTGCGGTGTGCAACTGCTCCCCCGGCCATTTCTCGCCTCCCATTTCTGCAGCCAGCCGCTGCCCCATCACGTTACCTCTCCCCGGCCCTCATGGGAAACACACGCCGGCATTTAGCCGCCGATCGCGCTCTGCTGCCGTCTGGTCGTGCCGCGGTTCAGCCTTCCAGTGATAAACCCTTTCTCCCGGCTCAGTGCCCTCGCAGTGCGGCCTACCGTACTGGCTCGTAAAGCGCCGCGCCTCGCGGCTGCCTGGCCACCGTTACCCCGGGCGACCGTCCATGGCCCCCGGGAGACTGTGTGAGCCACATGGCCTCGGCATGGCATTAAAACACAGAGATAAACACAGAGGGGCCCGCGGGAGTGTGGAGGCGTGCTGCTCCAGTGATGCCGCCACCCGCAGGACAGGATACCGTGCAGGTATCAGGCAGCTGTGCACCATCTTAACGCGCCGAGATGCATCAATTTGAGGAGGTGGGGGGGGTCGTATGACCCTTGCATCTAAGGGAGACCCTTATATAGTCACTGTCCCTACTCAAGTATGTCCTTGAAGGGTGCCAGGAATTCGCCGTGGACCGCGCCGGCGTCAAAATCCGGCAATTCACATGAATTATTAATTTGAGAACAGCTGAGTGTAATAATGAGCACTAATCTGGATATGGGTGCCCCCCCACCATCCTGCTCCCCCCCCTTCTTTGTTAGTGAGACTCTGCTGACCTCCTCTACCTGCTGATAATGGAGAATGTGCTGCTCATTGAAACACGCCACTGATTACGCTCCGTGCTGTAAAAATGGACAGGGCCTAAATCCAGGTCAGCCAACTGCGCATCCAGCACAGTTTCTGGCAGCGGGTGGTCTGCACCCCCACTTCCAGGACTCTCAGAGTCACTTGTCCCAACCCCGCTAGGGGGAGGGTCTGCCCCCCTCGTCTCGGTGTCTTCTGCTGGCATATCAGGTGGTGGGGCCTCTCTCAGGGGATAGCGATCCGGAACCCTGCTGGCTATAATGGACCTCATTGTCCTGCCAGTCCGACCTGGCCCATAACAGGGAGCCACTGCCTGTCATTATCTGGGGAAGCATGGCAGGGCTGCCTGATCAATGCCTCCCTTTGTTGGGCTCTGCCCCACCCTCCGTAGGTCACATGCTTATGGGTAATGGTGACCCATCATCCAATTGATAGTTACACTTGATCATCTAAGTATTACATGCTAGTTCTGAGAGCTCAGTGAAGTATAATTAAAGGGGAACGAAAACTAATCGGGGGGTTTAATTTAGGTGGTAGAGATGCACAAAGGAAACCGCATTTTCATCTGAAACTCTGAGATGACCTGCCAGACAGGCTGGATAATACTTTATTATTACTCTTTGACAAATCCACTGGTTTATTATCTGTCATGCTTGATTGTCAATGTACTTTCCTCCTTTATTTGTTCGCCAGACCCTCTTTTCCTCTTTACAGGGCTGGATATTTACTGAGCCGAGTGCTGTTCGCTCCTGAGTCACAGCGCTTACCCTAGTGTCATATACGTGACTCCTTCACCCTTTACAGGGCTGGATATTTACTGGGCGGAGTGCTGTTCGCTCCTGAGTCACAGCGCTTACCCCAGTGTCATATACGTGACTCCTTCACCCTTTACAGGGCTGGATATTTACTGAGCCGAGTGCTGTTCGCTCCTGAGTCACAGCGCTTACCCCAGTGTCATATACGTGACTCCTTCACCCTTTACAGGGCTGGATATTTACTGAGCCGAGTGCTGTTCGCTCCTGAGTCACAGCGCTTACCCCAGTGTCATATACGTGACTCTTTCACCCTTTACAGGGCTGGATATTTACTGGGCGGAGTGCTGTCCGCCGCTGAGTCACAGCGCTTCACCCAGTGTCATATACGTGACTCCTTTACAGGGCGGGATATTTACTGAGATGATTGTCAGGACCCCCCCCACCCCCAATGAAAACAGGCCAGCAGGGGTCATCGTTATCACAGTAGCATCAGCACATGCCATGTGAGGAGAGTTATGAGGTCTTTGTGAAAAGAGTAGAAATCATGAGGCGGGCTGGGGAGCACTCAAGTCAAGGGGGCCGGGGAGACTGGGGGGGCTGGGGGAGCAAAGTAAACAAAAAAATGTAAGAAACGAAGAGTTTTTTTTTCTCAGTAATACAGGCATTAGTATTAGAATTGTAAACATGTCACCCGTTACGGAAGAGGAGTTAAATCCGAGAGCATCTCCAAAGCACCTTTGGATTGAGTCCGTGCCTCCGGCCGTGAAATTGTTCCTGTCCTCCCCACAACCACATCCTACTGCTGCGCTGGCTGCGCTGTGTACTGAGGAGGAATCCTCGCCATCCACTGCGTACTAATCATGCTTGTCATAGGGATATTTTCAACTCCAAACACTCCAAAAAGTGCATTTCCATGGAGATTGTTGAAGCCTTATTGCGTCAGATTTTGTTAAGCATGAATGAAAGGGCTGTTTGAAGGTTAAGTCTGCTGTCCTCTGTGTGACTCTCTTGGTTCCTTGTGGCCATCTGTGACTCTCAGTGACTCTCTCAGTGACTCTCTCAGTGACTCTCTCAGTGACTCTCAGTGACTCTCAGTGACTCTCTCAGTGGCTCTCTCAGTGACTCTCATTGACCTTCTCAGTGGCTGTGTGACATTCAATCAAGTGGCATCAGGCCACAAAAGTTTGAATCCACTCAACTAAACATACAGTTTTGTCGGGTCGGGGAATGAGGTCCACATTTGGGTGGGAGTAGGAGGGCAAGCTGCCGCCCCCCTCACTCTCGGAAGAGAGCCGCCTTCAGCGCCTCATGAACAGGGAGCGTACCGGGATAACATGCTGAGACGAGCAGGTCCCCACCACGGTGTCTCCGAGAGCCAGGGATGGATCCATCTCTGCACCATCAGAGCCTCAACCTGCATGTCGTACAGCTTTTGAATGGAGGCCAGCTTCAGAGGGGGCCCCCGGGGGGGGCAAGTTTAAGCTGCTGCCAGTTTGTGTGTGTCCTGTTAACATATCTGTGTGTCTCCCCAGGCCCGTGTGTGTATGTGTGTGTGTGTGTGTGTGTGTGTGTGTGTGTGTGTGTGAGTGAGTGAGTGAGTAAGTGAGTGAGTGTGTGTGTCCAGTCCATCTGGAAACAACTTCCCGGCCTCACAAAAAAGGCCAGGCATAAATTAGAAGAACGGGGCCCGATTTATTAGGGGCCGGTCTATGAGTCTCAGGTTTCTAGATAAACTGTGGCTGGCCCGGCATCATCTCCTACTGGCGGAGACAGCATTAAAGGGGAGGCCAGCGAGCACGTTAAAGGGGAGGCCGGGCACAGCGTTAAAGGGGAGGCCGGGCACAGCGTTAAAGGGGAGGCCGGGTACAGCTTTAAAGGAGAAGCTGGGTACAGCGTTAAAGGAAAGCCCAAGAAGGTCAGTTTATTGGGAATGGCTGCTCTGTGTGCATGCCTGAACACACACAGATAGGCATCTTGCCAAAAACAGTATCGCACATGGTGGGTCAGGGGTGCTCTTCACATATTTGCTTATTGGCTGATTTTCATAAGACAGGGAGAGGAGAGTAGTGATGCGCCATCCCGTGGCGTGATCTGGGGGCAGCACACCCTCCTCCCTCTGTGCCTCCTACGTGGCGTCGTTACAGGGCCGCGCCACACACCCCTTTTAGGAAGCAGGCTCCCCTCCCTGTTTAATCAGCCGGCACTTGATTGGTTGTCCTGCTGCCCTTTAGTGTTTGTGCCGCCTATGAGCTGGGCCGCAAGACCTAAACATGTATGTTGGCGCATCATGGGCTCGTGTTGAACAATTGGTCAGGCGTGTCATCCTCGCATCACACATCAACACGCTCTGCTTTCAGGCAGCAAATTATCGCATCCTTTGATCAGCGTTCTGATTCCGATCTGCTCCCCTCTCCTATTTTTAAGCAGCGGGATGTTCCACGGGCGACGTGAGCATGCAGCAGAGCGTGAGCAGGTGTCCGATGATGGATCAGAGTGACATCGGGAGGCGTCTCGCACTAAACAAATATTCATCCAGATCCAGTGGCTTTAGTGTCTCATTGGCTAAAATGATCCTGGCATCACGTACAGGGATTTAGGAAACGTTGGTTCTGTCATTGGTCCTGAGCCTGGTGTGTAATAAAAATAAATGGCAGCAAACTCCGCAAGGAGGGACAATCAGCGGGAACCGGCGCGGGGCAGCTGGGAGGGCGGCGACCCCCTCAGCCTGCGTGACGCCCACGCCGGGATCTGCATGGGGAGGCGAGGGGGCCGAAGCCTCCTGTTCCTCCCCAGCTCAGTCCGACTCCCCGATGTGTGGGATTATCGAGAACGGGGGGTGATCGAGGGCAAACAAATGTTCCGGTGGGTTTCCCCACCAGCTGTCGCCTTCAGCATCTGGATTTGTGTCAAATTAGAAGTGACAACTCCCCACCCCCCTTGCCTCCACCCCCCCAGGCCCCTTGTCTGCAGGAGTGTCAAAGGGCGGGGTCAGGTCGGGCGGGGGTGGGGGAGGGCAGGTTACTATTTAGCACCGATGCTCCCGCAGCGTAATTAGAGACAAAAGGGCTGCGTGCGGGAGGCTTGCTGTTTCGGGAGGCTTGCTGTTTCAGCAGGCTGTCGCCAGCGGGATGAGCGGCACCCGTGAGGACGCCTCGCTTCAGGCGAGAAAGCCGCGTGCTTTGTTTACCCCTCTCTGTCCACCGGGCCGGCGCATGCCCGTCCAGGCGAGAATCCGGCCGGCGCCGAGGAGGCGCTTCCTTCCAACCCATACATAAAACTTTCGGCATGTGATAAATAACAGGAGCATTGCCTCTTTAAATTGCATTTTCTGCGGAGAGACATTATTGTTATTCTAAATTGCTAACGAGTGCTTTCATTTAGAGGGAATTGCGATGGAAACACTAAAAACAGACCTGCGACGTGAAAAGCCCACAGTGCTTCAGACAAATTGAAAACACTGATTACTTTCTCTTTATTTCTATCCAAAAGCTTCTTTATTGTTAATTTAAAAATAAAAATGCCCTAATATAT
>JAODKE010000055.1:10898274-10911034 GCA_026779605.1 Mormyrus hasselquistii
TTTTTGTACCTGTGACTGTTTTCATGGGGTTGACCTTCTCGCCCAAAAGCCCCCATCAAGCATTAATTCAGGCTGATTCGTTAGATCTCTGCTCCCCGAATGGTCAAAGATATGAGAGGAGGTTCACATGGGGAGCTGATGCTGAGCAGGTCCCGACACCTGGGCAGAGACAAGTAAGACGCTGTCATTGGCTGCTGACGTACAGCCGGATCGCCAAGGTCATATCCAATCAGCTGCCATCACCCCGGGGGGCTCCGACCCCGCCGTCACAGGGCTGAGGTCGGCTGTGCATCACTTCCCAGCAAAATCTGGGCCACTTCGGTTGCCGCATGACTGCCGGGGAGCCGCTGGTTCTGTGGCCGTGCGGGGAGGGGGATTGCCGTTTGTTTGCATTGCGAGGAGAAAGGCAAGGCGGAAGGGGAACCTCTGCAGTTTTCTACTGCTCCCGCTCTTGTGTTTTCACATGCTAATCAGCGGCGCCGCTTGTCCGCTGCTCCATAATCCCACGTAATTCTCCTCATCAGAGCCGTGTGACCATCACCATTGTTGTTATCGTGTCAACACCGTCTATGGGGCGCCTGGGCTTTTAAGCATGAGCCGCCCTAAACGGATCTCCCGGCCTTTTGTCATGACTGGGACCCGCCATGGGATTTGCGGGATCGATGGCGTCATCGTTGCGGGCGTTCCCGTGAAAGCACGGGGTTTCCAAAGCTACGCGGCAGGGGCTTTGTGCAGACAGGCCCCCTGCTCCCACAAACGCCCTAAAATCTAACTCGGCGCTGGGCCTTGGCAAGGTCACAGCCAACGGGCTTCGGCTCTCCGAGGGAAAAGGCAGAAAGCCGCGGAAAACAAGCGAATCAAAGGCGGAGCGAGGCACCGAGGGCTTTCTGTTCGTTTGTTTGGTTTTTTTATGCACGCCAGTGAGGCGGGGGCTACGCTCCGCACTGCACATTACTCTAGATGCTGTTCCATTATTTAGGCTCTTTGCTCACATTCAAAACTCCTGGCATGTTACACATATGTAGAGGAAGCTGGCTCGAGTTTTGAACATGACTCCCAGTTTTTGATTGGACGTCGGCACGAGCGCGCTCCGCTGCCGGGGGGGGACGAAACCCGCTGGATCAGTGTCATGTTCACACCCCAACGCTCAGCAATCCAGCAAACATCTGCACAAGGTCCTGAGCGGCTTAAATAAAAATCTGTGTGTATCCTGCATTTAGACACCCTCGCCCCCCCCCCCACCCCAAATTCATTTTTTAATATGTTAGCCTCACTCACAGAAAGAGGGGAAAGCTGGCAGGATTTAACGTTTTAGTTATCGGTCATATGTGTTTCTTAATGCTGGTCTCGGGTGACCCACTTGTTAACCTTCTGACAGGGTACTAGTTAAGAGGAGGTACATGCTGTGATCTTGTAAATGATGGGAGCTTCTAATCGCATGCAGGATGGAAAGCGGAAGAAGAGGGTCCTGCCGCCCCCCTTATCGAAACTAACGCTGTAATAATGCTTATGCTAAAAAGTGTGAATTCAAGTCATAGAAAATGCAACCTGATTAACAACATCCAGTGTAAATTAGTTTTTTCGCCATAAAATAATGTCACCATAACGTCACATTTTTTCTTACCTGCTCACTAAACTAACTAAACTGTAGTTTACTACAGGTTTTCAGTATTACTCCTAATATTCAATATCACTATTGATAATAATTGTCAAAAGGCTAGTTTTAGTCCTAAATGAGCATTAGGATCACTGTTCTATGGACACTGGAAAATGAAAATGTTTGTGTTCCCTACGCACGTGCGTGTGTGAGCTGCACGTCCAGGGTGACGGTCAGGCGTGTTGGGGGGGGGGGCGGAGGGGGGGGCGCGGCATGGAGGCGCCCTGGGCCTGTTCCCCACGGGGTATCGCGGCGCCATGTCCCTGCTTCCCCCGCTGTGCCCCATGGTGGCGTCATTACCAAAGAAACGACATGTTCGGCGGAGTCGTCTCGGCTCAAGGTGGGGGGGCGGTATCCAGAAAAATGTGTGTATCCATTAAATCCCAGAACGGGGCAGCAAACATGCTCTCAGGGAGATGTCCAAAAATACGGCCAGCCAAAAAATAAATTAAAGCACGGCAATTATGGGAAGGGAGAATTAGAGACAGAGAAAGTTTTGCTAATAAACATCTGAAATGCACCCCGGGGCCCCTGAGTGCTTATTACTGCGCTCTCCTGGATTAATGTTTTTTTTTTTTTTGTTCCCAGGATGTTGTAGGTAGATTTTATTAATTCTCCCTGGCAGAGCTTAATGAAAGTTTTCTTCTGCACCCCTTCCTCATTCCTCATCAGATGTTGATTAATTTCAGAAGATCGCTTAATGGATGTGTCCAAATTATCAGCTGTGACAGATATACGACGGGCAAGTGGAGGGGTGGAGCAACAATCAATTAAGACCTGTGCCCCTGCCCGCCCCCACAAACTCCCACAACTCCCCCAGTTCATGGTTCAGCAGCCAAACAGCACTCATCAGTTATAGGTTTTAGCCAGATGAATACAGGTGAGCACACACCTCAGGAAGGGAGGGGGCACAGGAAGGGAGGGGGCATCTTGGGATTTGCGAGTCCTTGAAGATGAAGTGTCCGGATTTAGTGACATCTGAATGCTGTCCTCTCTCCCGACCAGGTAGTCCCTGAGCCGACAGCTGGGCGGAGCCACCGGTGACCCCCACGCCCCCCCCCCGTGTCTGAGTGTGTGGATATGCCCGCAGCATGGAAGTGAAGGAGCGAAGGCCCTATTGCTCACTGACCAAGAGCCGGAGAGACAAGGAGCGGCGGTACGGCGGGACACCGGATGAGGCTGAGGAGTGCCGCGTGGCCACCCAGCAGTCGTACAGCTCCAGCGAGACCCTGAAGGCCTTCGAGCAGGATTCCTCACGGCTGCTTTACGGCAGCCGCGTCAAGGAGCTGGTGCAGCGCCAGGCCGACGAGTACGCACGCCCAGGTCGGTGTAGGCCCCCGCCCCCAGCCCCAAAAGCAGGCAACGAGGTCATTCTTCCGGGAGTGATACGCTGTGTTGATGTGGTGGCGTTTATAGGATTGCATTTGTAAAAGGCCTCTGGCATCATCTGGCCGTGAGTTTGAGGCCGGGGGGGGGACTTCCTCTGTGGGGGTGACGCAGTGACTCCCACAGCAGTGCGGTGAGCGTGGACCCTGGGCAGCCGAAACACTGACGCTGATTAACGCCGAATTTGCAGGCTAATAAATAAACAAGCAAACGCGCGAAGCACGATTGCGTCATTCTTTCGGTAGCGATCCACTTCCCAGCGAATTGAATTGCCCAGCGAATTAAAAAGGAGAATTAATTAACCTGCCTAAACTAATTTACTGCAATTAGCAATTAAATAACATAGGCTGGGGTTAGGTAATTATCAACGAAGTATAAAAGCATATCTACTGTGAAGTTAAAACTATTAAAACTAATATTATTATGATTAAAATGACGAGAAGTGATTAGCAAGGTCCCCATTTAAAAAAGGGTAAAAATTGCACTCTCAGTCCGTCACCAGTTTATGAGTTGAGCACCAATGCCAGTTAACACTTCATAAATATTTCAGAGAAAGAGCATAATTACTTAATTGTCTTATCTTTATTTTTTCATTGTATGTAAATTGGTGTTCATTTAAAATTAATAGAATTTTAATTGAACTACACTCAGTATCTTAGTAATTGCCTCTTTTGCAGGGCGGTTCTGTCCCGCCATGTCGCCTCATACGACTGAGATGTCCCGCTTTCACACAACGGGATGGCCGCTCTCTCTATACGGAGTCCGGCTTATTTTACACCCCGAAAAGTAGCGGAGACTGTCTCCCAGATCTGCTCCACGTCTAATATGATTATTAGTATTTAGATTAGTATTTATACATTGTAATAATCTAATTCCCCGAATGTGTAAAAGCAGGGGAAAATGATTAAACTCAAATTGAAGAACCTTTTCACCTTGAAATATCGATAGTAAGAGGTAATTTATTTCCGTGTAATTGCAACTGTATTCTGCGGTAATTTGATTGTTATGAACGCCGCACCGTCGGGCAAAACTGCAACGTAATGCATTCGCTTGTTTTTTATTGTTTAATTACAAATTTTATCATTAGTTGAAATAATAATTGAACTCATTTGAAATTATGGCCGAAACTGGGGAATGGGCTGACTGAATCGGCGACTGCGGGCAGCTGTCGGACCTGCCAGCTATTAGCAGTCTACCTGAAAAATGATCCCGGACCGCTGACTGAAATGGGGACTATTTGTCAGGGAGCCTGGCCGCTCTGTGCGCACGCGGAGCCCTTTTCTTCTCACACTCCCCTATTATCCCCTCTGCTTTTTAGACAGAACTGTGCTCACGCGTAGCAATGCGGTTAATTTTATGGAGCTATGTACTTCTAGCAGGGGCGACTCTTTACGCCTTAGATTTAGAGAGACCTCTGTTTCTAACCTGCAGCACTGAAAACCCCCGTTTCTGTGTCAGGGAGACTCAGTCCCCTGTCTCAAAACGAAGAGGCATCACTGGTATTTAAGGAAATGGAAATAGTTTGCGCGAAAGCATTAACTTTGGGCTGTGGGAAAGCAAGTGAATGAATTATGCATCTGAGGATTAATTTTTTTATTATTATTCTCCACATGAAGAATAGTACACATTTGACTCTGCATGGAATATTTAGCTAAATCTCTCCGAGAGATTTATAGTGATTAAGACGAGCTTCCCTCTCCGCCGCAGTGAAAAGCCCTCCTCCTACCTTATTTTATAACTTTATTTTATATCTGGGACGCAAACGACAACCGTAGCTACAGACTAAGATTATCACAAATGATTCTTTAAAAAAATATTTTTATTTTCGGCTCTGTGTGTGAATATTTAAGTAATATTGTCTAGCGGAATACCAGATGAGCATTAAGCATTTTTAATAGTTCGGTTTTTTTCCTTTCCTGTTGTATTCAAACTCAACATTATAATCAAATTTGTTTTGTTTTATATTAACGCAGTTTTAATTATCATCTTTATAGCTGCAGGTTAAATCTCGTTTTTAATGCAATGGATTTTGTGTGTGTGTGTGTCAGTGAGGGACAGTATGCACACACACACATACATATATACACACACATACAAACCAGTAATTAGTAAACTATGTGTAGGAATATAATATGATTTTGTTGTCCTACTGTTAAATTAATAGTGGATGTACTATTCAATTATACCTATAAAAACTTTAGTAAAATGTTGTGCAATTGTTAACCTTGCGTGCCCGCGAGCTTCCGTGACGCATTGGCCGGACCGCTGTCTTTTTGCCGGGCCGCTGCGTCTCGGATAACAGCCGGGAGTCAGCCTGTCTGCAACCTCCGTGTCGGGGCTCGTAACACAGGTTCGACCGAAAAAAACCTTGTAAATATTTTTTCTCCGATTCTGATGAAATTGGCCACTATTGAAAAGGCAATGCCGAAACTCTCAGATCGCTAATCTGAGTTTGTTACAGTGCGATTTAAACCGGGCCGTTATAAATAGATTAGTAGCACATTATTATCAAAAAATCATTAGGCCTTTTTTAACAATAACAAAAAAAAAAAACCGTTGATAGCAAGACAGCTTATATCCCGGTAGACGTTGTAAATTGTGTTCATTTCGAAAGGGAGTTTCGCATCTGAATATTGTAGTTCTGCACACCTCAGATTAAGTTTAATTTTGACGAGTGTCGGCATATTGGACCTGTCTCATAGTGGTAGGCAACCTAACATTAATTTATCGTCGGCGGTTGTAATTTCAGGTAGCTGCGTATTAAAATAAGGTTTTTAACATCCCAACCGCGATTTGAAAAAAATGACCAGTTTTGTGTTGTTTGTTACCCATCAAGCACGAAGCCAGACCGCAAAATCATGGGTATCAATCTACTTCAAAATGTATCCCAGTCAGAGAAAAATACACTTCTACCTTTACTGTTAATTTTATTTTGCAAAGCCGTTTGTCCAAAGTGATTTCCTAGTGAGGTAAATGGCACATTACAAACATAGGTGCTGTCGAGGAGTCAACTAAGCGTAAGTGAGGCTGAGCTGAGCTTTCAGTGAATGACCGCGTGCAAGTGCCCTGCTTAACACTATTAGGCCTATTATAAGGACGGGACACACCGGCGCGCGACTGTCACGGATGCCTGCGTGTCCGGGGGCTGCCGGAATACGACTAAACACACGGATGTGAAACGACGCGATTTCAGCCCGCATAAGTGCATCTCAGCTTTCTCAGGCGACTAGACCTTGAACTAAAAACTTATTGTGTTTTCTAAACAGTTCGTTAAATTGTTTATTTTTTTGTTATTATTATTATTATTATTATTATTATTATTATTATAATTAAAAAAAAACCTTTATATGTCATCGGACTGCTAAAAATATTGCACTCGTGTAACGCCGTTACCAGCAAACGGTCCATAGACGGGTCGGATACGCCGTTCGGAAGAATAGTGTGAGGATGAATCGCTTCCCAAAAAAGTGGTTCTGCTGCGATTATGTGTAAAAGATTTGGATTTGCGAAATCGACGTGGACCAATATACTGTAATCTGACAATTTTGCCGTACGTACAACAGGTATCAACCCATCCATTTTGATTTATTATTATCTGTTTGTATTTGTCGTTGAGAAGGGCATAGTTATTGACCTAAATAATAAATGTTAATTTGTACTGCAAGCTATTCAACTTTCAGTATTGAAAAGATAAGCTTTTGCCATAATGTAGTTTCTTTTATATGTACAGTATTTTATGCACCTTAATAATTTTGTTTATTGTAGTTGTGCCACAAGCAGCGATTCTTGTAAGTATAGGATCGCTGTGTAAGTATTTAAATAGCTAATTGACATTACTACTTGCATTCCATTTTGGTTTGTAAACAAACAAACAAACAAACAAACAAAAACTCGTGATCTGTACCATGGAACGTGATTGTAAGCAGTAGTATTTAGTATTTGAGCCATATTGCCCACCCCTAGGTGTCGGCATGTTTGCCGGGTCTCAGCGTGCCACTCTTCCCCAGACACCAGGGCGTTTGCGGCTGTTTGACCCGAAGTGCGCTCCTCCCTGACAGCCTCGGGCCTCACGCAGTGAGCAGCAGCCCTTAGGCTCTGCGAGGGGGTCACTGCGCCCGAATGGTGTTTGCAGAGCAGCAGTTTACGCTCTCGCTCCAGGCTGCCTTCTGCCACCCATAAGACATCTACGCTATCTGCCGACAGCCGGGACCCCCCCCCGCTCAGCCCATTTTTCTGTCAGGCTGTTTTGTGTTTTAATACTGGAGGGGCTTTCAGAGTCACTGGCACTGAGTGAATAAGGCAGGCGTGGGGGACCGGCAGGTGAGGAGGGGCCTGGGGGGTTACGGTGGGCAGAGCAATGTGCACACAGACACACACAGACACACACAGACAGACACAGACAGACACACACACACACACACAGACACACACACACAGACACACACACACACAGACGAGTCGCTGCATAGCTTCATGTGGGGTGAGTTATTTAGACCACAGGCACCCATCCCAAGCAAACGGAGTCTGAATGTTACCGATACCTCTGTGTAAATGTGCTGAGCGCTTCGGCTCCATGAGGAAGGCGGCCGCTTTCACTGTCAGCCTGCTTGCTGGGGCGGCGCCGATGTCACTCTTGGGTTGTCGTGACGTCTCACGCCGGCCCTCTCTCGCTCGCTCATCCACGCTCCGGCACAGCTGTTAAAAGACCTGGGCCGCCGGCGTGGGTAGGAGCGCCGCCGCTCGGTGTGATTGGGCACCGGTGACCAGGTCTTCCGTCTGTCTCTCTGCCCCCCTCCCTTACCCCCACCCCTTGCAGGGCAGAACTTCAGCCTGCGACAGCTGAGCCTCTGTGAGCCGCCGCCCCCACGCCGGGCTCCCGCCTTCTGCACGGACATCGGCCTGCCGCACCGCGGGTACTCCGTGGGCCCCGGCTCAGACGCGGACGGCGAGGGAGAGCGGCCCATGTCTCCGGAGCGTGCCATGCGCCTCTGGGGTCGGGGGGTGAAGCCAGGCCGCAGCTCCTGCCTGTCCAGCCGCTCCAACTCCGCGCTCACCCTGACCGACACGGAGCATGAGAACAAGTCCGACAGCGAGAACGGTGAGTGTCCTGTCGCTTTCCGTAATTCCCCATCAGATGAGCCTCATCTCAAGACCGAGTATGTAGGCGGTGGGCGTGTTTGAAAGTCTGAGCGTAAACGAGGCCTTTGATTTTGGAGCCTGATTGGCCCTGACAGGCAGCTGCTGATTGCGTTTATGGGCAGTGGGGATTAATCCCCGTTTGATGAAGAAACTGGGGAAAAGTTTGTGGGACAGGGATAGAGGCTCTCCAGGACGATGTAAAGCCGTTTCTGATGAAGGCTCCCCTGGGCCACAGTGTAACCGGAGAATGGTGAGCAAGCGCTGGTGCACCAAGCCGTCGCAGGTGCTGGGGAGGCTGTGCACGGCCGAGCAGCCTCGCACAATGGCTGCTTACCCGAGCTCTCCTGGGCTGAAGTGCAAATCTGATCAGGCCTGAAAGCCAGACACAGGGAAACACAGCTCTGGATTCGAACCGTTTTTAAGGGATTGGGGGGGGGTGTGTATTTTGTGTTTTTAGTGCAGTAGACCGGACAGCCTTAGTCTAGATTTGTAATGTTTTGGAGTAATGTTTTCAGCAGTGAAAAAAAAAACTGATTGTCTTCAAAGATGGTAAATTCGTGTCTTTTCGGCTTTCCTCAGAATGCCTTTGTCCTGCTGCATCCAGCCAGGCGGACCCCCACCCTGATATTCAGTGTAAATTAAGTGACATAGTGGGGGGGGAGGAAGGATTCTTATCAGTAACAGCAAGAGATATTTTTCTTAATTAATTCTGTTTGAGAAGGATAAAGTGCTGAATTTGCTGTTTTTTTTAATTCAGATTTTGCTAAACGCTGAGCTTTAAGGTGCCTGGAAGTCAGTGTCTGAATCGTTAGCCGGCATCACCCATGGGGGGCGGGGGGCGGGGTGGGGGTACGCTTTGCAAATGCAGATGAATATTGTTTATTATCTTCTTATTTCCCGACTGTGATTTTTCGCCTCTCGCTTAAAGCTGTCCCAGGAATAAATGAAGAGGTGTTCTTTTACGAGAAGAGCCTTTAGGTGAGGGGAGTAAGACGGCCATCGTCTGACCTTGAGAGCCTGCGGCAGCTAATAAGCACTCTGTGTGCAACGTTATGTTCTCCCAGCTGATTGGTTAATCTACCAGCTCTCAAAATGGCAGCAGCCCTCATCTGACATGACCCCTGCACTTTGGGTCTCCTCACACAGTGGCATGTTGAGGTCAACTGTTTCGACTTGACTGGAGTCCGCAGGCTTCTTTTAAATATCTCTCTGATTTCTTAGGATGTGTGAAGTCTTGAGAATCGACCTGAAAATCCATTTTTCCTCTTATCGAATGTAACCGTCACTGGGCTGTTGGTGAGGAGAGCGGTGCCCGCAGGGCAGGGAGCTGTCCGGCAGGCGCTCCGGCTTTTCTAAACGCCAGCCACCACTGAGGCTCCGACCAGCTTCGCTTTGAAACACTTCCGCAGCTTTTCCTTTTGTTTATCGGGAAGTGTAAACAGTAACATAAGATGGGTCTCAATATAGGAGCGTCCGGAAACTGTTCTGCAGGTCAGAGCACAGGTTAAGGCTGGTGGGGACCCCACCCTGCTTTGCTGGCCCTTTGTGTGCTGGGAGACAACCCCGTCAAAGGGGTCGCATTTAAAGGGCCGGTGTCGTGTCGTACCATCGCCGCTCCAAGGCAACGACAGGCTGTGTCCGGCGGGATGGAAACGGGGTGGCTGGGGGCCTTAATGGTGCTTCCTTCCACTCCTTGCTGAGACAGAGCGAACACCGTAACTGGAACGGGCTTCTGGGGGGTGGGGCCAGTATGATTATTGAATGCGATTATACCGGCTAAAAGGCCGCAGTGAGCTGACTGTAATTTCTATTTAAGTATTTTGCAATGTACATTGAATCTCTGGTGTTTGTTTGCACTTCCCTGGCAGACGTGCAGGAATCTGCCCGCACAGTGCCCCACCCCAGCCGAAAAGACACCCCACCCCCCAGTGGAGTCTCCCGCTTGCTTGTCAGCAGAAGTTGCAGGCCTCTCCTGTAGCCTCGCCGTACTGTGACGGTCGCTGTCACTCTTCCCCTCACCCGCCTGGGCGTTTCTGTCCAGACCGTCCTCCGCTGCTGAGCCGGTGTCCGGAAAGGGCGGGGTGAAGCCTCGGGAAGTCATGCCGGGGCGGGGGGGCCTCGCTGGTATCTCCTCAAGGACGTTCGCAGGCTAGGTGTCTGATGCTCACCTGCAGCCTTTAAGCCCGTGAGAGCAGAAGGTCTGCACATTCTTCTGAAAAATAATCTACCAGCGCCCGCTAACCCTCCCCCGCCTTGCCCCCGCTGTCTTTTACGTAGTTAAGCCTCTTCTTCTCTGCAGGGAAAAGCCTGAAACTTTAGGTTTCCTAAATTTCATTAAACACATAGGGTTTAGTCCGCAAAGCTAATATCAATGTGCTCCAATCACATTAAGTTCAAAAATGGTATTATGTTGTCATGGAGACCATTGCATCGCCTTAACTATGGAGACCGCCGTGTTGGTCTTGTATTTCAGCGATTTAAAAGGCTTACATCGTACCCGCTGACACACATGTTTCCGCCATGGAAGGACACCATCGCGGGGTCTCTCTTGGGAGTCTCCCGGAGGCAGAGTTCCTCGCCGCCACTCCACCTTCTCGTCCCTTCTGCAGTTTGCAGTGGGCTTCCTGCGTCGGGCTCCAGTGATGCGGCTCTGGGGTCTTCTGGATGGTTTGTCCTGACACCCCTGGCTCCTGATCCGTTTCTGGGTGTGTGGCTTCCTTTAAGAAGGATAAGGGCTTCTCGTCCTGCATCGCTCTGAGTTCCGCGCTGTGTGACATGCACCGGTTCCCATAGGAATCCCCAATTTGTTAGCTCTCTTAGCTGCCTTTTTGTCCACAGGGTGCCGACTCTCTTCTATTCTGCGCACACACACGCACGCATCATATGGCCGCGGGCCGCTCAGCGAGTGGGACGGCCCCACAGCCATCGCGTGGGGCTGGAGGTGCTGGCTTCTGTCTCTCGGCCGCCGCTCTAATTGAATCACGGATTTATGGGGTTGGCGGGCAAGAGCGTGTGTGGCTTTGCTGCGCAGGCCGGCTGCCTTGTAACAGGGAGCCCAGAGCTCGCAGTCGCTCCTCTGACAAGGAGCCGGTATGGACATGGCTGCGCCTTGGCCCCTGGGAGCCTGTCACCGGGACGTGCCGACACTTCTTGCGTAAACCGATCGGTGTTGCCGCAGTGAATGGCCGCTTGTTTCCTGGTCGTTTTCCTGGCACTCCACATCGTGTCCTATGCTGGGAGATAACCGTGGGCATCAGGGCAGGGGTGGCATCGTCGCTGGCTCCTGCTACGCTTCCTGTTATGCCTCCTGCATGCCGATGGAGGTCAGGGATCATGGACAGAAACGCAGCCTCGTATAAATGCGGGCGATTGCGGCTTTGCTGAGCCGCACTCCCAGCAAATGGAAACCAGACGGGACCCTAAAGCTCACCGGGTCAGCAGGCGGGTGGGGGTGAGTCCCCATGGCCAATCACAGACCAGGGGCCCGCAGAGAGGGACCTCGGGAGCATGGCTTGCGGTTTCAGTGCTATCTGAACAGAGTTCCACGTGCAACGCAGATGTGTATGTTTGTCGGGGGTGGGGGATGGGGTGCAGCCTGAATAAAATCTCTGAGGTTTAGGACTCACATGCCGAAAGTTGAGAGGCAACGTAGGCTTGGCCTGTGTTTGGTGGGTGATTACATCACTTCCTGGTTCCTCTTGGAGCCCCCGTCCTGTGGGTCTGTGAGAAGCCCTCTGGAGTACCTTGTGAGGTTCACAAAGCTGCTGGAGGAACAAGCCACGTGATATTTGACTCCTTAAAAAAAGTGGCCTGATGGAGAACAAAGGAGGGCCGATTTGTTGCATTTTATAAAACCCAGGATGTGGGGGAGGGCAGGTGATTATCATCCAGGGCCAGCCGCTGGCACGCCATGGGAGCGGCTCTTAGTCCAAATGGATCCATGCGGGACCCAACCCGGGGATCCCGCTGGCAGACGGTGAATTCAGCCCCACTCATCATCCCAGTCACAAGCATCCCAGCCTCCTGATATTCTTTGTAGGGGCTGATCTATGAAGTCCAGAGAAGGGGGTGGAGCCGGTGTGCGTGTGTGAGATGTTTTAGGAGAAGAGAAATTGGCCATGGTACAAGTCGCCGTTTATCTCCCTGGAAAGCCTCCCCTCTCTGTCACTCTTATCGTTTTGAGCAAGAAGCTGGGAGCCTCGTCGGCGTCTCACGCCAGAGCCTTATATCTCTCGCTTTTCATTCCTTTGCTCTTTTTCTCCTATCTGACTGCTTTTCGAGGCATTGGGGCGTCCAACCGTTTAGCCAAAAACGTGTCGGTGTTTGGCCAGCCCGAAAGGGGGGGGGGCTTCTTCCTTCCCTGCCACCAAGGGGCGCTGGCCTCGCCAGTGGGTCACATCCCACTCAAATTGGTCTCACATGTAGAATTGTGGCTTGGGCTCGGGGGGGGGGGGGGGGGGGGGGCGGGGGAGCCCGGCTTTAATTGGGCCGGGGGAGCGGTGGCCAAATGGGGGGGGGGGGGGGGGGGAGACACGTGAGGCCTCGTCCGCCCTCATTTACCGCTAACGCGTTGCCTCA
>JAODKE010000055.1:10918769-10930785 GCA_026779605.1 Mormyrus hasselquistii
TGCCTCCCCTGGCTAGCTCATCTCACCTTCAGGATAGGGAATTGCATCTCTCCTGCGATTCGCCTGGCTAGCTCATCTCAGCATCAGGACAGGGAAATGTGTCTCTCCTGCGTTTCTCTTGGCTAGCTCATCTCAGCCTAAGGACAGGGAAATGTGTCTCTCCTGCGACTCTCCTGGCTAGCTCATCTCAACCTAAGGACAGGGAAATGCGACTCTCCTGCGATTCTCCTGGCTAGCTCATCTCAGCCTAAGGACAGGGAAATGCGACTCTCCTGCGATTCTCCTGGCTAGCTCATCTCAACCTAAGGACAGGGAAATGCTTCTCTCCTGCGACTCTCCTGGCTAGCTCATCTCAACCTAAGGACAGGGAAATGCGCCTCTCCTGTGAGTCTTACAGCTGGCTCATCTCAGCTTTAGGACAGTGAAATGCATCTCTCCTGCGACTCTCCTGGCTAGCTCATCTCAACCTAAGGACAGGGAAATGCATCTCTCCTGCGTTTCTCCTGGCTAGCTCATCTCAACCTAAGGACAGTGAAATGCGACTCTCCTGTGAGTCTTACAGCTGGCTCATCTTGTTTAACTGCAGGACACGATAGCGAGACTCTCACAGCTAGCTTATTTGGCTTTGGATTGAGAGTGCGATCTTATCTCTCTGAAGGGTGACTCTTGCCAACACAGAGGTTATCCTTTTAGCGCCTTTTAGCGTCAAAGACTGCATTTAACAGTTGTTGAGAATCGTGCATCGCTTGATGCCTCTTAGCTGTCAGTCAGACGTCATTTTGGGGCCATTTCTGACTCAAACACACACATGCACAAACACCGGCAAGCAAAACACACACACACACAAACACACTCACATACACCCTCCCGCATCTGCGCAGAGCCCCACATTTTCCAAGGCAAACCAGGCATCTGTCAGGAGCTTCCTGCGCCTTTGTCAGAAGGAAGAATAGATCCAGGTGTATGTCTCCGCGGACAGCAGCACAGAAGACAGGATGCAGGCACATCTACCTGCATCCTCATTCAGGGCTTTCCTCTTGTCAGGGCTCCTGGTCTCTGCAAGATGAGTCACAAACATAATTAACGCATCATTAATGCATGATGGCAGCTTCCGGAACATTCTCAAAGTGCTGCCAAGCCGGGCAGCTGGAGATGCGCACCGAACAGGTCATGTTTTTCTCTTCCCGGCAATCGAATTCACGGCCCTTGAGAAGGAGCGGCGGCTTCCCACTACATGGACGGCTCGGGGCTGCCATGGGGACACCGTCAGGGGGACGTCGTTTCTCGCTGCCCGCACAGCCAGAGAATCACTCCCCATCCAGCAGTGAGAAAGCAGACGCAGGGTCGCAAGGTCTGCTCCCACAAGAGCCATTTGTCGGTGTACGAGACACTGAAAATGATCCCCAGCTGTAAATTGGGTGAGACTCTGCACCTTATATTCCGTGTGGAACTAAAGCAAATGATGACTGTAACAGATGATAATGCGCCGGGGGTCTTTGCGGCTCTGTTGCTGGGCTGTGACAGGGACAGGCGGGGCTGTCATCCTGCACCCCTTCAGCTGCCCCTGCCCCGGGTCCGGTCCCAGTTCTGTCTGTCAGAGACGACTGTCCGTGGCAGGTGTGCCCCCCTTCCACCTGACATCCTCATGCACACACACACACACACACACAGCAATGATTAGCCCCAATCAGCGCTCTGATTTCTTGATCAATCAGTGGAGCAGTGAGCCGGCAGTATGATGTGCTGGGCCTCGATCTCCCAGCATGGCCAGCACATCAATTGCGCCCTGCGGAGACACAGGCGAAACCTCGGGAGTAATCCTGATCACTTCCTGCTAATCTGAAATGTAAAACATTTGGCTGACTTTAAGACAGAGGCTGTCAAAATCACTCATCCTCTGGGGGCTGCGGGGGTTTCTTGCCAAGTAGCCTGACTGTGCCATTAATCAACCGCCGGGCTGCTTGGACATATTGTTGTGGGTTCAAATCCCAGCGAGGAGACCGCAGTTCCTGAGTTTAGCGAGCACGTAGTATCCACAGAAAGTGTGTGAATGTGTCACCCTGTATTAAACAGTGAATTTAGGCTCAGTGATTCACCTCCATCCAAAGGGCTCCGGTCTGTGCAGTCAGATTGTGTCACATTCTAGAGAGACTTCAGCATGTTGTTTCTCTTTTTTTGACTCCATGCTGGCTTCGCTCCCCAGTTCATGCCCTGGGGATGGGGCTGTGTCGAGGAGGGTCGCGGCGTTACTCATCCGCACTCTCTAATGGGCTTTTAATTGACCGTCTCGCACGCTTTCTGGAGCTCGCGCGTTGGCCGCTCGCGTTCTGAGGAGGAATAACAATTATTGGTGTGGCAGATGGCAAGCAGATTGTCATCTTCTCAAGTTTTAACTGCATGTGGGAAGTCGCAAGAATTTTCTGGAAGTTTCTCTTTTAAATACAAGCATTGAATTGATAATTATTTGCGGTATGTGTGTATTTAGGTGTATATTTAAATTCATGTGGATATTCCGATGCATCCATGCACGCATCTTTAGACTTCGTTGACTGCTGATAATTACCTGGGTTTGTGGTGGTTCCTGATCGGTCCCCATGTTCGCTCTGTTGCTGATGAGCTTCGGCCCCCAGACCTGCAGGCTGCCTCATGCTCTGGTAGCGATTGGGAGGCCCCTCTCACCTGATTCCAGCAGGGACCCCCCCCATCGGCGCCTCTGCTGAGCCCCCGCCATATTTGAATGCTCTCAGACATTAAATTTGGATCCTTCTCTGGGTGGAAATTATTCTGATGGGGTGGAAGTTCTCCCGCCATCATGTGACTCCATGCAGAGCAGTGGGGGGCGGGGGGGGGGCTCAACGGTCTCGGCCTTTGTCCCCTAACAAACCTCTTGTTCCCCTCTGCAGCCCCCCACCTCTGCTGCTGGGTCTGGGGGCTCCCAGCATCCCTCCCTGGTAAAAAGGCAGCTTAAAGCCCAATGCTGGGATGACCCTGCAGTGTCAGATAGCAGCTGGGGGATTTCTGGTGCCCCCCCCCCCCCACCTGAGAGCTAAGCGTTCCTTCAACATAAACATCTCCTCCTGTGGACGTCACCTTGTGTAAACACAGGCGTCCATTAGACATGCGTAGTTTATAGAGGAGCCTTGGGTCGGACACCCCCAGCCCACCCGGAGGGTAACAGCATGGATGATTTTAAAACAAAACCCTTTATTTAAAACCCCCCCGTGCCCAATGCACACAGAGCCCCGGGAGCATGGTGGGGGTTTTTGTTCTTTTTTTGCCCCCTCCCATGAGCTCCTTTTGGCACCCGACCGGTGCATGGGGAAATGTGGTGGCACAGTGAGCCTGAGTGGGAAAATAGCTTGACTGTGCTGGGTTGCCTCTCTTTCCTGGTTATTCCCCAGGCTGATCTCCCCTCCCCCCCAAATTATAATCTCGCAGACGGGGGCGCCAAACCAGCCCATCTCTCTGCGACTGCAGAGGTATTTCTGTAAACATTACATCAGCGGGTCGCCCTGAGAGATGGGGCCATTAAACCTCTCTATAAATCCAGGGTTGTGTGACGGACGCGGGGCGTGTGAGAGCGAGCACTTTGAGCAGATTCAAGTGGGGGGGCGAGGGGAGGCTGAGGCGAGGCGCTGGGGGCCCACAAACCCTGGACCACGTGCTGTGTTTGGAGTTGCCAGGCTTGGGGAGCTTTGCCAAATGGTTATAGAAGCAGCGGCTCACATGTTGGACCGGGAAGCGCTCTGGGAACACGGGGGATGGGGCGCCTCCTGCTGACCGCGCCTCGGCAGCGGGCATGTCCCTGTGTGCCAGACCATTCCAGCGTGTCCCCACCTCGGCGCGCCTCCGGGCCCCTCCCACCTGGCTGGTGACACAACAACCTGCTAATTCGCAGTGATTAGAGAGACAGACCTGCCTCTGAAGGCAGGTTACTGCGGGGTCCACTTTTCCATAAACACCTGAGATTCGGCTGAAGTGCGAACGCCCCCCGCAATGACGTAATGACGCCCCCCTTCGGGTTGGTGGTAATTGACTGCTGCTCTCTGATGGTTAAATCATCGAGTTGGGCATGTTGGGGAAACATGTCTGCACTGACCACCTCCAATTGAATACATAAATGTTTGTACTGAATATGAAACCTGGGCCGTGAGAACACATGCTTCTGTTCATTTGCAGAGAAAATTAATTCTGCTTCTCTGCGACGCTCTGACTCCTGCTCTTGCTCCCGCTGAATATGCCACATATCTGTGTTCTTGGATCTCTGACGGCTGCCAGTTGACTCACGGAAGTTGGACGGGCTCTTACGTTTTAGCGTTTTCACTTTAGTGTTACGCAGTTTTCAAATTCAGGATTTGATTGATGTGTCGCCGTATCAAACTCGATTCGTCATGTTAATTCTCTGGCCATTTCCTGAATGAATCGATACACACATTACGCTTTACTGGACATCTCTTGAATAATTTGATGGCTTCATTGTTGTTTAAAGTTGATGGAGCTCTCATTGTTTAAAGGTGAATTATTGTCCCGAATACCGTGTGGAATTGCCTTGGAAAGAGTTACCAAAGCAGGATGTACTCAATAAGGCCATATGTTAGTTCTTTCGTGTGTCAAGTCACTGCTCATACAGTAGTCAAGAGTTTGGTCTGTTTTGTCCGGCAGTTTGTCTGCTGGACAGTTAAATGCATAATAAAAACAGGTAAAAGGCCAAGTGTAAAGTCCAGCTCACAGGAGAAACGTGTCTGCGTTCAGCAGGTTGTTACGATACGACCTGGCAGGGAACATCTCACATCTGAAACAAGCCGCAGTAGGAGACGTTTTGAGAGACATCCCTGGCATAGTCACCCAGTACATTCTGAAACCCTGTAGTTGAACTGTGTCGCTCTCTACCACCTCAAATAGAACAAGGGCATCAGTCTGACTCGATGCCACCAGCAACTGCGACGACCAACGGATTGGAACACAACAGTCTACATATAAACAGCTGTGAGTTACTTATTTGCCTAAACAGCGTCGTCGCGTTGTCGTGTGTGTTGGTGTCCGCAGCGCTAAAGCTGACTGCGATTCGCTCTCTGACCAGCAGGTGGCGGTACAGGGGGAGAAGGCGGAAATTCCGGAACAAGGCAGTCTCCCCCTGCCCCTCCGCAGTGCAGATCAGGTGGTAGCTATGTAAGCGTGCACATAGCCGGCATGGTGCGCGGTGATGGCACAGCACCATGCCAGTCCACTCGGCATCCCTCTCGCTGTCTGCTTGGCACAGCAGCCCCCCCGCCCCCCAGGGAGAGGTGTGGACAGATGGCGCATCCAATTAATTAAACATGGAAAAGTACATAATACACCTGTTAAGTGCTACATTCTGGGAGGGTGTTGTTAGAAGCGGATTGGAGTTACGCCGCCTGGGTGGTTATCTTCCACGCGGGACGAGTGCGGCCGCAGATTCTAGCGCGGGAGAGTCAACCCGCTCAGAGCCAGTAGGGGGCACGCCGCCTGTTTCATCGCTTGTTGTTTGTCTGCTTGTTTTTTTGTTGCCATTTTCCCATCATCCTTGGGAAAGGCCTCGAGGAGCGTGTGTGAATCGCCTCTGAAGGGCGACGCGAGTGGAGCCAGGAGGCGCTCTGTATCGGCACGCCGTGGCCGCGAAGGTCACCGCGCGTCGGCCCACTACACCCCTCGTGCCTCTGCTTATTCTGCGCTTGTCGATTCCGTTCACCCCATCCCCGCGATCCTCTCGCGATGTCTGCTCACGGCTGCGAAGGGAACAGTGGCGGCTCGCCCGCCTGTCAAAATCTGTAGGAGCATGGAGCAGCGGAGTGACTCCCCAAAGATGGCCCTGCCCGGCATGCTCCCTCCCCCAGTGGCGTATCTCCACCTTATCTGGCTGTTCTTCGTTTATCAGTCGTAGGCGTCCCTCCCCCATCTTTGCATCCATCTCTGGCCCCCGCTCCATGTGCTTTAATCGGGGGGGGGGGAGAGCGATAGCATACGCTGCCTGGGTTTGATTTAGCTCCCAGGAGCCAGACGGATCATAAAGAGGACGCCTTCGAGGTCTGGTGAAAGAAGATGACCGTAGGAGCCATTTTACGTACCGACGGAGCTGAAGAATTATAATGAGAATCGGCATTTTGCTGCTTGTGTTGGACAGGAGTCCGGAAGCAGGCGAGGCGGCTCGTCGGCCAGAGGCCGCGCTGTGGAATGCGGTTCATCGCTGATATCGCTGACAAGAAATGGCCGACCTTCCTCATGCATTTATTTGCCGTGCTTTTAACCTGGCTGCTAGTCAGGACAATTCTCCCTGAAGCATAATTGTGTGTTTTTTTTTCTTTTGTTTTTTTGGATATTTATTGTTTTAATGAATAATCAGACTTTTCCGGTCATTGTAAAATTTCTGCGTGACGGTATTGATTATAAATGTAAATCAGTGTGTTTGAGATTAAGATTTTATCTGAAAGTGAGTATAGCCAGTTGAGGTGTGTGTGCATGTGTGTGTGTGTGTGCGCGCGTGCATGTTCTCGGTTCTGCCTGGAGACGGACCACGCGGGAGTAGAACTCAGAACTGCGGGGAACGTGGCTGTAAGCTGACACCTGTGTAACCGGAGGCCCAGCCCCCCACTCCCCGCCCCCCCCACTCCCTGGCGTCCTGGGGTGAGCTAATGTGAAGGTGAGCTTTTGTTACCCCGTGAACCAGCTGCCTCTAGGCGCTGTTTGGGGTTGGGGGCAGGAGGGGGCTGGGGGTGAAAGGGGAAGAGGGGCAGGCGGCTCCGGCGGGGGTGGGACGGAGAGTTAAGCAGTTGGGGGCGTGTTTCAAAGACAAACACAAAGATCCTCAATGGTTAAATGGAGGCAGGGCCCACCTCCCCCCAACCCCCCCTCCTACGTCCCTCCCCTGCTGGGTGTAAACAGAGGAAGGCTCAGCCTATCAGGCGTGCTGCCGCTCGCCGCCGTGCGAGGATCCGTGTGAGGCTGGGCAAAGCACGGCAGAGTGGCTACGGCTCGCCAGCGCTCACTTAGGAGGGAGAGATCGCTCTTCACCCCACCCAAGGCACAAGGCGGTGCTCCCCCCCCCCCCACTTTGACCTTCCAGTCCTGCCCCCCGGGGGTGTGGGGGATGAAACGGGCCCCCGGCGGGCGGCGTGTGAAGTCCCATCGGAGGCTGGCGGCGGGGTCCCCTGCGGCGCTCGTCCGCAACTCGCTGTGTGCGTGAGGAGAGCTGCAAGCGTCTTTCCAGCGGCTTGGAGGCTCAGCGGCTTCCAGCACAAGAGCAGCCCGTCTCCCTTTAACCCTTTGAGGAGCAGCGCCCAGTTCTGGCCCAGGTAAAGCTCCCCGGGATCCATATACCGCCGTCTCGTCACCCGGGAAAAAGAGCAGGAGAAAAAAGCAGGAGAAAGGCAAATGCCTGCCTGCAGAAATGCCAGCACAGACCCGCACAGACTCATTCACGTGAAGCGTCGGAAACGGCGAGCCGTTGTCATGGCAAATGAGCGATTGGCGGGTGACAGATGGTCTGGCAGTGATTGCATGTTGCAAGTTGCATGCATGTAATTTAAAAGTAACAAAAACGAGAAACACATTCAGTCACTGAGATGTCGCAGGAAATCGATGGTCCGAATCATCTGGCGGGGTCGAATGCAGTCGGAATATCGGAATATCTCGCTGCAAATCGCAACGTGGGGGCGAATATGTACCCAAATGTCTTTGGACAAAATGGATTTTTTTTTTTGCATGCATTTCTTAAATAGCAAAAAGCAAAAAAATCTTGCCCATACAAAAATTAAGTGATAATAATGATTGATTATAAAAGTAGCATTTGGCACGATAGAGGCGCAATGGCTTTGCTGTTGGGGTCTGGGAGACGGTGGGCTAGTCAGCCGGCAGACGGAGGGATCTTCAGGATCCAGGCTCTCGCACGACTGCAGACGATGTCAGGCACCAGTGAGTAGGAGCAGGCTGATAATGGGAACCCTGTGTATCGCTTTACCCCGCAAATCAGCCGCTTTCCAAACAGAAATATCAAGTCCTTCTTTTTATAGTTTGTTAATCGCTTTTGTTTGTTTCCTTGTCAGAACAATTTGGTGTCTTCAAATTTTAGTGTCAGATTTTTTTCTTTGTACGGGATACTGAGTGTCAAATACCTATTTTATTTGAATAATAAGCATTTAAATGTTACATAATGAATTTAGAATTATATTCATTTGTACATGGGTGTATTTATAATATTAATTCAGCCTGAACAATATATACATTATATATATAATAGATGCGTGCGTGTATATTTAGATTTGCGTGTGTGCAAGGGCGTAAGACAGAGTTTGGGAGAGACAGCCACAAAAGTCCGTGTTTTGGGGGGTTAATGAAGCCCAATTAAATATTGGGGGAACCCCCCCCCCCCCCCCCAGTTTCTGCGCCTGTGTGTGTGTGCGTGTGTGTGTGTGCACTTATATAAATAAATACCACATAAATGGTTTCTCACATACATATCTAACAAATACAAGTGTGTATGTATATATAAGCTGAAATGCTTATTGTTGCTGACGAGCCGGGCCGGACGCAACCCCAGCCATGTGACCCTGATCGGGATAACCAATCAGAAGATGGCTGCATGGATGAATCGCTGTTTATTTTTATGGAAGTGTATAAATATATTTATACAGTAATTAATATAATGTAATACATAAAAACGTGTGGGGGCCTTACAAACCAGAGCAGAAGTTTGAGTAGTCTGTTAGGTATTTACTCAGTACTAGTATTTATACAGGTCAGCATCGCCGTGTCGGATCATTACTCCAGACATCTTCGCCGGAGCCAAACGCGTGGCCCAGCTCCGCCGCCCATCTCTAAAAGCCTCCTTCTGATTTATAGCCCCCCTCCCCCATTTCTTGCTGTTTTCCCCCACACACTCCCACCCTGCATGCCCTCACACAAATATCAGCCTGGGGGAGACCAAGATAATGGCCCAGGATGCGTCTGAGGGGGTGAGAGGCACACGAGAGGGGATGTCAGTGGGATATCGCCTAGCAACCGAACCCTGTAGACGGTGACACACATGTCGGGCGATCCCATGTGAGTCGCTGTCCAGGACAGGGGCTGTCATGGAAAATTTGGGGGAAGTTTTTGAATTTTACGTAACACCAGGCATTATGGAATGGCAGTCTGCGTTGTGCACTTGTGAAAGTTAGTATTGTTATTAATCAGAATAATTTATTATAATGATTAGCCCGTCATCTTTGCCGCAGTGATGGCATTTCCTGTTCCTTTCTCTACAAACAGGCCTCCTCGGTTGCTGTAAGTGTGAGCGCCTCCTAGAGGAGCAGTGAACACCAGCACGTCAGGTCATAATTTTGTTTCCATCAACGTGAGAATTGATCAGTTCCGCTGGCCCCGTCGGTTTGGGCCGCGGTGCTGCGAGTGCCGAGCGGCCGTTACGCAACGCGCGTCCACTATAAATCCCGCCGGAGCTCGGTGGGAATCTACATGAAAGAGGACGGGAAGCTTGAAGTTCTGCTGATCCGCGAAGCCCCCACAGACTAGGGGGCGGATGCGGTGGGTGGGGGGGTCCGTTTTCTGTTGCCGATTAAAGTTAATATCTACTCTGAATCTCATTTTGTTACTCTCCTCATTATTTATGCGCATACTAAACGAAGCTGCTTGTCCTTTACGAAGGAGCGCGACGGTGAGGAATTCGTTATTTAAATAAACTCAGAATAAAGGTCTGCCGGCACTTCTGCAGGTGGAAGCTCGCAGCGAGCGGGTCCTGCGATCCGGAAGAATGCTGAGGCCCTCGTGCTCGTCCTCGGACGGGACCAGGCCCAACGGCACGGCCTGGGTGCACGTCGCTGCATCAGGCCCGTGTGTAGCACATTCGCACCGTAACACATGCGTTACGCTATAGCAAAGTGCGGGTGGGTGTCCCTCTGCCAGTCATCATCGCAGGCTCAGCCCTCTGTAAACGCTCTGAATGCCATCTTTGTGGGTCCTGGTCATGGAGGCTTTACTGCCGTCGTAAATCGGGGGCCGTCGGAGGATTTTTTTTTCCGATAAAAAATCAAATGGAAAATATTTTTTGCGTTATATATAAGGAATGTAAGGAATTATGTTGGTTGTATTTCTAAGTCTAATGAACATATTAAATCAGTATATATATGTGTGTATTAAATCTAAAATCAAGCTATAAAAAAACTATAAACCATAAAAAAAATCGTCCAGCCTAATGAAGGGCTTTTATTTTTAAAAAAATGCATTTGTTGTTATTTCATTAACTGGATGTATTTTAAACAATGGCAGATTAATTAACAATTTTTTAAAAGTATGGAAATTATTTTGTTCCAGCCATTGTTGCAACTGAATCGGAGAAAAAGCCCAATAAATAAATGATAGATAATTGTTTGAATAACTTTTCATTTTTTTTTTTAATTTTAATTTAATATTTTAAAATATTTTGCTTCTCTGTAGCTTATTTATAATCTTATTTTTATTTTTATGTATTTTATTTATTTAATTTGTTTTAATTTATTTTACTTATTTATTCATTTTTTTTTACACCAGTCCCATTTTCCAGCAAATGCCTAACATAAAATACAGTTTGTTTTATATTAATAGTTACTTGATGTCATAATTCCTGACTGCCCAGGAGTCCATGTTTAAAGTAATTATGAATTAATTAGTTCTGTGCAGCTTATTTCCTAGCAGCCTATGAAACAGGCAGCTATACGCCGTACGCCTCCCGTCCCACCTCCTGTCCCGCACCGTATTCTTAACTGCTTGCTGGTTTTCTCTTTGTTCTGGGTGTTGAGTACGTTAATCGTTTTCATGACACTCAGAGAGTCACCCTCTTCTCTCTTCTGTAACTTACCGCACTTTCGGTTTATTTGCTTTCCGGTTGGCCTGCTCTCCTCGTGCCTCGTGGAGGGTCACCCGGCCTCCGCCGGCCCCGGAGACGCTGACGGAGCGAGCGGCTCAGTGGCGTGCCGGTCTGGAGAGTAATGGCCGCGTTCGACTGGGCGGGCCGGGGAGAAGCGGAACCGATCCATCACGCGCGGATAAGCCGGTGGTTCGCCGCGGCCCGTCCAGTACACCGGCCCGCATAAATATGTGAGAGCCGCGGCCTTTTGTCTGTAGACATAAATCCTGAGTAGGCGCATCGGCCCGTCCCGCTCGACGTTAAGCCCGTGTGATTTACAGTGAGGTGGCACCCGCTCACACCGCCCATGACTGCAGGCTGAGCCCATAAAACCTGGGCCATTTGTTTACAGGGAGCACAGTTTCCCATCGCCCCGTTTGTGTCGAGATTCGTCTCGGCTTGGCTGCTGCTCTTAGAGAGAACACGAGGTGTTTTTCCTGCTCTTAAGCCGAGGAAGCTCACTGCTGGCCCTGGGATCTCCCCCTTCCGTCTGTGTATCTGTCCATGTGTCTGTAGGTAAACCAATAGCGGATCCTCAATGCGCCCCCCTCCCTCCCCAAATGATGGGAAGAAATTATAGATAAAAGCGGGAGGTGGATGAGAGACGCTTAAGTAAAGGCCACGTGCTCCTGTCCACTTGTCCTGCTGTGGGCGCAGTAGGGACAGGATCAGGGGGCTCTGGGTTAGATTATGCTGATTTCAGTGATGCTGAGCAGCCAGTGGCGACAGTAAATAATTTATAGAGGTGAGCGCAGTTATTTCTGCAAAGCAGGGAAGGGCGTCTGGCTTGACAACGCAGATAGTGTGAGCCACGAGGCCGGGCCCAGGGGCCAAGGCGGCACCGAGTGGCCCCAAAGGGCGCTTGGACCCTAGGGAGGCGCTTCTGATCCTGCAGCACATCAGGACACCATCATTCCTCAGCCCATTCTTGCAGGTCTCCCCCCCCCCTCCCCATGTCAACCGGGGACTGGAAGAATAGACCCCAGCCATCCGTATGCGCATTGCTGTCAGCGGGTGAGGAGCAATGCATTGTGGGAATGACAGCCGCTTTAAAGAAACACACCCACACAGATTTTCGGGGGGGGTGTTGCAGTTGGTACCTCAGGCAGATGGGGGGTGGGT
>JAODKE010000055.1:10933393-10959242 GCA_026779605.1 Mormyrus hasselquistii
TGATGCGTCTGCTCAGTGGGGTCGGGGGGGGGGCGCATTTGGTTTGAACATATCGAAAGGCTGGAACTTGGAACAGGAAGGACTTTTCTCGGTTTTTGCAATCTAGACTAAAAAAGAAGGATGGGAGGGGGGGCAAAGCTGGATGAGGGGGAGATCACGCCTCGGGGGTGCGTAGCGGCGCTCCGGGACCCTTTGAAGTCAGCCAGAGCTCCTGCATAAGCGTTCCCACATGCCCCCCTGCCCCACAGGTGACACTTTGGGGTCCGCGTCCCATCTGATTGGGAGTGCGGTCCGATCAAAGATGGCCCGACGGTGTCCTTTTAGGGCAGTAGCCACGGGCCAGGGGTGAGTCACAACACAGGAGTAGAGGAATGTGAGATTCGGGTTATTTTTAGTCACATTCACGCCTTGGCAGGGAGCTGAATGGCCGCTGATGAAACTGATAAAAATACATGAAGGAAGAGCCAGCTGACTCCGCCTGCCGACGGCGACCTGCCCCGGGCCGCGCAAAAGGCACACGGCTCTTCAGATAACCTGTGGGTACGAAGCCGCTCGCCTTTTGTCTCGAGTCTCTTTGCAGCTTTTCCATTTCGCAGAATGCCAGCCAGGTGTTTTCTGTGCCCTGTGTATTAGACGTGGCGCGTGCCTATTAGGAGCCACGCCCCTGGCACTCTCCCAAGGCCGGTGGCATGACGAGGGGGGGTGTCTGCAGTCAGAGAGGTCTTGCTCTTTTTTGCAGGGCGGAAGGCCGCACTTAATCGAAACCTGAGGGACTCGAGCTTTGAATTGGGGTCCTACTCCCTCCCGTGATGCCCCTGCCTTTCCGCGTCACTCCGCACACTCGCCGCCACTCATGCTGTGTCGCGAGGCTGCGTTGTGTGCCAGTCTGACGGCCCGCCTCCGTGACGGTGATTACCCATGAATCCATATGCCCTTCAGTCCCCAGATGCGTTTGAAGGCTTATTATGGGATGGAGAGAAGAGGACGCGTGCCCTCACATGCTGCTTGGGTGACGCACGGTATTTTTAGAAAGTACCTGTTGTCCGACACCAAAAGCGTGCCGTCTTTATCCAAACTCGGGGCGGGATTTGGGCCTGGCCGCTGTACCTGGGAGAGTTACCACATAGTGTAACCCTTGCCGAGCGGCATGCTGTAATTCTCTGAGCTCCCAACGAGGGTGCTGCGCCCAGCGGACGCACACTGCCACACACCTGACAGGTCAGCCGGAGTTTCTCGTCCTTCACGTCTATGGGCATAGTGTAGGGCAGAGTGGGTGGAGGTCAGGCTGCCTGTACCGGCCCACGGGGTCCTTCTCCGGTCGATTTGAGTTATGAGATCATATTTGAGACATGCTCTTTTGTATGTGTCAATCCTCCCCAGCCCCCCACCCCCCCACGGCCAGTCTCATTAGCGAGTCGCTGTGTCGTGTTTGCCTTCCTTTGCCGGCGTTTTAATTACCGTCTGTTTCAATACTTCATTTAACACACATTGTCCTACAAAACAACCGATAAGGAACATGGAGATGTGCCACATCTGACAGTGATGCCTAATTACCATTTATTTACGCTTTTTTTGGAATTATAACTTTGACTGTTTGCTTACTGAGAGCTCCTGCCATTCTGCAGAGGGGGATATGTGAATAAATATATATAACGAAATTCCCCAAACGCGCGGCGAAATATGCCCTCCCCAAAAACACGCGCTTGTCCTGGCTGTGTAATAAATCATTTGGCTTCACAGAGTGACTCCTCGCTGAGCTGTCACTGTTCACGTTGGCAGGGAGCGGAGCCTTCCAGAACACCCCCAATATGTGTAACCCGAGCGTGGTCGGCTTATATCTCAGGAGGGATTCGCTTGCGTTGCTGCAGCGGGGCTCCGTATCGCTCCGATGAAAAGGTCGGGTTCTCGTTTGAGGCTCGAGGCGGACTGGACAGCTTAGCTGGGCCAGTGGCGGAGTTACAACAGTGGGCATGCGTCCAGATGGCGTTTCGGGAGAACTGGGATGTTCTGAACCTTCCCATGCATTCTGACCCAGACAGGGACCGGATGCTGCACCTCTGATTGGACCGAGGACTGGAGTAGCGATTATGCTCATGTTTATCAAGGGCGCAGCAGGGGAAGTACACAGATTTGTTTCTTGAATACTTTTAATTGTATTCTGTGGCGGTTTAACCTTGGGAGTATGCTATAGATTATCTCTGGAATGGACCCCTGGTGAGATATATATTTCATACCGAGGTCATCTGCTCCCTTTGACAGATATTCGGGTCCACAGATAAAAGGGACCTCTGGTCCATGGGGAGAGGCGTGATCGAAGTGCACTCCTCCTCCTCCATCTCTCACTCTTCCCCACCACAGATGGCCTGGTTGGCCCTGCAAGAGCACGATGGGACAATGGGTGGTGCTGTGATCAAGTGCCTTACTTCAGATCATGGGAGGGATCTTCTGTTGGACCATAGACCGAAGCTGGCTGTATATTTCAGATGAAATCGACAGAATCAACGTTGTTTTGGAAGTATGACTGTGGTGATCACCGTATCGGCATAACGCCTGTGCAGGGTTCCCGAGGCAAACTTTTTAGTCTGTTTTGATCACGCCCACTGTCCACGATCAGCTGACATAAATGTGACACTGCGGGTTTGGTCAGCAGGGCTAATTATGCAGTTACCAACATGCTTGGCACTGCACTGCACTGCACTTAATCCTGTAAATTAATATTTATATTCCTTTTATTTCTGTAAATAGCAAATGTCCTAACCGCGTAATGTTTGTTGTGAAATGCATGTGTTTCATTAGCCTGTAACCCTGAGTGTCGTGTAAATTTTGGCTTTTCCTCTCTGTGCCGCTGCTAGCATTAAACCGTGGCTATTAATAAAGAGAGCAACTTCCATTTTAAAAGAGCTGTTATCTCCTTAATTAAAATGACTCACGCACTTGCCAAAATGCGTCTATTTGCGCTCTATATGCGGGTCTGCTGCATCGTAAACACTCTGTGCCCTCTAGGGTTGTAGTGTGACATGAAACGAATGGAGGAGTCATTTTAAACATGCGACAGATTGTATTCGCCGGCACCTTCAATTTAGTCCTTTCTGGATTGTCCTTTGAAGTATGCGGCCGGCTTAAGGCCAGCATTGCTCTGCAGTAACAGGCATAAACAGACGTAATATGATGTCGTAAAACAAAACCAAGCCAAAGGAGCCTGATACCCGTTGGCAAGGTGATCATGTCCATGTGTGTTTGTAGTAATTGGTGACACTGACAGCATAACTCCCTACTTGGGGAAAGCTGCCACATTAACAGATATAGGACCATCCAGATTTGGATCGCATACATTATTTTTGTTGCGATCCATTAACCCCTGGGGTGTAGGCCGAGGGAGCGCAAAGCAAAGCGGCATCACTGTGGCGACAGTGAGACACTTCTGAAAAAAGGGCAGCGGTCAGAGGAAGAGCGTTAGCGGCGAGATTGACCTGTCCCGATTGGCCAGGACAGAAAAGAACTGCGTCTTTCCCCCCGCTTCCTGAATCCCGAGCTGAGTCGGCCCTGTCACGGCTCGGAAAAGCACGGGAAGGGAAATGAGAAGAGGGACGAAGGTGAGTCAGGGCGGTAAGAGAGCATCTGCGCTGAAAGAGGAGGAAGTTATCTGATTAAAGAAAAAACCCAAAAATCTATCCTGAAAGCCAGATGAGTGCTTCCCGGCCGTGAAAGGGATTCATGACCAATAAAGGAAGCAGTGTGGAGTCATCGGTAGGGTCGTATTGTCCAGACCCAGTACCGTGAAAAACTCCTACAGTATAGCCTCACAGAAATGCTGACACACACTTGGACACCATCACATCCCCCAGGTTCTCCCGCAGAGAGTCTAGAGCAGCGGCAAGAGGGCATCTGGCTGGTGTCACTGGTGACGGTTTAGGGTCAATGAGACCAAAACTAAACTTTAACATGATTTTTATGAAGTACTCGATTATAAACAAACCTTTTGTTGATGGCTTTAATATTTTGTTTGTAGCTTTCCCTTCTCTTTTGTGTTTTCCTTTCGTTTGTAGCTTTCCCTCCCGTTTGTCTGTTCTCTTTTTGTTTTGTCTGTTCTCTTTTTGTTTTGTCTGTTCTCCATTTGTTTGTAGCTTTACTTTGTGTCTCATCTATTCTCTTTTTGATTTGTCTGTTCTCATTTTGTTTTCAGCTTTTTTGTTCTGTTTTGTCTGTTGTTTTGTTTTGTCTGTCCTCTTCATTTAGTCCATTCTCCTTTTGCACTTTTTCTTAGTACTTTAATTAGCTATGACAACTAGAGCTGCGTTCACGGGTTCTGGGACTGGCTCTCATCATATCTGGCACCTATGGGGAGGGGGCAGGTGCATCTTCACCTAGTGGCCCTTTGGGAATGTGCCCTCCCTGCCCCATCTTCTGAGTGCACGTGGTAACCTCACAGACCAGCCCCATGGCGGAGCAGATGTCTGAGTTCCCATTCCGACGGTACGCGTGTCACACGGGGGGGTTGGGTGGCTCCGTCATGCAGGGAGCAGGGCCCCCTCCCCTGGTCTCTCGTTTTCTGTCTTTGTTTCCTTTTTACTCCTTTTTAGTTTACTTCTACCTGTCGGCATCGCGGGGAGCGTCCGCTGTCGGTGGTTGAGGGGGGTGGGGTGTTGATCCACGATTAACGGCCTCCTACACTGCTGCATGGCTCCCCTTGCTGAACACTTCGCCTCACAGTGAGCGGCCTTCTCTGATTGGTCTCCCCGCACTTGGCGGCGACGTGGAGATGGATGGCCGGCGAGAGCTTGCTGGGAGAGGCAGGAAGGAGGGAAGGTGGCGACACCTTTTGCAGCCATTATACTGTCGTACTGGGGGGGGTGTGGGCATCCTCATTGTATACCGGCACTCCCCTCTCGTGGACACGTGCCCCCACGCCCCTCTGGCTGTACGTGGCGAAACGTGGCTGTTTATTTGCCTCATCCCACGCCCGCTTTAGAGCGCTTCTAAGAGCCGTCAGCACTGCCGATCACTGCCACCTGTCTGCCAACAGCCGACCCCTTTAATTCTTATTTTTTGCGAGGCTCTCTTTGCCCATAGAGGAGTCAGACACTGGTCACAGCACATTAGCACTGGATTAATTGAAGATTCGTTTTGATTTTCAGAGGTGCGGCTCATGTCGTTTCTCTCACGCACAAGGCCTTTGCAGTTCGTCGCCTATTCTCCCCGTCACTGCCGTCGGGGGGGCATCATGTCCTCATTCCCTTGGGGCCACTTCGTGACGGCTCACGTTTCTCAGAAGAGATCATAAAAATACCATCCCATAATACAAGACCACAAAGGATCCTTTATTCATTGACTAAGTAAGTCTCCAAACCGCTTTCAGTCCGGGCTGTAAAACTGAAGATATACTTTTGGAATTTGTTTTTTTTTTTTTTTCATTCCTATTGATTTTCGTGGTGCGGAGAGAGAGTGAGTGAGAACAGAGATTTTTTAGGGGCAGCTGGGGGGGTGGGTGTCGGGTTGGGGGTATCGATCCCTTACCGTTTGCAGTGTTAAAAGGTTCTGTTGTATGCGAGGGTGACGCCATTTGCTGGAGATTCTGCATCTTTTGACTCCCTTCCTGTTTGTCTCACCTGAATGTTTCCTTGTGCATCTTGTATCGATCCCCATCCAGAAAGAAACCCTGCAGAAACTCTATGCTGTACCCTACATAAAAGCTCATTAAAGGATCTTAGAGTAACACCAGTCAGACCCCAAGTCAGGCGTACCTGGACAATATAAACGAAAAAACAAAATGTTCTTGTGCCCCCGCTTGAAGATCGGGACCCCCCCTCCCCACACGCATACCTGTCTGTTGGAATCCACACAGTACTCATTACAATCCAAGCAGTACTCATTAATATCACTCCTGTTACAGTCCAATTAGTTCAGTACTGTTTCAGTGTAATCAGTACTTGTTTAGTATCACTCATGTTACAATATGATTAGTTCTCATTTAGTATCACTCCTGTTACAGTCCAGTCAGTCAGGTAATCAGTTCAGTGTCATTCCTGATGCAGTCTCGTCTGAATGGGGCTCATTAAGTGTCATTGCTGTTACCATGACACTAGAATACAATTAAAAGCCATTTCTGTTACCGCCACGCTGGCTCTGAAAGGGCTGTAATTTACGGTGTCATCAGAGCGGGGATTAACAGCGGCTTGCTTTGTGTCTGCGGCCGATGTTTTCACACAGCATTGCCTGTTCCAGTGAATTTCCTGCCGTAATATAATCATTATTCTAATCAGCTGGAAGAGCCGTGCGGCTGACTTTCATGTTTGTTTTGTTTCGAATGCGCGCGGCACTGATTCTTAGCATACGGCCTTTGTGTTTGGGTTTTTTTTTTTAACACTCAGTTATCCTTTGACAAAGAATTAATTGCCAATGGAGACGCGTCTGACAGTTTTTTCTTTATGTTGCCTTATCCAAGCAAAAAAGCAGCATGATATCGCTGATAGTGACTTTCAGATAGAGAATCACTGGGTGAATGTGTTTTTCCGTACATGTGTTTGTGTGTGTCCATGTCCGGGAGTATGGGACAGTCCACACGCTACCATCTGCTTTGCATTTAGCCAGACAGACAGAGGAGGATGTCAATGGGAACTCTTCAGCTGCTATAATCCGGCAAGACCTGTTCGTTGAAAGTCTCCCCTCACATGGATGGGCCTATGTCCCGCACTGTGCCCCTGTTTGTCACGTTGTCGTCCCCGAACCCCAATGCCGGGTCGCGATCATGCCTGGTGCCGCGCCGCGTGAACCCGCCTCTGCCTGGCCTCCCCTGCCGCTGAGTGACGTGCCCTAATTCACCGTCTCCATTTATACGATTCCTTCAGAAACTGGGACGTGTCGATCCATTATGTATTACTCTGCTAAATATATTCTACATAGATATTTTAGGGTATATTTCCTTAATAAAGTAGTTATCATAAAAGAATTGTATTTATTTTAGCTGTGTAGGTGCACACAGATCTGTTAGATTTGACCATGCTGTGGATGGATTGGAAACATGATTCTGGTTTATTGGTATGTGAATCCTGCACAAAATGGCACCCTGCGCAGAGCTGTGGGTATTTACCTTTGCTCACAAGCTCAGAAACAAATAAGCTGCTTTCTTTTGTGGTCGACTTCTGCACGCATTAATGACACACCGAGTCTGTAATTCCCCTGTCCTGTCACACAGCCAGTCTGCTACTGGGGTGCTTCGCTGCTTTGCGGGCCTCACATATGAATCACACAGCCTTTTGGTCGTGAAACGTCAGAACAGGAATTGTCTTTTGACAGTGCTGCCCTTGCCCAGTAACTGTCCGGCATGGGGTTTCTCTGGACCGCTGTGGCCATGCTCGATATCCTGGCAGAGTGGTGCAGGAGGCCCGGGATTCAGAGGCAGGCTGGTGTTGCAGAATCAGACAACATGAAGCTAGCGACTCTTAGAGGGCGGTAGAAAATTCTGGAGATTTGGGTGGGGTGGAAAAGATGTAGACTTTCTGGCAGCTTGCGTAATTAGTTTGGTGAAAGCCGCAATGAAGGATTCTTATGGTAGATCTGAGTGAAGCCCTCAGCACAGATACAGGGCGGGGCTGAAGTTCTACAGTGCATCTTCTGGTCCGCCATCAGCAACCACAGCGGATGAGCCCTTGTTGTCAGCTGGTTAACAGTGTTTTGGTTAATAGGCAATGGGTGATGGCTAGCCCAGTTCATCGTGGAATGTGAGAATCACTTTCCTGATGAGGGGCCACTTGTGCCAGGTCAGTGAGGCCCCTCTTTCCACGGCTCCTTCCACATATTTGTCTCAAGGTAAGGGGTGCATGGTCCGTGGCTGGCCAGCATGACTGATGCGAGGCCCGCTCAGCCCCCGCCCCGCCATCGGCTCCTGCCCTGTTCATCGTGCCTGCAGGCTCCCAGCAGCATGGGGGCAGTTGTGCTTTTGGTGCAGCCTTTTGTCTGACCTTCTCCTCATGGAAACTGTATTTGTGCGGGAGCTGTGTGTCCCCCCATCCCAGTGCATTAGCCCTCAGTAACCCCTCGGGAGCCGAAGCTCTCAACCTCTTCTCGGGTGGGGGGGCATGCTGTCGAAGGAGACTGCGCACAGCCACGTGGCACTAACACGTTGTGATGGGATCTCTCCCCTGGGGGGTACCATTCAGCCGCCCCGGATGGGTTAGCCGAGGGAGGGCCTCGAGCCCCCCAGTCTGTCTGCCCAGGATGGACACACGCACCTTGGCCGTGATGCTTGTGCTGGCCGGTCACCCCAGAGACCTCGCTCTCTCTCTCTGCTTCACAGTGGGGCAGTAACATTACGCTCCATTTATCTCTCCACTTCATCTCGCTGTCTCTCTCTTATCTTGCTCTCTTTAGTCTCATCATCGATCTATCTAACCCCTCCGGGATAGGGCCTGTGTATTCGGGTCGCTCGACAGAGCTGTCAGAGAGCAAGGGGGCCCCTGGGCACGGGGCGTCGTGTTCCCCCTTGAGGACGGGGGTGCTGTGGAGCAGGGTGAGGCTACGTGGATCTGGCGAGCATGAAAAGGTGACCTTCAGAAATGCTCGACCTCTGATTCCTATTATTCCTGGCATTCTCTGTCATGCAGGAATGATAGATAAAATAGCAGGAGATTGTTAAAGATGGGAAGGAAATTGTGTGTTTGCTTCATCAGTGATAGCAAGAGTGCATGCCTGTCTGTGTGTTTGTGTGTGTGTCTGTGTGTTTTGCACTGTGGCTACTTCCGAAGCTCACTGTGAGTTTTCATATCGAGGCCTTTTCTACTGTATTGCCTGGGTACCAAAAACAGCGTATGGATTATACGTTTAATATCCCTTCCCAGTCTCCCTAATATAAAAACGATCAATACCTTCCTCATTCTGTAACTGCGGCTGAGAGACATCGACGAGTGACGCTTTTCGAATTTTCATAGAGTCGGAAGCTGAACAAATATGAAAGTGTAATAGAAGTCTGTGTTTGCATTTCAGGTAAAACACAGGTCACTGCTGCAGCTGTTATTTGGGATGGATTTACATGCCTGGTGTCTGAGCTGGATCAGGAGAGTGGTGTTGCTAATCTCCCATCCATTTTGTGTCCTTTTTCCCTGTAGCGGTTGCAAGGAAAGTGTTGATTTGTTTTGACCTAGAACAGGACAAGACAGGGCTGCCTATGGTACACTGAGAATCACAGGGGGGATCGATGGCATCAATGACGGGTCTGTGTTTGTGTGTGTGTGTGCTCGTGTGTGTGTGTGTGTGTGCGTGCGTGTGTGTCTGTGTCCGCATGTGTGTGTGTTCTCAGCGGCGTACAGGAAAAGGCGCAAGCTGATATTTCTGTAGGTGTGGAACAGCCTCGCAACGATGTTGCCTTGGCACCGAGCGGCGAGACATCCAAGGAGGACGAAAAGGTCACATGACAGCCCATCTTGTTTTCCTTACCGTCTGCAATTGGGCTCTTATTTTCTCCCAGTTTCAATGTCAGAATGAGAGAGAGAGAGCGACTGATCAAAGCACCTGCTCCGGTCCCGAGCTGCACCCCAGTGTCGGGTGGCACCCAGGGGTCGCAGATGCCCACAACAGAACACTAACGGATTCCTCATTGGTCATTTCCTGAAATCCGCTGTCCCCTGTGCTTGTGTATATGTGCTGAATTATTAACATCCTCCTGTAAACTCCTGGAGGAGGTGTCTGTCTGGCTTTTCACAGTGCAACTGATTCAAATGGGAAAAGTAATTACACCACCCAGACTGGAGGAACATTTGACCACTGTGATGTCATGTAGGCACTGGGCAAGTGGGGTGGAGGTGGGGTGGAGAGTCCTGTTAGCAAGCCACCCTTTTTTCCGTCTTATCCTCTGTGATGACCTCAGGGCTCATGTGCCAGCGGGTTTGTGCGGCACCTGATTTTAGGCTATTAATCTTGACATCAGGACATGCATGTACAAGTTCCATGGATTTTTTTCTCATCTGTGACCTGTTATGAATCAGCTCCCTCCCCCCCATCCTGCCAGCACCCCGCCCCCCTTCCGGCCAGGACCCCGCCCCTGTCCTGCCAGCACCCCTCTCTGCCCTGCTGCGCTCATGCTGCTCCAGCCCTTTTAACTGCCACCGTTTCAGTGATGATTGTTTGCAGGTGATTTCTGCCGGTCTCACAGTTGAGCACTGGACCATTCGCATTCATTTCCACGTCATTTTCCCGCCAATCTGCCTGGTCCTGCATACAGGGTTTGCAGTGACGTCACTTTTCCTCCTTTTTGGCACTCTTTAAAAACATAGCTCCGATTTCTGGTCTGACGGTACTCCGCGACTGTAAGCGTCATGACTCGCGCTCCCCGTGACATCATGGGCACGCCCTCAGTTTCGGGTTGCTCCGCCACGCCGGGCTCTTTCCCACCTCCTCATCATCACAGTCCGTTTTTGTTGCCCTGCCTCAGCCCCCTTTCCGTTGCCCTGTTTATGGTTATTTTCTTTCCTTTAGGTTCTCCCATGCCATCCTCCCTATCCAGCCCATCAGCTGCCAGGCATTCACTTTCCCAACCTCCATCACCCAATCTCCATGACAACCAGAGGCCGTTGCTAAGTAATGACAGCATCCAGCCGGTTCGAGGCTCAGATTCGGATGAAGAGTTCGCTGCCCGTGCGTTTATCCCGGTAGCACAGGCAGGCCGGGGTTCTGCCGCTGATGGTAAGGCCGCTTTCAATCTCTTTCTTTTAGGGTGCGATTGTGCACGCGCCGCGTGACCCCTTATCGGAGGAGCCATGCTCGCTGCATGAGGATTATACCTTGGGCACTCGGCCTATTCTGTACGGACGGGCAAGTGCATTGCAATTAGCAGGATCATCACGATTCAACGTCATAGCGATTACTGTCCTGCGGATTAAGGAGCCATGGAGGCCCGGTGAGCTGTAATGTGGCTGGTAACACACCTGAACGTATCCACCGTGTTACTCCACTGGGCACGGAACAGTCCGGCATCACCGAGCGCATGCTCTAGCTCTTCAGGAAGTCCGCTTGTTCCTTTACTCTAAGCATATGATAGAGAGATACAATGCGATGGTAATGTTTACACTGTTGTCAATTGGTACAGACAGAGAGCACTTTTTTTAGCAAATGGGCCTTTTAAGTATGTCCTAATGGAACATAGCTGGCTGCTGAAAGGGCACTTTGAATAGTAGTTTGACTTTCGGCTTCGCTGTGATGTAGATCAGCGTGGTGGCACAAAACGTCTGTACAGGCTGCAGTTGGATGAGCGAACGTGGGAAAAGCCGTGTGTCTCACCCAAAGAAAGTCTCCCCCAGAGCACATCTCACCCGGAGTACGTCTCCCCCAGAGCACGTCTCACCCGGAGAGCATCTCATCCAGAGAGTATCTCACCCAGAGCACGTCTCCCCCAGACAGCGTCTCCCCCAGAGCACCTCTCACCCACAGGGCATCTCTCGGCCGCCACCTGTGCACGTTATGGCCCTGATTAGCGGGCTCTCACAGGCAGAGTGCCCTTCCTGACGCGCTGTCGCCTCATTTAAGCTTCAGACGGAGTCGTCTGAAGTGGCAGCTGGGCTCTGGCTTCACTTTGCCCGCCGTCTGGATCCTCGAAGGCTGTGCCGCCTGCCGAACTTACTGGAGCTTCCGCAGCAGGCTTTGTCCCCACATACTGCGGGATGTGGGTGGAGTGGACATTTTGGCAGAATAGACCCCTCCACCAGCCTGGCTAGCAGCGGAGAGTCAGTACTGCCAGAGAGAGAGAGATAACGGCCTGTGAGGCGATGCTCGCGCCCGCCGGCCTCCCCTCCTTGAGGGTTTGCTCGTTAAGGATTTGGCTCGTTAAGAAGTTGGCTCGTTCCTTAAAGGCCTGCATATGCGGCTGGTTTCCATTCAGTTCCATGCATGACCTGTAATCAAACATGCAATCAGAGGCCAATTAGCGGGGGAAGCGATCCAGGTCCCTCAGCCGCACTCTGATTCCAAGGAGGGGGGGGGGGGGGGCAGGACCAGTCCCAGGGGGCCACACATCTGTGAGGCCGCACATCTGTAAAGGGGGGCCCAGTTTTCTGCAGTCGTATCCTATTCAGAGCAGCGGGATGTGGCGATGGATGCCTGGGATTTTCCATAACACCAGCCAGACTTATACAGCCGCAGTCGTCCTGCTCAAAAACTTTGGGATTGATGAGAGCCCCCCCGTCCTAAAATTACAGGACTGCATGGTGGCTCTGGTGACACGATCTGGGGGCTCAAAGTGATGCTGCCAGCCACGTGCGGGTGGGGGGTGAGATCCCCCAGGTTCTCAGGTCTGCCCCTGTCTGCTGCAGTGGTAGGTCCCACTGAGGCACAGCCCTGCCTGTATGCATCTACAACAACGCGGTCCAGAGTGTGAGCGATCTGGCCAGTTTGGGGGGGGGGGGTTTATTCGGCTGCTTTTTCTGATCCAGAAACACAGCACCAGTGTCTCCGGGGGTCCATGTGATCAAACCAGCACTGATTCTAGTCAGAACATCAGATAGAACCATCTGCGACACCCCCGCCCACTTAATGGTGTATCACAGACAGGCCAGACGGCGGGGTGAAGGCCCCTGCAGCCTGTACACCGTGCGGCTGGCTGGGGGGGCCTGGACCAGCTCTCTGCCAGGGGTATTCAGGCAGTCTCTATTTTTGGACGTGTGAGAATCCAGTAAAAGTGAGTAATTACTGATTAACCACACATGGAGCCTGCCTCCCATCACCTGTGTGAGAGCCTGTGTGTGCCGGTGTGTGTCTGTGTACCTGTGTATGTCTGTGTGTGTCTGTGTGTGTCTTTGTGTATGTCTGTGTGTGTGTCTGTGTGTGTGTCTGTGTGCCTGTCTGTGCCTGTGTGTGCCTCTGTGTATGTCTGTGTGTCTTTGTGTATGTCTGTGTGTATGTTTGTGTATGTCTGTGTGTGTCTGTGTGCCTGTCTGTGCCTGTGTGTGCCTCTGTGTATGTCTGTGTGTCTTTGTGTATGTCTGTGCGTGTCTGTGTGTATGTCTGTGTGTATGTCTGTGTGTCTTTGTATATGTCTGTGTGTGTCTGGGCGCGTCTGTGTGCCTGTATCTGTCTGTGTCATCTCCCTGCATAAAGTGCAAGAAAACTGCAGCTTTTCCTGAGATTTCGGATAATTACAGTAATAATTGGAGGGCTGCTTGGATTCGGGGGGGGAGGGGGGCGACAGCCGCCTGCTCACTGCTCCTGCACATGAGGAGCAGGTGCCTGTCATGCACGGCCAAACAGCCCCATCAGACAGGCCCCGCCAGTGCCTCCTGACGCCACTGTCTGATTGCGCCGTCTGATCTCATCGCCCCCAGCCCCCCCCCCCACCTCAGCTGACCATGGCACACCAGGTAGGAGACAGACAAACGCTTGAGTTCCACTAAAATATCACCTCGAAACTTTGGGCTGCAAACTATGCAGCTGCCTTATGCTGAAGTGTAAAGAACAGCACTGATTTGGCCGAGATGATTTTCATACACTGTATTTAACACGCCACCCGCCTTTTCCCGCAGTTATGGAAGCGCAAACCTAAAACGAACATCCACGCCACTGAGCGGTTGCCCTTACGCTGTTTGATTAAGCCACTGTCCGCTAATTGCCGGAAGCCTCCGGAGGGGCCAGGCGTGCCTCCATGTCCCTGCCTGGCCCCCATCGACCACACCGGTACTCTGCTTTTACTTCGTCAATATTTAAAAAGGCCTCCCTGCCAGGGAATCGCACACCGCTTCCATTATAAATGTCATAACCGCTGATATTTACCCTCCATGCCAAGCGGGCTGTTCATGTGATCCAGGCCCATGGCTTTCTCTCCTCTTCCAGTGTCATATTTTATATATTTTAATTTATTTTTTATAAATGTTTCTAGTGACTCTGACAGGTATCAGGTTTGTTCTGTGAGATGCAGGCGTGCAGGCTGCCCTTGAGGGGCGCCCCAGCACCCGTGGCGTCCCACCTCCCCTGATGACATCACCCGGGGTTTCTGTTTTTCATCTGTTCGAAAGGTCATTTTCTGCCGAAACTTAAAACTCAATTAGCTGTTGAATTGGGGGGGGGCCCACAGGGGCCCTCGGCGGCCAGCAGGTGGCGGCATACTGTCCGCCCAGCTCAGAGACATGCTCGAGGGACGCGTGGATCACAGGAGTGACATGTCTAGACAGCTCATCACTCCCCTAAGGTAACATGGCCACTGACTACAGATGGAGTGAAGTTAGGATCTCCGCCTGTGGGGGGGGGGGGGGGGGAAGGGGGGCTCAAACCTGCAGCCTGGGGGTCACTGACATTAATCTCGCTGCAGATAAAGGCCATTCCTTTAGGGAACAAGGTGGCTTTGCTCCACCCAGGAGAAACGCCATCCTGATGGAAGGCTGTGGCGTTCCCAGGCCTGGGGGCGGCCTTCGTATCCACAGCACCAGGTCTGCTATTATGGGATTGCAGCCCGTTGGGAGTCATATTAAGATCACAGAGGTTTGCTTGATGCCGGCTTTGGGTAATTACTGGCTGCCTTTAAAAATGCCAGGCCAGGTGGAGATGTGAGGCTCGCAGTTTGCCGCGCAGCTCACGTCATGCGCCTGGGAGACAGCGCAGGATCCTTCTCCGCTGCCTCTGATCGCTCCCGACCTCGGGGGGGACCATCTGTGGCCGAGTGTCACGCGGCGGTTTTGATTAGTCAGTCGTAACTCGGGTTGGGGGAGGTAAGTAAAGGTTTTCATTATTTTTGACCGGATCTGATTATTCTCTCACAGGAGCGCTGGTCGGTCCCATTTGAGGTTTAATAGTGAGGTCCAGCATTAACAGCAGCTGGAAAAGCTGCAATGACATCACACCCCTTCCCCACCAGCCAGGGGCCAGGTTTGTGTACTTTGGGGGTTGTTTGAGGCTGGGTGCTGGGTTCTGAAAAGGGGGCTGAGGAGCCTGGCCTGGAATAGCACTGAGCAGTGCGGGGGGGAGTCGGCAGGTGACATGTTTGCTCCTGTGTTTGACTGTGAGGCTGATCGCAGGACGTTTGATCTCGACCCAAATGCAGAATGCCAGCAAGTCCCACAAGGTCAGAGTGATGACGGGGCCCCGCGGGGGTGCATGCTTCGGACAGGGCGCCATGTGGGCCTCCGCCTGCACCAGTTGCCTGCTGGGTTTGCCACGCCCACCGCCGGCCTGTGCTCACGCTCAGCATGGCTTCCATGCACCCAGCTGCATTCTGCACTGTTTTACAGCTCGCTGAGTCACACGTGGCCCTGCTTTTTACAGCTGGGGTTTGGTTTTATGTGCCAGCCGCATGAGCGTGTGGGTGTGGGGCACACCTTGTGTGTGCGTGTGTGTGTGTGTGTCTGTGAGCAAGAGAGAAAGACACTGAGAGAGACAAACACTGAGGGCCCTTTTAAAAAATGGTATATAGCCCCTCTTCACACACAGACACGTAGACACACAGATACACACACACAGATACACACACACAGATGCAGACACACAGAGTTACAGACACACAGAGACAGACACGCACACAGACCAATAAAGTGCAGCCCAGATGACGTCTTATGCTCCGTGCTCCTCATATGCCTTGTCCAGGATAGGGGGGTCGGGCATCCACAGCTAATTTAATAGCTGGTGGATGGAGGCCAGACACCCGCAGAGCTCTGGAGCTGGTGAGGCGATTTTATGGCCTTGGATTGGAATTAAAGAATCATCGAATGAGGGGCCCTTGTGCCAGATCAGCCGCGAGCCCGTGTCACGGGGAGGTGACCTGTCCCTCCGTTACGCACACCGGTGTTATGGGACTGAATCCTGCGTGGTGATGGTGGGTTGGGCGTCAGGGATCATGTTGGGCTCCACCTCCTGGCCCTCTCCTCACCTAAACGCCTGCCACAGCCCTGAGAACGACAAACGAGTTCGGGTCTTACACAACGGTCAGGATCAAATCAGGGCAGGTGAGAGAAATGAGAAAAAGAAAGACGTGTGATTGGCTGGGTTAAAAGCACTGAGCTGGTCTGGGGGGGGGGGGTCGTCCATTTGGCGCGGGTTTCGGAGCGTCTCTGCAGTTCTGCCCGTCTCCTTTGGGGGCCCTACCCATGGCTCCGGTGGCGGGGCGTCCGTCTGGCTCCGACGCGGACGTGGTAATGCAGAGGAGTGATCCTGGGATGAAACATCTCCGCTCCCCAGCCTGTTGAGGGAAGCAGCCGGAAAAAAATTGACCAAAGATATACGTAAGATGACTGATCGATAGAAATGTACCACACGCACTTGAGAGCTGCGCTGGGCGGAATTGCTCTGGCTTTGTTTACATCTTCTGGCCCTTAAGTGATGTAGCTAAATAATTCAGAGCCGCAGTTAAAGGTCTTAAAGGGTTTTAACCAGGACCAATTATCTTCTGGGCCTCTAACGCTCCGGTGATTACGGATGAGCTCGTCACCGTGCCCCGGGCCGGCTGGTGTCTTCGGTGGGGCCGGATCCCGGCCGAGGCACCTCAGACGCACTGACACGCAGGTAATTTCAGTGGGTTGGGCTCTGGCCTCTGCTGCTCACCTGACCAGTGTGTACGTGGTGAGCTGGATGAAGAAGAGGACAGAGGGCTCCTTTTTACCCATCGCTGTCTCATTATTATTTGTTTTTTTTAACCAAGGCTTAGAGGATGACTCCATCCTGCCCATATGTGACTCAAAGGAGGTGTGAAAAGGGGGGTGAGATTTTCCCTCCGCTGTCCGCTGCTTTTATGGGATGTCCGCCGGTTAGGGAACTCCTGAGGTCTCCTGGACCATCTTGAGGATGGAGGTTTTGGGCAGCTCAGTGCTTTTAACCCAGTTTCACTCTGCCCAACGCTGGATCTGCCTTCCCAACAAACCCCAATTCAGGGCACGTGCGTTAAGTTTGAGTTTGTATTAAAAAGAGGAAACCTTTGAACTCATGACGGCTGCATGGGGGGGGGGGGGGGGGGGGGCTGACTGAAAAGCAAAGCACCATTAGTTGTAACCGTCAACCCCCCCCCCCCCCCCCCCCCGCTTGTCCCCCCCCCGCCCCCTGGACGTCCGGGTTTCGGCGGGTGCGCTCCTNNNGGGGTTGCATTATTTGTTCTCCACATCCTGTTGGACATTAAGGTCATTAGTCGCATAAAACTGGAGGCATAATTACAGCCCGGACATAGCAGAGAGCAGGGGCATAGAAGACTGTCACCCCTGCCTGCCTTTTTGGGGCCTGTCTGCTGTTTGGGTTACGGTGGCAACGATGGCCACTCACTGGCTCACACTGTAACGCTGCGGTCTTGCTTTCTCTCTCTCTCTTTTTTTCCTTGCTGTTTTGTAATGTTCCTCCTTCTCTCCTTCTGTCTCCAGAGCAGCCTCCCATCCACCAGGGCCAGCCCCCGCTGCCCCCGGTGCCGCCGCCCCACAAGCCGCCGCCCTCCGTCACCGCGCTGAACCACAACTCGCTGACCCGCCGCAGGAACCACAGCCCGGCGCCGCCGGCCGCACTGCCCGCCGAGCTGCAAACCACGCCGGAGTCCGTCCCGCTGCAGGACAGCTGGGTCCTGGGCAGCAATGCGCCGCTGGAGAGCAGGTGTGGGGGGGGGCGTCATGGGGGGGCGGCCGGAAACACCCAGAACCCCATCCGGCGGTCTGAGGGTCCGGGAGGGGGGCCGGAGACACGGCGGTCTGAGGGCCCGTGGAGGATACCATATGCCAACAGTGAGCCAGATCGGTGTGTCAAACACTCCGTTCTGATGCATGCATGTGGACAAGTGGAGGTGGGGCACTGGATTCAGAGGCTGCTCCTTGCTGATGTTATGGCTGCTCTCTGGATGATCTTCTCATCCAGCTACCTGCAGAGGTTTCCTCTTTTCAGGGACGGATCACAGGCCAGGTGCTCTGTGACTTCAGGAGACATGCCGTGTGGTTTTGACCGCAGCTGACGCCCCTCCCTGACTGAAATCATCTTGGTTTAGCGCATTAGACAGCAGCCACGTGCCCCTCAGCCCGGGCAGCATTAACCTTGGAAAGTGAGCGAGTGAGCAAACTGTAATTTCTGCTCTCCTTTACGTCCCAGGGACCTTCTGCTAAGTGGCTGTTTTCTGGGAGAACAGCAGAAAAAGAAACCATGTGCAGGTGTTTGACAGGGCGGGAATGTGGGGGCCGGGATGGTTATGGCCATACGGGAGCAGGTTCAGGACAAACAGCTACTTAATTACTGCCCCCCCACCCTCCGACCGCTCTGCGATGTCTGGCCCTTTCCCCCCCCCGACCTTGGCTTTCCTAAATGCCATCGATGGAGCCATTTTTAAGCATCCATTATTAACGAGAGTCTGAATATCAGGAATAAAACAAAACAAAACAAACAGTGCTGCTGAGGCAGCGCAAAAAAACAATGGCTTTTAAGGTGCGGAGGCCACCAGCCACACTAACCCTACTAGCTGCCCCCAAGCTGATTGTCTCTCTCTCCTGATCGATCCGTCCTTTACTCTCCATGTGAGCACTGATACACACAGTAACCCAGTACATCACGTCACTGGTGTGAGAGCGGTCACTCAGAAAGCCCCCACATTCCAGTCACCAAGTGCTTACACACTGTAGGGTAGAAAGCATCCTCACTTCAGCGAAATGATCTCAGTCAGACAATTTTTCTTTGTGAGGAAGAAGATCTGCAGCCTCGGATGAGGAAGACAGGTGTTTATGAGAAAGTAGACCTGTGGCCTCGGATGAGGTAGTCAGATGTGTCTGAGTAAGGAGACCTGCTGCCTCGGATGAGGTAGTCAGATGTGTCTGAGTAAGGAGACCTGCTGCCTCGGATGGGGTAAACAGATGTGTCTGAGTAAGGAGACCTGCTGCCTCAGGTGAGGTAGTCAGATGTGTCTGAGTAAGGAGACCTGCTGCCTCGGATGGGGTAAACAGATGTGTCTGAGTAAGGAGACCTGCTGCCTCGGATGGGGTAGACACCTGAGGGCTTGGATGTGGCAGCGAGGTGTTTGTGAGAAAGGAGACCTGTAGCCTCAAATGGGGCAGACGGATGTTTTGCCTTCCAACCCCTCCTCCCTCTTTCAGCCAAACCAAGGCTCCTTTGGTTTGCACCAGCCTCTTTCTACCAGAGTTTTCCATGCTGATGTCTGCAGTTGCCAGTTTGTCATCCCAACTCCAGCGCCTTCATCTGCCGCTCACATTAGCCCATATGTCCTGCAGGGTGTTGGATGGCAGCCTTGCATGCTGCTTGGGTAATAGGAGAGGTGCAAAACTTAACTTTGTTCCTGGGATTGAGCAAATCACGTCGCCACCTCTTGGCTTCCCCGGGGAATCGCCTTAAGCAGGAGCGTCATCTCAGGGCCCGGGGGGGGTCACAGCATCCCAAACACGTTCACTGATGGCCCCCGCTTACAGGAAGCAGGCAGATCACGTGTGGTGCTACGTATCACCCTGCCTCCACCCACCCCCCCGCGGCTGACGGCTCACACGTGCCGACATCTGCGATTCACACTTGTCTTAAGCTTCCAAGTCGGTCGGCGGCTCTCACAACCGCCATGGCTAAACTTAGCCTCCTTCCGGCACTTCTCCAACCCCCGCCCCCTACCTCCCCACCCTGTCACCCCACCCCCAGACAGGATGAGATGATTAACAGGGATTCACTGATGATTTTTAATAGGAGAGACAAATTTAGAAGATGCATTTTTTTCAGAGCCTGTTTTTCAAAGCTGTTGTAGCTGTGGGCCAGAACTAGACCCCTGGCATTCTGGAGCGATTAGCTGGACATTGCATCCGCTTTGTTTCCTCGGGAGAAGCTGCAGGCATGTGGGGAGGTGCAATAAAACATTCACAATTCTGGGGATTTTGCCGAAAGAGGATGCGGAAGGTGTGGACGTTTAGGAGTCACATTACTATCAAGAAGCGGAATAATGGCACCCTTATGTCTCAATGGAAAATAGGGAGAGGCCGGCAGATAGACAGCCAGAGAATCATAATGACCACCCAGTCTCTTCCGCTCCTGCAAATGATTTTTCACTCCGCACACAGAAATGCCATACTCTAGATACAGAGATAGAGGGAGAGGTTTTTGACAACTGGCAAATTAAGGTCTACGCTACTCCTATTTCTGACTGTCTCACTGAGCTTGGAAACTCTCCCTGTCCACTCGTTTGACAGGCTCACCTTTACTTGTGAGGTCCATGCTAGTTCTTTGCTGGCTCTGTCTTTCTAGCCTCGTATAGTATCATAGACAGGATCGGTCTTGTTGTTGGGTTTAACCAAGGTTAGGAGAACCAGTAGAGAGACCGATTAGAGAGCAGCGTTGCATTATCTTTCACTGTATGTACATGTACCTCATGTAATCATTACACTGCGCTGTGGTATTACAGTACATTACTGTAGGTGTTCAGCGTTTGTTCTTCAGGAGGTGTAGCAGTAAATGGACTGTGGGGTTTATGGTTCAGGGCCCAGAAGGTCTTCAACTGCCTCACCTGAGCCCCGATTAGAACATCTGTAAATAAATGTAAAGCAGGGAGCAGGCTTTGAGTTATGATACCGGCTAGACACTTAAATAATGCCGTATACAACAAAAGAGTCATCAGACACGTGTAAAAGTTTTTAAATGTTGACAGGGGTAGAGGAGAGGCAAAGAGAGTGCGCCGTGGCGGCCAGCGGCGGCCACTGAATGACAATGACGAGCGTTAGGTTCCCGTCCCCATGCCAGGTTTATCATGCCGGCTTTCCTGTCGTCATTGGGGCTGTTCAGACAGCGCCTGTTTGCACTTCTGCTTCTCTGCATATGGTTTTCCCCCCCCCCCCCCCCAAACGGGGCTGATCTTGAAATATCCTTTTTTTGTTTTCCACATATCAGGAATGTGGGTCCCCGAGGGCTTCAATTAAACGTGTTAAAGTTGAGAGCGATTATCCAAGGCAAGTGCAGATTAATGAACTCTGCTGTTCGGGTGAGCTCTAGAGTGGGGGGTGGGGGGGTCAGGTGACCTTCCTGAAACCCACATGTCAGCCCCGCCTCCCCGATGCTCTCTCATGGCTCCAGACAGGTGGCACATTTGGCCTTGCTCACAGTGCCTGGATTTGATGGGCTAAATTATGAAATCTGCAATGCAGTGTGTTGCTGTGGTTACCCACCATAACGTGTCGACAACTGTGACTTTTGGGTACACTGAAGCTTTTCAATCTTGTCCACCTTGTTAAACAGCTGGAAAACCGCATAATAATGAAATATATACATGCAAAATAAATAAGCACTGCTACTTCAAGTGTTTACCTGGCTTTACCCTAACAAGGTGTCTTTCCAAGGGGGAAGCTAGTCATTATCATTGCTTAGGCTGTTTTGAGCCAGAAGCATAGACAAGTAAATCATTTCATGGACAGCAACGGGACAGTATAAGAATACAGTTTTATATTGTGCGGTCAGCATTAGAACACTGTAGCCATGGAAGCTTGGATTATTGTTTTGACAGCATGAGAACAGTGTAACCATGGAAGCGTGGATTGTTGTTTGGACAGCATGAGAACACTGTAGCCATGGAGACTCGGATTGATGTTTGGACAGCATGAGAACACTGTAGCTATAGAGACTTGAATTGATATTTGGACAGCATGAGAACACTGTAGCCATGGAGACTTGGATTGTTGTTTGGACAGCATGAGAACACTGCAGCCATGGAGACTTGGATTGTTGTCTGGACAGCATGAGAACACTGTAGTCATGGAGACTTGGATTGCTGTTTAGACAGCATAAGAGTATTGTAGCCATGGAGACTTGGATTGTTGTTTGGACAGCATGAGAACACTGTAGCTATGGAGACTTGGATTGTTGTTTGGACAGCATGAGAACACTGTAGTAATGGAGACTTTGATTGTTGTTTAAACAGCATAAGAACAGTGTAGCCATGGAGACTTGGATTGTTGTTTGGACAGCATGAGAACACTAGTCATGGAAACCTGGATTGTTTTGTGTACAGCTAGTGAAGATCGTATTTGTGGAAGTTTGGACTACTGCACTTTCTGGCTTCCGAGCTTTGCTTTCAACAGAGAGAGATGTGGTGTCACATACTGTATGTGCTACGGCATCTCTCTGCTTTGAGCACAGAAACTTCACTTTAATTGGTAGAAAGTAAGAACACTAACATTCACCAACATTAATCACTCTGGGTATGTAAATAGCACAATGCAAGACACTGAAGTGACAGATTGCACACATGTTCATACATGGAACATTTGGAGAAGCTGGTGTCTCCGAGACGTGTTCATTTCCCGCAGCAACAGCCAGGGACGCAGCTGTCCCCTTCATGAGGGTTGCATTTTAATGTTTATTGCTAACAGCCCGAAATCTCTTTGGGTTTCTTCCTCATGTGATGCAAAGGGGAGATGTGGACTTTTCATATGGGGACAGTTCTAGAGGTGCTGCTCCACATGAACCAGCGTGAACAGGGGCACCGAGGATTAGAACAGTAATTCCCTGTTGAGCGTCACTCCATCTCTGATCGGCCCACAGCGGCCTTGCAGTCAGTTTGGCCGCAGAAGGGCTGCGCGTTTCTGTACCGGGCGTTAGCGCCACATCCTGAGGGTATGGCCACAGAGCAGTGGCCTTGAGTAATTTTGGCCACATGCACATGGCGCGGCTCTGTCACTTATTACCCTTTTATGGCAGATGAACGCAGATAAATATGATTCATATCCATCAAATCTAATGTCCCCAAGCGCAATATTACCTTTTATATCATCTGACAGGGGGGAGTTTGAGCTTATGGTTTGCATGCCGCTCCAGGCTCGGGCCTTTTGTGGGTGGCTCAATAAAAATCCCGTTGCGTCAGCATGTTTTTGTTACCGAACTGTTACTGGAAGCTGTTCAGCATTCCCCCGCTCCCCACTACGCCTGGCATCCTGCTGCTTCTTTCCCGGCCGCTGACCCGTCCCGTTTACCTTCCAGCGCCAGCGTCCCACTTCGTCCCGTTTCTTGTTTAGCCATTCCGGCATTCATCGCAAGTACCACTGGATGAACTGTTTATCATTTGGTCTGAGTGTCTTACTTGTTTCCTCAGCCCTGCCCTGAGTCCGGGGGTATGTCTACAGTGATACCAGATGCGCCGAGATCCAGTATCGGGTTGGCAAGGGCATTGAGGTCAGGCTGCATGTTGACCATGCGGCGTCTGCGGGGCTCTGGAGTTCCAGCCGTAGAAAGGGTGTTGGATTGTACTGAGAGAGGTGTGAGCCGAGGATTAGAAACAAAATCAATGGATTCTCTTCGTTCTTTTCACTGGATAACAGAGGTATCTCACGGTATTGGCCCGGCGGGAACTCGTGATCCAGCACGGACTGTCTGCAGGCAGAAACTCCGGTCCAAACAGAACTTCAGGCTTAACCCCGATGGACGGGGCCCTTGTAATCGGGGAGACAGCGGCCCGCTGGGTCGTTTGGGTCCTCACTATGCCTGAGCCTGACCGTAAGCGCTGTGGTCAGTCAGAGCGTAAGCCTTGCATCCTGTTTTTCCTGTAAGCGTAGCCCAAACCGTTCAGCACCCGTGCAGAATTTCATCATGTCATTTATACCCCCGGATCTTTCCACAGAAGCTTTGTACTCTAAAACCATCCTCAGCAATCCTAGCACGTGAGCGTTCGCAAGCATCCCCACAGCTGGGTCCACAACCGATGACAGCAACAGGACACCAGAGAGGTGCTGTGGTGTGTGCCACCAGTTCACGCCTGGTCCACTGGGTCGTCGTTTTGTATTCAGAACCCTTTGCCCAATGATTCCTGCAATGATCTGAACATAACCCAATAACAGCAAATAACAGGCTACAGAGTTTCCAGTATCCCAGGCCTACAGATATTGATGAAGCTTGTTATTGATTCCATGTGTGGTAACAGTGGTGTGAATTGGTGCTGCTGGTAATGTTTGTGAAATCGGGTTCTGTTAATAGGGACTGCACTGTGAGCTGGGACGCAGGATGTATTATGGCATGGAATTGTGGGGAGGGGGAGGGGAGGGTTGGGCGGGGTTGGGAGGGGGTTGATGACCTAGATGACAAACCCCCTAACTTTGTGTCTCTATATCTCATTCCCCCCCACATGTAGAAAATTAGCAAAGCAAGCAGTGTTCGAAAATGGGCACGAGAGCCTTATAGAGATGGACGTATTCACTCCGGCGTGCCACGATGGCGGCTGTGAGGACGGGTACGTTCTGCGGAGCGTCTGCATGAGGCCGGTGTCGGCGCCAACCCGGCACACGCGGCGCTGCAGATCCCCCTTCTCTTCCCATTGTTCTTGGTTTTGTTTGCTTTGTTTGTTCGGCTGGGCGGGGGGTAGTGGGTGGTGGGGGTGGGGGGGGGTGGGGGGTTACATAATACCCTTTGTGTTTCAGCCGGGATTTTAGGTGGGCGAGTGGAGCGGCTGTAAACTCGCACGTTTCCTGTGAATCTTAAGAGGCGACGCTTCAGTGTTAAGAGTTTCACTCTATGCAGTTTTTGGGTCTTTATTTTGGTTCATTTGATTCAGAAAGCTGACAACTACATATTCAAAAAGGCCTTAAATTCAGTACATTTGACTGATTAGTCACCTGACCCCATGTGAGACGTTCTACTGGCTGCAGATGAGCAGCTCAAACACACAAAGTGTGTACAAGTTATACCTTGAACATTCCAAAAGGGGCATTCAGGGAACAGAGTGCACCCCCTACTGGAACCCCCCTATGCCACACCCACCCAGCCTGCAGTGACGTGATGCAGGAATAGAATGTGATAATTAAACATTATTGACTGACAACTAATTGAATTTTCACAGAAGAAGCTGCCAGTTTCACGTTACAGTATGTGGAAATTTAAATCATTCGTCAGTGATCACAGGGCAAGATAAAGTTAACAGCGTAAGAGTGGTAAGCATTGTATTGGAGATAAACCATTTCAAAAGTTTAATTACTTAAATGGCTTACAGATAATAATGACAGCCTGATGACTTTTTTTCTAATTATCGTAAAGCCGCATATTTCATCCTTGTCTCACAAATTGTCTTATTGATTGAAATGCTTTGTCTTCAATAAGTAATTCAGAATTCGGGTGCTGTCTTATTTAACACGCCGCAAACAGCCTCATTAAGACGCCGGCCTGTTCTGTAATATGGGAGGCGCATGTTTAATTGCGTTTAATTCATCTTTGACGGCACGGCCGTGACGGGCCCTCGCTCCCGGCCCTTAGCTCCGCATGGTGCGCGGGGGCATCTGCTGGCCCTCAGCTTGGCACATAAACAAAGCCAAAACTAGCTGATTGTGTGCAAAGAGCTCTTTTCACTTTCATATGGGGACGATTTTAAACAATTAAAAGGAAGAAATGAGAATCCATCTCCAAACAGCGTGAAGCAGCGAGCAATCAGAGTGTTTTTAACAAGGGCGGCAGCTCATGCAGACGCTCGTCTCCCCAGCGCCCCCGCCTGGGCCGTTCCTGCACCGCAACGGGACGCCGTTCGTCGCCGGACCTGGCCACTAAGTCCCGCATCGGGCTGCTAGCCGTGCGTGCGGGAGCTTGGCGCCCAACCGGTGCCAAGGTTTTTTTTTTTTTAAACCTCTCCTTCCCTCCATCAGCGACGGCGCCTCTCACAGGGGTGCAGAAGTTAATAGAAAGCAGCCAACTAATGAATTTGATTAAAATAGCTGACCTCGTTAATTACCATAGGCCCCCTGGTCTATTAGTCAATCATAGTTTTACTGGAGGGCAGTGGGGGATTTAGGAATAAGCCTTCTGTTGTTTTATTACTATATAATTTGTAAGAGAGAGGTAGGAATGGAGAACGGGGGGGGGGGGGGGGGGGGGGGCGGCGAGGGGCTGCTGGTGGGTGTGTTGGTGGGCGTGCCCGGGGTGTGTTGCGAAAAGCAGCGCCGCCCGATCATAGCGTGATGGGTCGTTTTTCTCTTCT